>WIPJ01067665.1:509488-525081 GCA_018155075.1 Cassiopea andromeda
TATATATATTTACATATATGTATGTATGTATGTATGTATGTATACTTCTTTATAAAATATAAATTTATGTTTCTATTGTGTATATTTATATAAATATATAAAGATATAATCCAACATTTACCTCCCTTATTGGTAGATTGTTTTTACTATAGGTGCTGAAGGAAAACCTGCAGTGAAGCCACTGACATCATTTGTGAGTGGGAACAACCAAAGAAGCCAGAAGCCAACAGCCAAAGTAAAGCCACAAATGAAATGCATATCGTCACCATCGCAGGAGATGCCTCCAAATATTCTGCAGAGAAGTAACAGCCGTGGAATTAACTTGTCAAGGATGAATGATTTAGATGAGATCAGCTTGTCGGATCCACTTCCAGTTAGTCGAAATGTCAATGCAGCAAATCCAGGTATCCCTTTTGTCATTCTCAGATGTCTTCCCGCACACAGTTTTTAGTAGGTACAGACGCCTCAACATTTATTGAGGGGAGATGGGGGGGGCGAAGTCATCTTGACCGTTATCAATCATTGCTAACTGTAAGGCATTATTCTGCTACTTTGTGACAACGCCTCAAGTTTTAGAATTAGCCCCCCCTTGCCTCCCAAGTGCGCATACTGCTTTTCCTTTAGTTCACATAACCATGCATCTATCAAGCCGTAGATGTTATTTTCGTTTGTAAACATTTTAGCCATTTATCTTCACATTTTCTGAGATCACAGGAAACAATTTGCAAAATATAAATTCCCTGAGGTGCGTACAGTAATTAGAATACCAATTTTCATTGCAATATGAATGTGAAAAGGGCATAACACAAAAGCATTGTTGGGTTGCCCCTTTTAGTCGGTTGACCTTAAATTCTTAAATAAGGGATCATTCAAGAAGTACGTAATGGAAAAAAATAAAAGGTTTGGCCCACCTACCCTCCTATGTAACGGCTTATCCCACAAGTTGATAACCCTCACTTTATTACGTAACATTCTGGCATGAGACCTCCAACACCAGTCTCTATTTGTGTGCACAATTTAATTTGTTACAGTATAGCAAAAGACTATAGCTAAAAAACACGAAATTTAAAGAATTATCAGGAATAATGCAAGACTCAGACTCGATGAAGTCTAAGATTCTTGTTTATTTGAGTATTTTTGGAAGCATTCAACAGACTGAAAAATAGAGCTATTGCGCTAAATTTTTAGTGTTACATAACAAAAGTAGTTTACACCCCTCACCCCCTACAGTTTTCGTAACAATTTGTCACCAAATTGGTGCACACGCACCCACCCCTACCGTTAATTACTTTTTGAATGACCCGAAAGGTGCCCTATACTGCTTACGTAATTGCGCCTATAAGTACGTATCCACACCCTTTTCTATACATACCTACCCTTCGTATAAATTTAACTGCACTTGCCTGTTTTTTTTATGATATAGTAATCAATAATCATTATAAACTTTAGGCCAGTGGCACTTAACTTTTTAGCGAGCTGCAGATACGATTTTGTGTTGTTTTCCATTTTATGCTTCCATACTTGAAAGTTGCATTTTTGCGTTTCCATTGCGCCAATATGGATCGAGAGAGCATACCTTTGGCTATTGATTTATGAAGATCATTTATCACAGGTAATAGCGCAAGAGATGCGTCTGGAAGCACTAAAGATGGTGCTGGAATCGAAGCTGCATTTCCAACAGAAACAGCAAAGAAACCATCAAAGAAGAAGAAAAAGAGTAAGGAAAAGCAAGAGTTGCGTAAAGTGGATAAGAGGTTGTCCTCAGCAGGAGATGGAAGCAAAGGATATGACAAGGAGTCAAATTCTAAAGGGAGGCAAGACATTCAGAAGGGTAGGAAAGGAAATGAAAAACCAAAGGACGAGCGAATGAAAGAGCCAATTAAAATCCAACAACGGCCAAAGCAGCCTGAAATCCTTCGTAATGAATTGAAGCAGGGCAGATCTCAGCCTTCCAGCAATGTGCGCCCGGATCCACCCAAGATTAGAATCCTGAAAACGGACACACCAAACACAAGTGCCATTACAACAATGACGCAATCATCTCCAATGGAATCTGTTAGCAAAGGTTATCCTGGCCATGAAGTGTTCAATCAGCTGGCAGAAACAACTGAGAAACTTTTACAGAATGTCCTCTCTGAGACCGAGGTAGGTTGGTTTTTCTATTGCGAAAGGAATCAGGGTTTTTGTAACATGCAGTTGTACACAAAACGTGCAGTTCTGAAAAAACTTTTGCCGTTTAAAACGACAAAACTGTGCAGTTCTAAGATGCATTGTCTAATGCCCAAAGCATGTAAGGAAGTAGATAAAAATATAGGCGGTAGGCTTACGTTAGAAATAGTCAGAGAAACTCAATTAGAAGTGTGTAGGCGGCAGGTTTATTATGACAGAGCATAGTCCCTACAGTATCATTTTTGTACTTTGTTTAATAACAATTAGAAGTAGAATTGTAGGAGATTGTAGTATTTATCTACCCCTGTTTTTGAAACGGAAGTCGTGCCATTCCACCTGAAGCTAAGGTATAATTTTTCAACAATGCATCGCTAGATTTTATGAATTTTTCTTAATAAAACCTTGACATTAATAATCATATTGCAATTGGTATGGAGAGGGGTAAGTATTTTTACTAAAAAAGCATAAATTGGGGGGGGGCTGCCAATAGGGAAGGGTCAATACTCAATAGACAGTATGGGGACCCAAACATTTCAGAATTATTGCAATTAGCTGTAAACATTGTATAAGTATAAGATGAATAGTTTGTTTTGATTTCCTTACTTGTTAATATTGATTTGCACCAATGTATTTGATGTAACAATGAAAACTTTAGGTTAGTAGAATAGGGAGTTTGATTTTTTTCAATGTTGATTACTTGGTGGAGGGGGCGTATAATAAATGGAAAAGGGTGATGAAATTGTCAAAAATTTGCAATCGGGTGCTCCCCTGCTATTCGGTGTCAAAGAGATTATACCGAAAATTGTCTCCACTAAACGGGTTTTATAGTTTTCAATTATTCGTTTGTTGCTTCATTTTTGGAAATGTGGTAGGCTATGGCGCACGTCGTTACATTCTTCTATCGACAGTTTCCAATAATATTCATGAAAGATAATCGTACACAATTCAACACCTTAATTCGTTATGAAAAGACCCTTCCCACAACTATTGGCAGCCCCCCTCAATTTATGCTTTTTTAGTAAAAATACTTACCCCTCTCCATACCAATTGCAACATGATTAATATCATATCATATTCAAGGTTTTATTAAGAAAAATTCATAAAATCTAGCGATGCATTCGTTAGTATGTGAAAGAGTGTTTATTTTAGGTAATAAAGTCAAACACTGAACAGATTTCAAAGGATTTGAAGAATGCACTAGAAAAGAGAAAGGACCCATCTTTGTCTGTTGCTGACTTAGAGAAGATTAACTACTTACTTTCGTCTCCAATGGCCAAGGGAAAAGAGGCTAATGGTACCCATGGGAAAGAGAGCGAGTCAACTTTTTCAGTCGCTGATTGGGAGAAATTAAGCTATTTGTTATCTTCATCTATGGCTAACGGGCACCTGGAAGGTAAGCAGCCAAAGAATTTGATAGACACGTTGGATCTTGAGAGACAAGTTGATCTAGCTCGTAAAGAAGCCAAACTACTGGAGGTTCGCTTAAATGATGTCATCAGGAAGAATATGGCCTCTGAGGTGGAGAATGCCAACCAATCAGATGGCGGTAAAGGGCATTAGACTGTTGTTGCTTTTTTCAGAATTTTGGACACGTGCTGTGTTTGCTGTGATTTAACTGACTGCTTAAAGTGAAATACTACTCTTGAGAGAATACGCTGCGAACTAAAAAGAATGTGTAGAATTTGCAGGTTGTAAAAAATAATCAATTAACTAACAATGCAAATTGCTAAGATAAAAAGTGAAAATCTTTAAATGAATATGCCAGACTTATTATGCTGTTTTTTTCCTCTTTGTTGAATCTTGGATTCAGCGCCTAATTTGACATTATTTTTCTACCACCACTGTTTCTGCAAACCCCGGGTGCATCCCATACTAACTAATCCTATGCCGGACATTTTTCTCAGAATTCCGTTGTTACGTCATACAGTAGCAGGGTCAATTTAATATGGTATGCCCAAGTCATACGCAGTTACGCGTGCAAAGTGAAATGTAGAGGACAGATAATATGAAAAATCTGGGAAAGGAAGAAAGGAGGGTTTGGGTGTGAAGCACCCAGAAAATTTTTGCTGACCACGCCCTTCAGGCTGTTGGTGAGCGTAGGAAATGTCTACATCTAGTTCAAATTTGTCGGAAAATTGACTTTGGTAGACTTCATTAGTTTTTTGGATAAGAAACTTATCGAAGCGCTCTTGTGAATAAAGTACTTACCATAGGGCCCCATTTCTCCCCATGAAGTTGTCTTTCCAAGATCACTACTTGAATTTCTAAGACGACCATCAGTGGCAGCATAGGCGTCAAATGTTGATTGGCTAACAAAGGAATCACCATCAAAGGATCGAAGAATCCTTCGATGGTGATTCCTTTGTTAGCAAATCAAGATTTGACACCTATGCTATCAGTGACCAAGACCACTTTAAATTTGGCACTACAAGGACTATATCATCACAACATTTAATAGCAGAAACAAAAATATCTGATGTGATTATTTTAGCAACAAAATTTAAAGTCAATTTTTTATACACTTTTTTTAATACAACATCAAGCACTTAGAAAGTGGAGCAACCAAGTCATAAAAGGGACTCGTGACCACTCCCATACAAATTCAATACCAAATCTCAGGCTCGCATTGCATTTAGATGAGAATTAAAGTTATCGATTTTGGGGTGTACCTAAAAATTCACTATTTCATATAGAAAGGTTTAATACGGTACAAGTGCAAGAACAGAATGCTCCATGGATAATGTATAGTTGTAGAAAAGTGTTTACAATCATTTTCATAGAAAGCTGTGTTTGCAAGAATTGTTCTGAATCTCATCTTACCTTGAGACGGGCAAAAAATTTATGAGAAAGGACAGTTTGGATTTGGATGTGGCACTTTTGGGTTTGAAAGGGGCACTTTTGCATAGTTTGCTTGAAAAGTGGGGGGTATGTCCTCTCTGGCCCCCCGGTTCTTACGTCCCAGAATGCAACACATTGAAAAACGACACCACTGGGAGCAACATGTTTGTCATAGCCATAAGGGGACATTCACACTAAAAGCAAACTTGCTGAATGCCGCGACTAGATAGTGCTATGTTACGCTGAGTGGAATGTAATTGGCCTTCCGTCTACACTGCTCCTAGCAACCCGTAGCAAAATTTGTGCGGTTCGCCGTATCACAAGTGATCCTTTTAGCAAAAGGACCCATAGTGATCCGGACTACATAGTGATCCGGACTACATACAAGCGGCTTTTTAGGCGCCGTCTTCACTACTGTGGATCAATTTTTGATCCGAACCAAAAGTGATCCGTGGCAGTGTAAACTGGACCTATGATTCCATGCTGTTCTAAGCTCATTGTTTTGGAATTGCCCTCTGTTGTTTAACCAGAGCTATTAAGTGTATGGAGTGATCTCGATTCTTATCTAACTCACCCTGCGTAAGAGCAATGGCTCCATAAAAAATATATAAAATTTCTCACTCAGAGGTTGCTTATGGCCATGAAATTTGAAGTTATTTCAATAGTTTACCTTTATTTTGGACAGATTATGACTGCGTTTCCAAGGCTCTCCATCCCCTTTCACTTTGTAATATTTTTGGTCTAATACATAAAAGATTCTACAAATACTTGAATATATTATTTGAACATACCGAAACTAATTTTCCTTCCGAGACTCACAAGAGTGAGAAAGCTAGGATAATGCTCAATACCTGACGTTGCATGCCCTAGTGAGCATCGGAAGAAAGCAATCTCACCGAGCTGAAATAATTCTTTCACTTTTACGTGCAACTTTGAAGTATTTTGGTGCTCAAAGTGTTACTTCGCATTGCCGGCAATTCCGGGGGGCCATGGCCCCCCCACTTTTGGAGCAAAATTTTTTCATGAAGATAATCATGGCAAACGCATTTGACAGTCTTGTAAAGGCAAAAAAAGAGAAAATATTTGTCTGGGGGAGGCGAGGACAACTTTGAATATTTTTTCTAAATCCCTCCCTTATTTGGCTTCCATGCGACAAGAAAAACCTAAGTTGTCGATTGTTGATTTCGAAATTTCGAAAAGTAATTGCTAAATTTGGAGTGCTTTTTATTCATCTGGGCAGTCTTTTTCAAAAAAATTCGCCACTACGCCCCAACCAAAAGGGGCGGATTTAGAGTTTTTCACGGTCTTCATTTCTACAAGGTTTGCATAGGATATGCAAGATCCTAAGCCATTTTAAGGCCTCGTAGATGGTATAATCCCAAGAGCTTCCGGGGGCTCCACCCCCTGGACCCCTGCCAGGGCTCTGCCCTGGACCTGCTGGGGGCTATCAGCGCCCCCCAGACCCCCAGCTGTTATAAGCAAGGACTCCATCATTGCCTACGGCACGCTGCTAGACCCTTGAGGGGCAAAAACATTTTCACAAACTTTGGCCCCCCCACTTTCAAAAACGTTTTGCCCGCCCTGCTTCGTAATCGTGATGTAATCCTGTTGCAGCAAGACTAATTGATGAGAAGTTCTATTATTTATCCGAATATGGCTGTACTTTCTGGCGCAAAAGTAATTTAGTCAAATAGTAAAAGCACACATTAATAGTTTATTGCTTCAAAAAAAGTAATTAAAACGGAATTTAGTGGCCATTAATTAGACAATGTCAGGATAATTTGAATGTCATTCTGCGTATGCAAGAACCTCGTCTACTTTGCAAGCAGGAGCCACAACTAGGTAGGAGGAAAATCTTTTCTACGCCATACTGAATAGAATGTGTCTTCGACAAAATTGAGCACAGAAAGATGTTTGGTAGACCTGTTATTCGGCAACAGAACGTAGCAATTTAGAATAGCATAGTCCAGTGGTGGACTGGCCGGTCGAGCCATTATGACAAATGCCCGGAGGACTGGCTGCATAAAGTCAGGGGCAAAGCTAAAGAAAACTGTTGGTGGGGTGCATAGCCCCAATTTGCCGACAAATAGACTTCGTTCAAGCCCAATTTGCCGATAAGTAGGACTTTCCTTAAGTTTTATTAGCTATACAACATTAACGAGTACTGTTCCGACAAGCTAAATATTGGGGGTGCAGCACACCTCCGCACCCACCTATGGCTATGTCCCTGCTTGTAATAAAGAAAATTTTAAATTCTGAATATGCAGAACTTCACAGTTTTATAGAAATGAAAGAACTGGCATTGAAACTGTGGAGGATTTCTCAGAAATTTGCAGCCTTTTTCCGATTTAGTTAAACTATGCCCGGGCCGAAAGATTTAGCCAGTCCACTCGTGGCATAGTCATAGGTAGGAGTGCTTCATTGGGTAAAGGTGTCCAACTACAATAATTTGCTTGTTTCCTTTCAAGACGAAACTGTCTGTGTAAAGTACACACTTATTATATGAGAATATCTAATATATTGCTAACCCTCAGTATTCTTAAATTTTTTGGTGTTGAGTCTCCATTATTCTTAAATTATTCTTAAACATCGAAGGTATAACAGCGTTCGTGCTACTCCTTTAAAACTCCTTAACTTTAATTTACGTTTTTTGGGAAAAACTCATTGAAAATTCCTTATTTTTAATCAATTCTTAAGGGAGACGATTTTCAACGAAAGGTTTATTTTGGAAATGAAATGATTTTTGTCATGGAAATACAAAAAGATACCCCTTAAAACCGTTTTTTGGTGCTTAGAATCCCCTTAAAAAGTCCTTAAATTTTGTCTACTCGCAACAACACGAACCCTGTGTAACTATGTGTGAAGATCAAAGGATTATATTCAAATCTTTATTTATATATTACTTTTTCATACAGCAAAATTAAAGTGGAACAGAATAATACATCGACAGTGAAAAAGTTGGTCAACAAGCAGTATTATAGCTCAATTACACAAAAGTTCTGAGTCTTGATGTAGCTTGAGCCTTGCATTATTCTTACGTTTCAGCGATTCTGAGCCATAATATTCTTATAAACTTTATTATAATTAAAAAAAGACGTGTACTAGGTGTCTATCTATATTGTCTGACATTGGTGATTGATGCGAGGAAGATTAAAATACAAGTTATTTATGAGAAATTGGTATTCGACTGCTCCAAAAGCCAAAGAAAATTAGTATTGGATTTGTAAGACATACGAAAGTTCATATGCATTTGGAATTCGGATTTCATTTGTGTAAAATGTTGTACTTGCTATTTTTGAGTTCTTCAAAAGTTTATTTTCTGGTATCTACTAAGGCTTCAGATTTGTGTGAAGTTTCTTTTACTGCCCTTTAGTTTACATCTGCAAAGCATCCCAACTGAGAAAACTTTGCCAAGAAAGCCACAAGAACAATTTGGTAATAAAATCCTGAAAACTATAAGAAAGCTTCAACTATTGACCAAGCAGCCTTGTAACTTAGTGTGAAGTTCACTTTCAAGATGCCTTAATGTTCAAAAGCTTGGACGTGAACTTGTTTATTGGTGTATTTTTCGTTAGATAACTATACAGGAGCGTTTATCCCAATACGCCTAGAAAATTGGCTCATTTTGTAGGTGAGGAGAGGAGGTTGATTTGGTCTATGCAAGTGTATGTTTGTGTACAAGGGGGTAAGGGGAGCAAATATGTCTGAAATTTGTGAGTGCGTCCTATGTGAGTAATCCCCATGCACAGTCAAGTCTAGTTGAGACTTTGTGACAGTTTGTGCATACCCTACACTGCACTTCGATTGCAATGCTCCTCCAAAGTCATATACAATTTGTCGATAGCCAAATCACATGCCAGGTCACACTTCACAAGCTTTGACACCGCAGTGGCTGTGTATCTGAATCAACGTCGTACTAGCGTTGAGTTACTGCCGTGCGGCACGGTAAAATAAGCGTGCCCAGATTTTAGCTCGAGCTAAATTCTCTGATTGATTCAGACGTCGTCCTACTGCCGCGCTAGAGTATATTTCTGGAACAACACGGCCCTGGCACAACGTCTGAACCAAGCTCAGAGCATTTGATGTATTGAAAACTAACAAGGGCAGCCATATCACTTCAGCCTTGGCATTTTCATAGGTGGATGTGAACAGTCCTAAGTAAATTTTTAAAAAATGTTTTTTTAAGTCAATCGGGCTAAGAATACTCAAGATATGTAATGACTTATTTCTTATCATGCGCCATTAGTGAATGCGTGCTTCTTTTACTTTTGCCTACAAGTACAAAAAGAAACGGGTGCTTTTAACGCCCCACACATACTACAAGTACCTGCATGGTATCCATTGGAAATCAATGGTTATGACGCGATATGTTTATACGGTTTCCACTATTCATATACTAAATCTATGAGGCACCGGCCAATCAACGCTGAGTTGAGCGAGTCAAAATAAAACAGCTGTGGAGGATGATTTTTGAAGTAAATTGCGAGACGAGCCCACGGATTTTAAGAACTAATTATGACGGTTTTAATCGATAGAGTTCTTTTGTGTGACTATTAGTGATGGTAAACTACAAATTAGCGATTAATCAGCGTTTTAGCACATACAGCACAGTTCTCCGCATTGCACCATGAATTTTACCGATAAATCGTTTGAACTGTTTGATGTTTACATGTATAAAATCTGATAAGCTGTGAGATGTCTCTTGATGTCCACCAAGATGTTAAGGAGCTGTTCGAGGCTTGCGATCTTGATGCGAGTGGCTATATCGACAGACATGAACTTGCGGCAGTTGTCGACCTCGATCCAGAGGATTTACGAGAGATTTTCCAAACTCTCGATACAGACGATGATGGCCGAATATCCATCGGAGAGTTTACGGAAAACTTTAATAGATTCAAAACTCTTGCTGCCCAGCTTGAGAAGGATTCAGAAGGGATGAATAGGAGAGATAATGAATTAGATGCTAGCGCTTTTAATCAAGATATCGAATTGAACAAGAACGGTAGAACTCGGCCTAACATGTTTACTTTTGACAGAGGGAAGGTTAGCTTAAAAGCAAAGATGGTTGGTGGGTAAGTGAATGCCATTTGCTTTTACTTATTTTATTTCACAATCTAGTGTCTTAATTGGTATTATTGTGAAGTTACGAATGCCTTCCACATTTTACAACAATATCGCGGAGGTGATCAAGCCAATATTCATAATACTGAAGTATGATGTTTAGCGTTCTTCAGTAAGCCATAATGCGTTGAGTGGAATGGAGTTTTTGATGAGAGTGCAGTTAGTAAAGGGAGTACAGTTCTTGGGGGAAGAGTGGTTCTTGAGGGAAGTGGAATGATTCATAATGCAAAGCAAGAATCATTTAAAAAATTACCATGACATTTTAAAAACATTGAGAATAAGAAGAGGTTCAGGTGGAAGTTGTGGAGTGATTCTTTTTGATACGGATAACTTATTTTTGCATAGATAGACAAAGAGAAGTGCAAGGATTTTGTAGTTTGAACTTGGCTCACCCCATATTTGACAGTGCAGTAATAAAAGTTAAGTGTTTCTGACTAAGCTGCATTACGTCCTCGATATGGTGGAAATGTGTATTCATTTTGCTTCTTCATTCTTCAAGATTTAGCCTCACCAACTCACACATTCTGAGGGTAATTACTACAAATGTTTGTGTATCCTAATGAATTCTCAGGATTTCCTCAGGCCTGATTTCCCAGTTTCCATAGCTCCTGCGTTTTTGTGGTAATGTACCCTGATAGGAAAAGAAGGCTTATTTCAATTGTAGAAAGTAGAACATTGTTCCATGATGTTTAACTTGTGTTGACCATTATTAAAAGAATTTATAAAATGGAAGTATAGGAAAACTCGAGTCACAAAAAATGCTTGTTGCACAGCTACTTATGGTAAAACCCCATTGCCAAGCTTATCATTTCTGGGTGGTTTTTGTCACAAAGAAGCTTGTTGAAGAACATTAGTTACGGCTTTTGCTTTGATTAACTTTCAGACAGGATCATCTTTAGCTGATAGTGAACTTAATATTTTGTCTACATGAAATACAACCTAGATAAAGAGTTTTCTGTGTTATCTGGAAGCAGTCATGTGATCGAGCAGTAGCAGACGAGTTTTTTTTTATGTGAAGATTTTGCTCTATTCCCGAAAAAAGTAGGCCACTTCATTGTGGTTATCATTCTTGTTGTTGAAAAGTACTATTTCTGGTAGAGCTAAATTTGCAAGCATTTAATACGTTATTGCTAACCAGGTTGTTTAATGTACAATTCTTCACACAATGTGCAGTTCAGAAAAAAGTATGTGGAGCTTAAAGGGAAACAACTGCAGTTTAAACGAAAAAACCATGCAGTTCAAAGATCCATTATCTAACGACCATAGCATGTAAGAAAGTAGATATCAACAAACAGCAGACTCACGTTAAAATTGATTGGAGAAATACAACTAGAAATGGAAGAGGTAGCAGCATTTATCATCCCCTCTTTGTCAAAATCAGGCAATTCAATCCCATCTGAAACCAGAATTTAATTCAACACCGTATCGCTGGGTTATGGGTGCAGTTCTAAAGTTTTCTGTAGAGATCTCTGTTGCCTACAAAACTAGCTGCTTGATAATGTAAAGAACCCCTAGCAGTGATGGCTTTCGTTGCACTCTTGCGTCACCTCTCCCAGGTACAATAACAATTGCAAAAACAAGTCATTTTATTTAGAACAGCTATTTATGGAAATTAAAAATCAATTACAGCTTGGTATTGTAGGATGCAGTTTCGCTTCATACAAATTAAAAGAAATAGGCAATTAATTATTGCACCTATCATTGTCTTCCTCATTGAATCTATAAAATTGTTCAACCAGTGCCGGTAAATTTCGTGTATTAAAATCGATCGAAATTGAACTAAATGTCCTCTCTTTGCTATTCAATTCCAGATCTAACGAAAAATTGGAATAAAGTAAGAAGTCTCTCGAGAAAGTTGATATTTAACATGCTTTATATCAAGGAGGCCAACATTTGCTTTTAGATTTCTATATCGAATTGAAAGTGCCTTGCCGAATACGGCATGCTCATCGTTAGGCCTACGATTGACGTTGATGTGGTGGTTTACTTAAAGCTGTTGATTTACGGCAAGATATTTGGTTGCTCAAATCAGAAACCTAGTTTCTGGTCTGCCATGCGGGTACCGTAAAATCTCGCTGAAAGGTTTCCCTTTCGAAAAGGTTGCATGTGTGGGTTGTTATTAATGATAGGACTATAGGCAATAACGACAACTTTCTTGAGTCATATTCTTTAAATTACTTACAAAGTATATTGTTAACTTTAATTGGAAGAAAGCAATTTTCCGCTGCAATTTGCACGTGATATGGTTGAGTTACTCAGCATCACTGGGGTGGAATGGCTGATCGGATCCCTTTCATTTGGGTCCCTTGTAAGATGCATATAGGTTTGTAAGTGTAACCTACCGGACCTCATTAGTCCAAGGTTAAACATCATTTATCACTGGGCCCTCACCATGAATAATGTCCGGACCCATTAGTCCCAACCAGTCCTATCTTGTAAGTCATAGGAATTCTTGAAGATTTTTAGTATTAATGTATCTTGAAACATAAACTTCAGGTCTTTATTAATTGCAACTTCTCATTTTAATCAAGATAATTATGAGCATTTTGAGGCAGAGGAAAATCCAGGGGGCCACAAGGACGGCCTCCTAAGCCGTAGTATTTCGTATAGGACAAAACTGGCCTGAGAAACTTTCCACAAGAAAAAGACAATAAAACGAATCAGGTGGCCCCCATCAAAGCCCAGCCCTGAATCCGCCCCTGATTTGAGGTAGCCTTTTTTCCTATCTCGGTTGCATCTAAATCCTGGTTTCCATATCGCCGTAAGCGACGGCGACGTGTCCCAGTCATAGGAATAGCGATGCTGCTGTGATGCTTACGCCCATATGGAAACCAGGCCTATAGTGAAGTCCCCGACATCCCCGTCATGTCCCCGTCGAGATGAAAAAGTTGAAATATGTTCAACTTTTGAGAACATCCCCGATGCATCGCCGTCGTATCCCCGTCGATGCGGGGACAGTTTTCTCATTGGAAACCACACATTTATGATCGGCGACGGCGACGTAGCATCTCCGATATGATTGGGACACGTCACCGTCGCTTATGACGATATGGAGCCCAGGCTTTTCCATGTCATCGTAAGCGTCCCAGCAGCATCCCCAATCCCCTACTAGGACACGTCCTCATCGCTTACGACGATATGGAAACCAGTGTCTACATTGCAATATTTTTTAAATCAGACTTCTCCTATCAGTTTTCATTGGTGCCAGCCTCCAACTGTCTTGTTTGATTTGTTTCGTATATTTGCGATTTCCATACAACTATTTCATGGGTTGCTATGTGCACAAATATTATTCTAGGCTTTTTTATTTGAAATTGAAGTCTGTGAAAGCACATTTAGTGTTCGCAGACATAAGCAATCAACTTCAATGCTCATCTCAAATGTTTTTTCAATTTATTTGATCAGCTTTGCTTTCACCTATGGCAGATAGGCTTGATGTAAACTCTATTGGCTTATTTGACAACAGAGATGAATAGAAGGAGAAGCACTTTTAATCACCCCTTACTTTCTTGCTGCCTAGACTACATGTCTTTTTTTATAAGAAACTCGTTTATAAGAAACCAGGATTAGGCTGGTCAAAAAATTAAGAAACGCTAGTGGTATGCTCAAGAAAGATTAAGAAGCTCTACAATCTTAATTTGTATAAAAAAGAGTACGTTGACGGGCATCCACTCGTTTTGTGTGATTTTTGTTTGGAGAAGATTGTAACTTGTGATTTTGATCTGCTGGACATTTTTCATGACGATCAGCGGCTATATCCATCCAGAAGTGTTCGAATTTCAAACAATAAAACGAGTTTCGGTTACAAAAATAAGAAGCTAACTAGTGAACTGGCAAATGCTAATATTCGAAAATTTTCATGTCAAGTTAAGAAACTTTGGTACTAGCTGCCGATCCAAGTTCTTTATTAAAAAGAATGTGTACTCGTGCTTGCTGCACTCATTATTTTGTGAAATTTACATGAAGCATACCTGATTGCTAAAGAAGGCAGCAAATATAGGCCTACTAGCTTGTTATTTAGTAAATATTTTTGAAGGAAAAAAGTAGGCAATTTGTTTATGCACTAGTTTCTTGTAGAAAAGAGCGTGTAGACATTTTTATGGGCATCGCACGATTCTCATATTTGGGCCTAGGTATTGAAAACTTCAACCCAACTGCATGATGCTGGATCCAAAGCTTTTAGAATCAATAATTGACACTCTGTTGCGTAATTCTGTCAAACAAGTGATGACTTAGGTGAATAATGCGATATACAACATTTGTAGCAGGGATCATTTCCAAATGAGTCATAAAAAGACGCTGTTGGTACCCGTTTCATTTACAGTCATAAAACTGACTCACATTATTCATGCGCTTTGGTGATTGAAGTTGGATAAACGACAGGGAATTGAATGTCAATGAAATAGCAGGTGTTTTGGCAAATAAGACATCGATTGCTCATAGCTGGTGGAAGGCCCATCAAGTTGCATTTGCTTCTGTACAACACGTGTTGCATTGATAGAAATTCAATTAACCCCGCAACCAACCGACGTTAAGAGATTATTGTCTGCTAGGACGATGCAAATTAGCGATTCAATATTAATTAATAGCAAGTGTTGCAATAACTATTCGTTGCTGTTTATGATATCTTGGCGATTGTTGCTGTTGTTGTTGTACTATGTTGCTGTTGCAGTTCTCCCTTGATCGCAATTTCAACATATGGACTAAGAACTTGCGTGAGCGGATAGCGCATAGAAAATCTTCCTTTGTAATTACTGCAAATCAATGTAGAATAAGGAATTTATTAAAGAATAATGGTCAGGTGTTCGAATGAAATATGTCATGCTCTAAGTTAGACATGCAAAAACATTGGTGTGCTGAAAGATTTTTGAATGGGGGTGGGGTGTAGCAGAAGACATTTACCGACATACTGCTAAATCTCCCAGAATTACTGACAAACGATGATCACAATGACAGCTTTTGTCGACAAGCCAAATGAGCACCGACAGGCCATATGATTACCGAAGTCTTTAGTTAAAAGTGTTGGGGTGTTATACCCCACACTAACTACCTCAACATGTCCTCTTCATAAGGTTCTGATACCTTTTGATTATAGTAGTTAATTATTTTGGATGAAAAAGCTTATGGTGATAGCAACATGAATATCTTATCGAACTACTGATCTATTGCTAAGAGATATATCTTACTTGCTTAGGCTTGTAGTTCATAAGGTTTATGACCCTTCAAAAAGCTTCCATGAATGGTGTGAACGGTTACAAGAATATGATCTTGTTGAAGAGCCACTTAAAATTAAACTATGTAAGTATGCCTCTTCCTGCTTATAACTTTGCTGTATTTTAGGAGTAGGTTCGACAGTGACAAGACATTGTATAAAACTCCAGTGATTATTATCACCATCACCACACCACCACCACCAACACCACACCACCACCATCACCACACCACCACCACACCGCATCACACCA
>WIPJ01067665.1:541061-573863 GCA_018155075.1 Cassiopea andromeda
ATATTTATTATATACATTTGTATATGCATACTATAAATATAATATTTATTGTATAGATGTGTAGTGCTTTCTAAAGATAAGTTAACCAGTCACATTAAACTTTATCATACAAATATTTTTTTCAGCTGGAAGAGAAGCTGGATCCCCCTCAAATGAAGGAAGATGAATCAGAGGATGACCTTAAAACGAAAGAAATAGTAGGATTGTCATTTGATTCATACAACGTTTCAACGTTTCAGAAGTTTTGGCTTTTCTCTTGCATGTTTTGAAGAATAATGTACCTTTTCTAATGTTCCCACCAAACATTAAATTTCTCTGGAAGTTAACTGTAAATTTGTTAAGATGCACATCCCTAAAATGCAAGCAGCAGTCCAGGTCTTGCATCAATCAATTAGTAATTAATAAGAGTATTTCTTTTCCGTTTACGTCAGGGTTTTTTGACGTGCAGTTCCACACAAAATATGCACTTCTAAACAAATTTGTGCATTTCTAATAAAAAACTGTGCAATTCAGAAGTTTATTATTTAGTAGCCTAAATGTGTAAGAAAGTAAATAGCAGTAAAAATGATAGATTTAGGTATGGAATGATAGGCGAAACACAACCAGAAATGGAATTGTTAGTGAAAGCAGCATTTATCTACCCCTTTTCGTCAAAAGCAGGTAGCTCAATCGCACTGCAGCCAGAATTTAATTTTTAAATACAACATCGCTGGAGGTTATGTGCAGTTCCAAATTTTTCTTTAAAAAGACCCTGGCTTACGTAATTCTATTTTTTTCAAAGTAATACTGAAGTTTATCCACCTTTGTATTGTAGACACATATTGCATAGAATTTCATTCATTGTGAAGGAAGCTAGCCTTTGCCGGCGTTGATAATATGTTTTCAATCCACAGGAAAATGAAGCTTTGAAGAGTAAATTACGAGAATGCCAAACACAGATTGCAGTCTTCAGGACAGAGATTGCTAAACTAAAAAATGAATATGACGAGCAAGGAGAGAGACTTTCCAGGTAGGCAATGTGTTCCTGAATCTCTTACTTTGATAAATTTTGTGACACAAGGTATATAGTCTATTTAGGATTCAATAATCAAACTGATTTGATAATGATGGAAACAATTTTGTTCCTTAATTTAAATGCCTTTAATTGGTTTCCCTCTGACAATGTAATTACTGTCCTCAGTAGCAATATATTGATATTTTGAAAGAGATCACGCCCATATTATGAGTAGATTAGCTGTTCCTTGAGCAAAGAAGTCAAGATAATTTTGTCCAGCTCCTGCTTTTTGCCGGGATCTGTCTCACAGAAAGCTCGGGTTTTCTTCATAGTCCTACACAATTTTTTCTGTAAACTCTATGTAATCGTTTCTTAACAGGGAAAGAAATACAGTCTTACGTTGTGTGCATGAACAAGAGAGCTTAACCCGTCAACTTCAAATTCTTCAGTGAGTTCCTTTTTGCACTGTCTATCGTTTCAATTGCCTGTAATAAGCAGGCTTGTGTTACTGGTTTGACTACCATTACTTGATCAAAACTGAATCCAAGTGCATATACAATATTGCGATGAAGCAATCGATTGAGATTAGTATACATTTGTACAATTCGTTGTGTGTTTTAGACTTTTGTGGCCAATCTATGTGAAAAAATTTCAAAGCAGCGCTAATATAGCTTAGCTATTCTCTTCATTGAATATAGAAATTGCACCGATATCAGCGATTAAGTATTCAGGAGGTGTATGGCAGTATCTATTCTTCAAAACATCTTATGAAGGCTTGTGGAAGTGTATAACGGTATCTTTCCTTCCAAGAAAGCTCACAATGCAGCCCTTTTTTATTTCTTCGTCATAATTTCATCACCAGGCTCCCACAACGATCTTCTAGCTGTATTCATAGGGCACTAGTCTCAATTTTTAAATTTATTTTAAATGTTGCATTGGAACCAACAAAGAGCTTGAAACCCGAATCTTAGACTTTTCGTTTCGCAGCATCCGTTCTTGAGATAAAAATGAAAGAAGAAGTAGTGCTATTTATATTATCTTTAGTCGAAATCTAAAAGAAGCATGTTAACATTTAGTGAATGCATAAAGTGAAATTGTGCACATGTAAGAGTCATTTACTCCATCTGTGACTTTGTGCTACCTTTCTCTTTCAGTGAAGCCAATAGGAAGCTTCATGACACAAATGATGACTTAAGAGCTGCTCTAGAGGTATGACATTTATCCTTGTCCAAGAAACTGAAATTCACAGCGTTTTATAGTGTATTCTAATCAGAGGTGATTTCTAGGGGGACTCAGGGAGGCTTATTAAAATCTTTCGAAATCGCCCCTGGTTCTAATCCTCTGCTTTTAGATTTCTGAATGATGCCTCAACACCATACCCCTTAATTCCAACATATTTATCTACTTACTCATAAGGTCGCACGCATATTTCTATTTTGAGGAAGTACCACAGGCTCTTTCCACAATACTCTCCCCCCATTTGTGACCCTGCTCAACTTAGTAAAATGGTTGGTTTCAGTGACAAATTGCAAACATTCTATTTTGTGAACAGTGTGTATGTACTGTGTATATAATTTTCATTTTTTGATACTTGAATATAATTCATCTTTTCTTTTATAACTGTATCTAATTCATCTTTTCTGATAACTGTATATAATATATACCTTTCAGAATAAACTACGAGGTAGTGATGACGACACTCTTTCTCCAATTAAAAGACATTCCTTTGGTGGTTCTCCAATGAGCGCATACAAGAAAAACCCTCTTTCAAGGTTTGTAATTGTTATAAAGAATACTTACTTACTATAAAAACAACACTTCATCCATAAATTCGTACTGCGCTACCATGACTTTGGAATTCTCACTTCAGGGCCTATTTTAGAGTGGTCTTACCACATTTTGTGGTCTTCGAAATCTTGAGTCTGGTCTTGGAAATTTTAAAATATGGTCAACTTTCTCAACTTCACAAGCCTCTTATTTTGCAGAAGCCTTTATATACCTTAAACCGGAGTGATGGCCCAGTGGTAGAACGTCTGCCTCTCAACCGGTAGGTCGTGGGTTCGAACCTACGACTTTGACTTTGACTTTTTCTTATGTGCCTTGGTCTGTATATGTTCTATGTAAATTTCGAAGGCAGTACATCATATATTTCAATGTGGCGTTAAACGGCGAGAGGCTCCTCATGAAATTGTGGATTGTTTGATAGGTGTGGTTACCAAAAAGCTCATGTAGGGTGTGGTCAAGGCTTATTTTAGCATAGTATGGTCTTAGGAATTTCCTTAAAACATGTCCTATCTCCCTGTCGCGTCATCCGATGTTAGTTTTCATTTTTGTAGCAGCACGTTCCTGTGTCTGTTTTGTTGTTTTCAATCTTGCTTTGTAACATCACTAGTACTCCCAGTTCATACCAAATGGCATCCTCAACTTTGTCATCAATTTCTTGTTTGAACATTCTCTCTTCATTAAATATTTTTTTAATCTTCATCTGTAGGACAGTTGCTCAACTTTAAAAGCGAATAATGATGTAATTTACTATTATTTTTAGGAGCTCTGAAAACGTATCCCCAATAGCTCCAAGATCTTCTGTGACATCACCGGTTGGAAAAGCAGATGATGAATACAGCACAATGTCAACACCTCCATTTAGGCCAATTGAAAATGAATTCAACGAGTCGTCGCTTATGTCAGAATTAATGGCTGCTGATGAAAATGGGGTATAGTTTTCAACTCATGTTTTCATCACTGCATTATGTGTCGTAAAGCTATAGTTAAAGGTAGAAGTTAAAGTGTAACAAAGTAACATCTAATAAAGTCTAAAACAAAACTACGTTAAACTATGCTGCTTTTATCACAATCATAAGCGAAGGAGAGGAGGTGACAAGGGGGGCTACAGCCCCCTCATTTGGACAGAAATCCATTTTATTCGGACAATTTTCATGAAAGAACAACAAGAAATTCTTTGACTGTTTTCCAGATCTATTTACTCATTCAGGCAGAAAGCCTGCAGCCCTCCTAAATTTGAAGTCCTCCTACGCCTATGGTCACAATCAAATTTATCCCCGGAAATTTCCTTTGTATAGGACCAGTAGGGAGGGACCATTTCATAAAGTAGCGGATTAACTGGAACTGGCTGTAGTCCTTTGTTTTGGAAGAAGAGCGTCGATCTTTGAGTATCGTTTCCAATATGGATATTAGTAAAGCTGATTTTAATTAGACTAGATGATTGGAATATTGATTGGACCTGTGAGTCCTCAATGAATTTATGCATTTATGAGATGGCAAAATAATAAAAGATTCTCATTAGTTTGAAGAACAAAAAGGGGTTTTACTGGGAGTTTTAATGCAGAAGTGAAATCGTACTTGATGTTAATCTAAGGATGCTTTGTCGTTAGGATGTAGATGATGACTTTGAAACAGAGGGGATTCTAAACACAAGTATGGGTTTACCAGAAGGAGTTTTGCCTGTTCATAACATTGAAACTGATTATGTTGACACTGACGCAGAGGCAGACCCGGAATTTGTTGAAAACAATCACCTTAAAGATGCGGTAATTACAAAATGCTAAATATAAACACACAATGTTAGAAGATAAATGCATCTTAAAAGTTATCCAGTTTCAGGGATGTATTAATGTACAATTTTTGAATTTGAAATGAAAGCTTGATAGGTATGCACTGTGAAAACGAATGGAGAACTAAACTAGTTTAGTAACATCATTACAACATACCGGAAATGACCGAATCACCGCCCAGCGTCGAATAGCCGCCCCTACCTAAATAAGCGCCCCGGATCGAAGGTGAAATTTTGAATAAGTGACTCGGGTGGTTATTAGGTCATTTACGGTAATCAAATTGATTTTAAATATTTTACAGTAATGGAAGAACCTATTATTATTTTTCTAATGATCATTTTAATCCTCTAAGCAAAAAGTTTTTTGATAATTTGATTTAATATTGCTCCAAAGGATTTATTAATTTGCTGTTGTTTGTGACTCTTCAGTCGTTAAATTGCACAAGTTTTAATCCTAATAATCCTTGTATTTAGCTTGCTTTTCATAATCTGAGATTAATTTTAAAACAACTATTCAGACGATTTTAAATGGCAAGAGAAGTTTAGCTCCAACTTCATTAAATTTGAAATTCATATAAATAAGCTTACTATTTTGCAGAGAGGCAGGAAAGATTAATCTTGAGTGTAGTAACTATAAAATGAATCAGATTGCGAAATTAGTGAATGCTCTTAAAAGTCAATCTGCTAAAGGGGCGTTGTGATTTAAACACATCTGCAGTTTCTCATTTTCTTTCGATCTCATTTCGCTCAAGATCAGTTCATATTATTTCTTCCTTCTGAAGCTTCTTCTTCAATCCTAGCATTATGACGTCTTCTATAATTTCTATTAAGAGTTCAAAGTAAATACCAAGTATTGCCCATAGGCTTTCTATTGTTTGTGGTTTCAGGGTCTCTTCATGCATTCTAGCCCAGCTACTAGTCCTGTAATTATTAAATTTAGGAGTGAGCGATCCAGATATTTTGAGTGTTCATTAAATACCATCCAAGCATTACTAAAAATTAAATCATTCCTACCTTGAAGCTGTTTTCCATCTTTATCCGGTTGTTTTTGTTCAAGGTCATAGTCAGAAAAGGGTAGTTGCTTATTTGTTATGCACTCTTTTTTTATAAGAGCAATTTTATAAGAACACGAGCCTGAAATTTGGTCGAAAGTTAAGAACAAGGCTGAGCCTGAAGCCTTGTCATAAAATGTATTGCTAGAAAACGATGTAAAAGCTTTCCACTAGCATATGGACATAAAACGTCCTTTCCTTGCTAACCTAAGGAGAATCGACAGCCTTGACATTTTTTTTTTGATTTTCGCAAAGTAGTTGCTCCTAGTGAAACTAGGTACTGTGCTAACATTGTCTATTTATAATCGTTTATAAACTCTTTTCAATAAAAAACATTAATATGCAAGAGAAACTATCTTTGTTGGAGCATTTGGCTCTCAATCAATCAAAACATTCAATGTTGTCTTGTATATTGTCTTTCTATGTATTTCTAAATGGCCCACACGCTACTAATTTAAGAACAAATTAAGAACAATTCAGCCTCAAAATTTGGGAAAAATTAAGAACAGCCAGCCTGAACCTCAATTTTACTGGTTCTTGAAAAAAAGAGTGTACATGTTAATGCAAACCCATCTTTTATTGGCATTTACAACTAGATGTGTAGATAGAAATCTTCGTAGCAGGGTTAGGAAATGTAGATTTCCCACAATATAATTTCGTATTTTCATTACTTTCTTGATTATAGCATTATAAATCTCCAACAATATGTGAAATATGTTGATGACATGGCAGTATTCATCCCACAGGACACAGGAGGCTGTTTGCAGCTATCCTTATTCTTAGCTCAGATTTTCAGCGTATTTTTTGTCAAATATCATCTTGAATTTGTAATTGACCTGAAGTGACATTTCTAGACGTGAATCATTGAAGTAACTCAATTTTCACTCTCCTTCTATAGTTCAAAAACATGACGGGACGAAGCTTAAATACGGACGAACTAAAAACTATGCCTGCTAAAGAAAAGGAACAATTTATGGAGCAACTAAGAATACTATGGTAAATTTTAGTAAATGCATCATGTTTTTATGATAGTTTGAAATTCATTAGAATTTACATCATGTAAAGGTAGTCCCGTATACTTTCGTACGTATGGGAGTGCCTGTTAGGGAGGACACTTATCCTCAGCCATCTGCATGTGAGGTAGGGTGGCCTGTTCCTTTCCTCGCCGCTTTTGTCTCCCCAGTGTCCCCACTGGGTACCCATTTGTTGCTGGGTGAACAGTAAGCGAGCATTCAGTCAGGGCATCGAGTCGGGCTCGAACCGTAGACCTTCCGCATGGGAAGCATGCGCTATAACCACTATGCTACCTCGCTCAATAAAATTTACATCAGGATCTGCTAATATGCACTAGATGTAGTGAGCACATTATCAATGCAGAGTTCATAGAGTTCATATATTTTTTAGATCAGCTGCAGTTTAGCTTACAGTTAATTGAGATTCCTCATTTTAGAGGTTGTATAGCAAGTTTTAGAGCCCCAAGTGATATTCTTCCTTATAAAAATTCCTACTAATTTATCGAAGCAAAAAGGAGATGAAGCCGGGTATTTAATCGCAGAATGTTAACAGCCAGAGATATGACGAGACACTTTCCATTGGGATGAGGGTGCTTTAACCATTTGACCAACTACTGTTACTAAATAAAAAAGGTCAAGAAAAACACTATAGCCAATTATTTTACAGCATTGTCGTCTTTTCTGAATAACTTTCTTGCAATTTCAAAAATGTTCATGAATAACTGTCTGGTTGTATCTCCTGTCTGCTTTGATATATTAGTATGATCTTTTGAATTTCAATAACCATCAAATGTGTTTTTCAAATCACCTTATTCCTTTTCATATCATTGTTTTTCTTCTTGCAATTTTGTTGAAATTAAATGTTTTCTGCTTTTAGATAATGAAATGTTTGATATCTGTTTCTTTTTAGTGACACCAATAGGCGGCTGAGCAAAAGCAATGACGACCTTCGGGAGGCTTTGGGAGTATGTACAATTTTTCGGTTCACAAAAATTTTTTCACAAAGAGAGGGGAAAATAGCATTGTTCACAAAAAATATCTATAACTTGTTCTTGTGATTCATAATCTTATAATTTAAGCTATGCTCTATAAATAGTACCCAGCAGGTATAATATCTATCTTCAGTTTATATGCAGTAAAATCCCATGCTATGCTACCTTCTCTCTAGCAGTAGTAGTTGTACATCTTCCACTGCTGTCATATGCGAATTAATGTCCAGAAATAAGTGCTTCTTGCTACGTCACTTATACTTCTTTTCAATGAAACAGTGGAATTCAAAAATTTCAACGCAAAATAAGTACTTAGAAGTACGAGGTCCAAAGCTTTGTTGTCAATGGCTATTCCCGGAATATGCTATTTATATGATTGACTAAATACATGATAATATATTTAATATTGTTGAAGTAGTTCCTACTAGCCCAATAATTCAACTTTGTATGCTGAGTTTTAAGGAGTGTAAAATGCTCTATCTTTCAATAGGAATTATTCTTATATTGATTGGAATGAAAATACTCCAGCAGATATTACCAATTTCTTTATTTTTTCAGGTTCTTTCAAAGAAAGCCAAATCTAAAGTAAGTATGCTTATCTTTAGTATATCATTTTCCAATTGCTCTTTCTACTTCATGCAAATACACATTTTTTTGTAGGAAAGCCATCTTTTTGCATGAGCCTCAATTTTCTTAACTTTTCCCTAAATTGAGCCTGAGATTTTCTTGAATTTTTCTTCTTCTTTCTAATGTTATGTACTGTGCTCATACGATGGAATTCCTCACTGTTACATGGCTGTTGCAAACTTTCAAATTTTTGGTTATACTGTATCATAATGAGACTAAATTATCATACGTCCATCTTTGAAAACATAAGCGTGGTTGCAGACAAGCCACACTCATTCTATGGCATTGCACCTAGAGCATTCCTTGTTAGAATTTTTAGAAGTCACCCCTGACGTGATAGTATATGTTTCTCTTAAAGCAACTCAGAATGGTGGAAAGAGAAATTATTGTCAAATTCACTTCATTGTAAATGGAATAGCTTTTGAACAATCTTAATGAATTTGAAATTTGTGTGTTTTTATGTTTGAATTGCACTCGCAGTTTCATGCATAACTGACTGATGTTGTTGTTGCAAGTGAGAATGAAAAAGTCGCCTGCCAAACTATTTATACTACGCCTGCCAAACTTACCATACTGCTTTTGTTTCAACTTGTTCACTATCGATACAATAGTAATTATGTGGGGCTATGCTAGTTGCATAGTAAAATAGAGTTATTCCTTAGTGTAATGTTCATGCAAAACATGTAATTGATGCTCCCATCTCTGCAAATTCATTCATACTTCAGCTAATTTTTTTCCTCCTTTCGACAACTCAACATCGTTCAATTTTATTCTCTTTTTACTTCACAAGTATTTTTATATAACTGGCACAATATCACCCATCAAATTTTGTTACATCATTTCCAGCGTCTATACATTCTCTCTTGATAAATTTTGGCTTCTCTGAAAATGTAGAATTTTTGAGGAGGCCTTCTCATACATAAAATGCTATTGCACAACAGGCTAAAACTTATTTCAGTTTGTATTTTAAGAAAAACATTTCTTGAAATTGTCCTATTGTTTTTGGTTGTACTTGACGTGTACAGTAATTTGAACCCTTCAATAGAATTCAGTTAACTTGCTCACATTTTTCATACTTAGTATCACAAATTCTATTTCAAAGAAATTTTGTTTCAGAAATCTCCACGAAGTTTATCTCGCTCATCACACAGTGACTATATGTCATCTCCCAGCAGATCAAACTCTAGGAGCAGGTTCGACTCAACTTCTGTATCCTAGTACTTAACTACGTACTTACGCGTGTATAATTGCAAGTTCTGTATGTCACGAGGCATTGCTGCGGAAAAGAAGCCATGAGAAATTGAAGATCCGCTTATATTAATGTTCTAATTTAAGCGTTTAAAGGTTTCTCCTTCTCGCCTTTTCTTCCTTTGAATATAATCTGTGATTTCTAAATGATTGGCTGTCTTGTATATGAAAAGGGACCTTTCTTGTTCATGACTGTAGTATGTGTTACATTTTGAGCAAATTGAGAAAATTCCATACGCAAGATACATAAGTTCTAACTAATGAGTGATCTGATAAAGAATTTTATTTGCTTTCTTACAGCTCGTGCATAAATAGAGAGTGGTTGCAGATTTATTTGCTATAAAGTACAGATTAAAAACACACCCACTGCATAAGGCTTTTGTGAAATTCAGAATAGTAACAGTCCACATTTATTTTGCCTAATGATGTGAAAATATTATTTTAATCACACACTTTCTCAGATTTCTTCTTCACAACCATTTGATTTCATCAGCTTTTAACAACGAAAAATAAGCATTGTAATTTTAACATAACTTCTAGTTACTGTTCAAAGCATATTGTTTATTTAGAAATTTTTGATTCTCAGCTCACGGAATTCAAGAAGCTCGAAAGCGGACAGACGGCCAAGTACAAGTTCACCAAAGCGAACTGGAAGAAGTAAACGGAAATCAAGTCATCCTGCTACTGTGAGTAATGTTCTTCATCTTAAATGTTTTGTTGTTTTTGAGACATTTACTGTGAACTTTTTCCTATGTAAGAGAGATATCAGCAATGAGCTAATTTTATAAATCACTCGTGTGCGTAAATACCCTATACCATACTTTTAACTACACGTTTTTTTATAAGAAAATCATTATTTTGCCTGAGCCTCAATTTTCTTAACTTTTCCCAAAATTGAGCCTGAGATTTTCTTAAATTTTTCTTAACTTTTATTGAAATAAGCTGGTTAGAGTGGTTTACACTTTCGTTAATGATATTGTATACTTGAATTTGAATTCCATCTTTAACATTTTGAATGCAATAACGACGAAATACCGATTTTTGGCCTATAAAAGCACTTAATTTTGGAAATTGAGCCTCGTGATTTTCTTACGATTTTCTTAAGATTTTTACGATTTGAGCCTCATTTTCTTATAAACTGTTTTCTTATAAAAAAAACGTGTTTGAAAGGCCAGTGGTGCTAAATTCATTGTCACTAATTTGTACGTGAAGACCATGACTGAAGATTTTTCGTCTGCAGGATAAAATTTTCTTTATAAAACTTGTCCTGGAAGCCTCATTAAATTTTCCAAGAGGATTTAATTTCTCCTTAATTATTATAAATAATCAAGAAATTAGTAATTGCTTAGCTTTGCACGTTGCAATATAATAACTAAAGTTAACTTGTAAACTATACAGCAATGAGGGATTTCCGGATAATTGCTTAACTGAGCATAGGTTCCAAATGTTTGAGTGGTTAAGAGCTCTGATCACATCTAAATACTCCTTACCGTATTAGCCAATAGCAAGTCTGGAATTTATTGGTTAATACGGGAAGGAGAATTTAAATGTGATCAGAGTTCTCGACCAATTAAAGATTTGGGACCTATGCTGCTTAACTGATTAAATTAATTTCTTAATTCCCCACTAATAAACAAGTAATTGTATAATGCTACATAAAAATTGAGCGTAACCTCATCGGTAAGAAAAGAAAAAGATTAATTCAAGTTTTTAAGAACTCAATAAAGAATTAGTATGTCAATGTATGTTATGCTATTATATAGTTATCATAACCTTTAAACAGCCAATCTAAAATTAGCCCATATCAAAATTGAATTGAATTGAATGAAAGAATTAAAAAAATTTGTAGTCTTCGGATGACGGTGATTTGGAAAATGGCCTTGAAATTTGTGTTAGTGGGACAGAAATCGAAGGAGAAGAGCCCAAATTTGCTAAAAGTGGTACACTGCAGGACATAGTCGATGAGGATTTTGTGACACCCGTAGTGGTAAAGGATGACGAAAGTGCTTCATGGCTAGAACCTGACCTCTTCTCAGATGAAAAATGCAACTGCGATAGTGACATTAACGAATTTCCTGAGCGTTACGAT
Source organism: Cassiopea andromeda (assembly GCA_018155075.1). Taxonomy (NCBI): domain Eukaryota; kingdom Metazoa; phylum Cnidaria; class Scyphozoa; order Rhizostomeae; family Cassiopeidae; genus Cassiopea; species Cassiopea andromeda. Next base: position 552,645 of record WIPJ01067665.1, read on the forward strand.
ACTTGGATAGATGGTAAAACAGGCACAAAGAGTGTTGCTGTACAAGCCGATTTGTCTTTTGATCCTTCGAGTATACTTGAAAGTTCAATGCATACAAGCGAGGGAGAATTCGGAAAAGATGATGCAGATCCATTGGATAAATCAGTGCAAGTTAGCGAGATTTTGTTAGATCAAGCTGGGTCTGTTGTTGAATCTGATTATACAAATCCGTACTCGTTGGCTAGCCTACAAAATGAAAATGACTTACGCAACTGCATGGATTGTGGAAATCCAATACGAGATGCAGCTTCTGTTGACGTTTGTTTTAAATGTAGAGAAAATCGTACTGACATTGTACCACCAAGTCCGTTTCAGGACAATAGGGTTGAAAATAGTCTCCAGAGAACGTCCAATCCGGACCTGAGATCTAGCTTCCCGGATTGTTTGGATGAAACAAGTAATTACACAGATCGTGACACGGATGTGCAAACCCGGGCTACAGATGCAACCGGGGCAGAAACGGATAGTTTGGCAAATGCGGCCAGGATACGACAAGGAAATCGTAACGAAACAACCGAGGTAATTGGGCGGATCAAGATATCATGAAATAGATAGCTGAATAATCCATAAATTATTTAATGACTAACTAAATATACTTGATAAATAAATAATTTGCCAAATGGTGTTAGAAATTAATCTTCTTTGAAAAATATCTTTCTATGCACAGATCTTGCTATTAAATTATTTATTTCTACACGCTTTTCTCGGTGAGAAAGTAGAGTTTTATCATGCAGTAACTAATTGTTTAAACATCACTTTGGATAAAATAGGAAATACCCTTCTATTGCTTGCCAACTCTTTCGTTTGAACGCAATATCAATATGGAAAAAGTTTGATGAAAATGTAAATGAAGTTATCAATAAAATAAATATAACAAAACAACAGATGAGTATCATCACATGTTAACGAAATAGCAACCTTTACTATATTTGACCATGCATTTTATTGAAACATGATAAAGTAAAGGAGTTATTCAATTTTGTAGCTTTTTGCCTTTCAAATGATTTGATTTTCAATTTTTTTCAAAAATTAAATGTTTAGTTGGCAGCAGTACTATTCAACTTTTCAATGAGTATCTCAATGCAGAAAATTTGAGTTAATTTTCTTCGGGATAGGATGAAAGTGCATCGGATGCAACATCTGGCATCAATTCATCTTATTCGGTGATACAGAACATTGATGAAGAAGTAAGGCATATTCAATCCTTTCTTTGCAGAATTTTAGAGCTAAAGCATATGATTAGCTAGCCAACTCGTAACTAAACATGTTTAATGAAAATGTAGGCTCAGTGGTGAAGGACTACAATGATAGCTAGGATGACTCGATTAGATGTGGTCAGCTTTTGCTTTTTTTGCTGTTTTTGTTATTTTTATTGTAAATTCAGTTTATACAACGAGAGGTGAAATATTCTCCTGTACTGTGAACTTTCAACAAGGATTTATTTTGTAGAAGCTTGGTTTATTACCCTGCTCTGTCGCTTCTGCATTGCTTTTTGTACTAGCTAGCAATAGCGAATATTGGGGGGGGGGCAAAAGGGGCAAAGTGCCCCCATAGGTGCCATCGAGTGGGCAAATTCTCGGCAAAAGTAGCGAAACCAAAGACCAAATACACGACTTTTTAATAGTAAAATAACTTTTTTGCTTGAGCCTCAGTTTTCTTGTGTACTTTTTCTCATGAAAAACACTTGTAATTGACAAATATTCCCAAGTATTTTTCGAGTACACGTGTTTCTTCTAAAATGTTCGGCAAATTCAGCCCTTTTGTCACCCCCTGATTTTTCTTGAAAAACCGCCACTGAAAATCTCCCAAGCCCTCAAAAAGTGCTCAAAAGTATAAGAAGGGGGGCTGAGCCCATGAGCCTTGCAGCTCTACACCATTGTATATGCTGAAACAACATAATAGAAAAAGTGTATGATTGTGTTGACTGCACATAAAAGAACCTCAGAATCTTAAGTAAATCTCAAAATCGAAATGAATAGTGAAGGGACAGGGTGCTTTTATACCATGGAAAGTAGGTGCTAAGAAATTTTCAAGGATTTCAATATTTCTACAAATCTGTATTTAAATGATGAACTTTGCTTTGCATAATTTGTTTTGGTAAATCAGCTACGTTTTTTGTAGGATATTAAGTCCTCTTTCAGCTGCCTCTTTCTGTGACACAACAGCACCCCAATGAACTCCTAAGGCTTATTCCTTTTATAATTTAACCAGAATATTATACAAGTGATCTTCATTCTTACTGATTTCCTTACAGCTAAGTATGTTCGCTCACCAACGAGAATCAGATGAAGATGTCGACGAGGATGACATGACAATCGGAGAACTACAACGAATAAAGGAGATGACGTCATCAGGATCTGATTTAGAAACTGATACAGAATCGACCTTTGAAGAAAGGAAAGAGAAAGAGGGAACGACTGATCAAAATACAGTATGTTCTTTTTTGATCAACAATGTACTTAATTCTTTATCGTTCAACACGTATAGTATATTTCTAAGAATGCTGATAGATACTTCACTAATATCTGGCATAGATTTTGCTGTAAATTGTATTTTTCTATAGTTTGAAATTGTTAAATCTTTAAATGCAAATTAAACATTTTTGAGCTTTTTATAACATGCTGAAGTAGGTTTAATTTCAAAATCTACATAGGTTCGAAGAGTGAATCATCTTACTTCTAGTTGAGAATTGTAGAGAACATATTAGGGCTTATTTCTGGGGAAACTTGTCAGCATATAGCTGATAGAAGATGATTTTTGTAATTCCTTATAAACAGAAACATAGCTTGAAAAATAGCTTATTTACTTTTATTTTCTGGTTTTTCTAGATTGATAATCTCGATCACGTTCAGCCTGAAAGGATGTACAAGCTTGTTTTAGCGGGGGATGCTGCAGTTGGAAAATCCAGTTTTATTTTGCGGCTATGCAGAAATCGATTTTATGCATCACTGAATGCAACATTAGGTAATTTCCTATGTTTTCTGGTGACTTAGTAAACGAGCTGTTAAATTTTCGAACGGCAATTTTTTGGACATTTAATTGTTGGATTTAAAGTTTTCAAGTTTTTTAGCGTGTAGTATTGGAATGTTATTGGCTTTGTGCTTATCCCAGAGTTTTCGGACACCAAAATATTAAGCTGGTAAAACATTGTCCGACGATTAAACAGACCGAGAATTTTGGCAGTCCATATACTCGCTGAGGCTTTCTTGTTTTCAAACTGTTGTTCTTAAAAGTGGCATTACTTTTGTTGTGTCACTGGAAAGGCTTGAAGGGAGCTATGTCTGTGTGAATTCCACCTCCTTGAGCTTCAGTTTTAAATATGATTTTATCCCAAGTGAGATACCTCCAGAAGACAGAATTTAATCAGTGCCAAAACATACATTCTTTTGTACAAGAAAATCAAAACTTTCACTGAACCTCACTATTTTCAATATTTTTTATTTTGAGCCTTAGATTTTTTTAAAATTATTCTTAAGCATCAAATGTGCAGCTTCGCGTTACGATCAAAGGAATATATTCGAACCTCTGTTGATGAAGCAAATCAAAAGCGGAGTAGAATGATAATTATTGTGTCGGTAGTTCAAAACTTTTATCTAAAGCAGTATTAAAACTAGGATAGAAAAATAATTCTTATGTCTTGCTGAAGCATGAGCCTTACATTATTCTTAAATCATTCTTAAATTTCAACGATTCTGAGCCTTAATATTCTTATAAACTTTATTCGTATGTAAAAAAGATATTCATTTGTTTTGAATAAAAGACATGAATGAAGCAGCGAATAAGCGGGACAGTGTGGGGTTATTGTATTAATATAGCTCGTTATACGTTCATATAGCATTTTCATTCCATGCATTGAAGTATGTTGGACTACAACGGCAAAAAAATGCCATAAGGCTCAGTTGCCCTCAACTTGTACTTTAGAATAAGCAAAGAACAATACTCCTATATAACCATTTGGTCAAATTTTGCTTTGAAGCCTCCTCACATCTTACATGTTATACACGGTGAGTCTTGACAATGGATCAACAGTGGTCCAAATAAATGGAATTTGTTTCAACTGTGGAAATGGGGAGCGAAATTAGTTGCAAAATAAGAATATGCTAGGGTGCGGAGTAAAATCCCCCAAAAATTTATTATTTAGCCTTTTCATTGCTATTCTGAAAGAACTTTGACGCACTCTAAGGCACTTTTTTCTTCACTGCAGTATCACAGTTTGGACATTTTTGTCGGTTTCTTGAAGAACACCTGTAAAATGATGACAAAGGGCGAGATGTGCCCTTTTGAACGAAGTAACTCTTTGCCAACGCAAAGATTTGCAAATGATGTGAGAGTAGAACCATGTCTTTGATACGTTGCGAATAAGTTTTGTCCCTCGTGTCCTTTTCTTGTGCCAGTGTCTACGGGTTTCCTGCCTAGAATCTCAAGCACTTTCCAACCACTTTTCCCTTCCACGCTAGATTTGACCGATCACCGGTCGTTATTTTAATCACTAGATCATATTTTTGCCTAAACTGTTTTACAGTTTTGAGACAGGTTAAAGGTTGTCTGGCTAACATAATACATCGGCTTGTTTTCTTAAGGTGTTGACTTTCAAATGAAAACCATGAATGTGGATGGGCACATTATTGCTTTGCAATTATGGGATACAGCAGGACAGGAAAGGTAAGAGACTGTTTGCTTATTTTGTCTCAGGGAGTGGCTGTGTTCTCCAGGGACGAAACTTCAATAAATATTTGGGGGGTGTCAGAGGTTGCCCTGCGAGAGCTTTTTGTCTGTGGCCTTTTTTTGCTAGTAGTAGTTGACCAATGGTCTTGAGTCTAGTAAGTTGCTCTGCAGGAATACATTTTACTACCGTTTTTGCCCAGTGAAATGGCAAATTTTCAAGGTTGGGAGTGACTCACCCCTATACTTCCCTTAAGTTTCATCCCTGGTATTTTCTTATGGGGGTACGATATAAAAATACTTATTTCAGATAAATCATGGGCTACCTGTAAATTGGGTTTGGGTTGCCATTCTTCAATAGCTACCAGACTTTAAAATATTCCAAGATGGTATGAGGTACAGTTTCCATCAAAGGTAACCTCCTTTTTATTATCTTTCGTTCCATGTTAGGAGTGGGGTGCAAGTTTTAAAAGTACTTTAACCTAGGTGGTATCTTTCAGAGTAGGCACATCTGCTTAAAAAAACACCGCCCCTCCCTGAGACAGGATAAACGATCAATCCCTAGTTCCTAATCTTTATCCTTCTCTGACAATGAATGCTATATTCTCCACGTAATATCATTTGACAGTCCCGTGTAAGCTGACAAATCGAAAGCCTACTAATGTCACTCTGAAGCTTCAGGGTGTTGAATATCAATCATTTCTTGCGGTGCTTTTTCCATTTGTTTCCTTCTTTAGAGGTGAAAAGGCTATACTACTGCATGCTTTGCTAATTTTTCGCTGAGCCTCAAAAGTCATAATTTTTTGGCTTTGAGCCTTAGATTAACTTATTTTTAAGTGCCAGAGGTGTAGCTTCGCCTGAAAATCAAAGGAATACATCTACGCAGAAGCCCACTTTGATTATACTCCGCAGTAACAGAAAATCGAACCTGAAAATCAAAGGAATGTATTCAGATGTTTGTTGATATCTTCCTTCATCATAAAGCCAAATAAAAGTGGAACTGAATAATAAATATTGTATCGATAGTGGAAAAGTAGACCTGAATTTTATCAGTACAGGGTACAGCAGTAGTATATCTAGGATGCTAAAATAATTCTTATGTTTTGATGAAGCTGGAGTCTTTCAGTATGCTTACATTATTCGTAAATTCCGCAATTCTGAGCCTCTATGTTCTTGTAAATGTTATTCTTGTTAAATAAAAGCAAAATGAAGATTGCTCTCTTATCTGCAATGATTCCTATTCAGAACATTTTTTGAACGAAAGGTACTACTGATGTTTTTTCTTTGGAACATGAGTAATCATTGTCCATTCTACAGAAAATATTTGTACCAAGTAACTAGCCTTTATTCAAGCAAGAAATCATGTGCGTGTTTCCATAACTACCATTTTCGTAGCATTGTGTCATCATCGATTGCTAGAAAAACAATATGTCATATTTTAGGTTTCGAAGCATTGCAAAATCGTACTTCCGACGTGTAGACGGGGTTCTTCTGCTTTACGACGTGACAAGCGAAAGCTCGTTCCTCAATGTTCGAGACTGGGTAGAATCTATCAAGGTATGATACACTCCTTTTGTTATAAGAATAACTATATTGCTGCCACGCCTCAATGTTCTTAAAGTTTTCTAATTCTGAGCCTAGAATTATTCTTAAATACCAAAGAGGTAACTTTGCCTAAATATTTAAGGAATATATTCCAATCTTTGTTGATGTTTTACTACACCAAAAACTAAGCAAGAGTTTTTTTTGTATCGATAATGCAATGGTGCATTCGAAAGCAGTTTTATAAGTAGGATGCGAAAAATGTTTTACGTCTTAATGAAGCTTTGCAGAAGTGAATTGGACCAGCATTGCATTTTCACTAGTAGAAATAGCTTGGTGCACTTTTAAAAAATAATCTGATATATGTAGCAAGCAAATGTTGATATCTCTCATCTGTCTAATTCAAAAGCGATGAAGTCTACTATGGGTGGGTAACAGCCCATTGTCCCAGGTAGGGTTAAGGAGTTGTTTGCCCGAAGATAGCAGCCCCCATCCATTCAGCTCCCCAATCTCATGTAATTTGTTGAAAAATTAAGCTTGCGCTGCTGTAAAATTTATGAAGCAAGATCATAACAGAGCTACTGTTAGCCTTAATTTTTCTTAAATAAATTTTCTGTCATTTAAGTAGGCAAGTTTTTTTCATTGTTAATTAGACTACAGGGCTAAATTATTGATGCAATTAATTTGTAGACGTTGAATATGAATTAATTACATTAACAGCAGATGGTATAGTTGAGGAGAGTAATATTTTTCCTAATATATGAAGAAACGACAGTGTTCTTTCTACATTAATTATTAAAGGAAGTATAAGGCTGTTTTCTTTGCAAAGTCGTGCTTTGAAGGATATGTCTTGCAAAATGCTGCATTGCATGGTGTCTCTTCATACACTCGCTTTCTGACAAACTGCTAGCAATATTGCACGTTGACATAGTATACGTTGTAATTGCAGGACAGTTCTAATAAGCAAGTGCCAATAATGTTGTGTGGCAACAAGACAGACCTCAGGAAGCCAACATCAACGTCAAATGGAAGAGGCTTCGTTACAACAGAGCAAGGTGATCGCCTTGCAAAGGTAAAATATAGCTTCTTCGTTGTGTCAAACTTTATTGCGATCTCTCTATGCAAATAGACGTCTGTTGCTTTGTTAACTTTAATACCCCTAAAAACTGGATCAGAATTATAGTTTTCACTTCACTAATGGGATTATTGAGTTTATATATGCCTGTTATGATTTTTTTGACGATTTTCAAAATCTATGAGTATAGTCAGTGCCTGCAAATTCTTGGCTATCTCTACGACACTAGTGTGACGTTGTACTTACAACTAGCAAAAATTGCACAGTGATTCAAAAAATTACAGCAACAGCAAGATAATGATGCCAAGAAGCACTCTAGTTGCGCATGTTTACTTTTGTGCATCAGACATTGGCTCTTTAGTTTGTTTAATACATATTTACTCTAGTGATGTTAGTTAATTTGTACTAAATTGTATCGCCCCTCTTTAGGTCTTCGTGGGCAATCCTTACTTCATTTTTATATCATCATTTCATTTCATTTTAAAATTCTTTACAGAAGGGGACCCTTCAGCAAAGATGCTGATTTTCAAGAGACCCTCCATCTAAAACACAATACTAACTACGATAAAGAAAAAGGTTAACAATATAAATACAAATATAAACAGAATAACAATTTTTGGTGTAAAGATAAAATAAACGTGAATTGAAGGTTCAAGAAAAAGAAAGAACGAAGTTTGTTGATCTTCAGACTGTTGATGTCACAAGCACCACTGTGTTGTATAAATTTTTATAAATTTGGAAGGTAGCTACCATTTACAGAGTGGATACTAAAACTGTGAATTGCTCTTCTAAAAGATGTACAGTCATTCGTATGCTCCTATATATTACTAATTTTGTTTTTCGTTGCAGGAGATAGATGCTTTTTTCATTGAGACCAGTGCACGCAATAACACAAATATAACAGAAGCTGTCCTTAACCTTGCAAGGTGAACTGGCCTAAAGTTTAATGATGTTATTTCTGCTGTTCTTTAAGCAACAGAATAATTAATTTTACTATAGACTCCAAGCATCATTTGCTTCATCAGTGGGTATAGCAGAAATAGTCGAGGCCGTTAGGAGTTCAGTAAGATTAAGGCGGCATCTTATTTTCATTCCAAATAATACAAAGGGACCTATTTCTTGAAAATCTCTGAGGGGCACCTTCAGTACCTCAAAAGCTTGTGGATCTTAGGAGCTGTCCTAGCTCATCATATGTCAGTTACGCCATTGGCTGACATTTCAATCGTCGAGGCCTCCCAGGTTGTCTGTGTTCCCATGTTCCCTAGAAAAATTTTGAAAATCTCCTTTACTCCGAAAAATGTTTTTGACTGTTCCCTTAAAATAAATACCGAATTGCTCCCCAGAGTCCACTTTGATTCCCTTTAAGAAGTTGCTCGTGTTCCCAGTAATAAAAACGGCAAGTTCCCCTTTTTCCCCATAACCCCTGGGATGCCCTCATCGTTGGATGATGCTTTGTTATGTATGGGGCTAGTAATGGTGTTTTGTGGAGAACGTAGCCGATGTATGCTCAACTATGGGTTCATTCCAACATGGTCTTCTGTTTGGACTTCACACTATTTAAAATGCTCCATAAGAATGCAACGGTTGTATTTGAATTTAGTTGCCTTTAAAGCTACTTCTTAAAGTTATGCAAGAACGAGTGCTGACATTTGAATCTCAGTCGCGTTGCAGTCACATTTCTAGCCACAGTTGTTCCATGTGAGTGTCGGTGGCTTACTTTTAACATATTCAATAGAATTATTCTGCTGGCTAAGCGTTTAACTATTTTGGAAAGCTTTCATTGTCGTTGAAGCTCTGCTATAGCACTTGCCGCTCACAATATCATTCACAGAATAGTGGGGCAGGCTCAGTAGCATGACCGGCGTGGGTTGGGGTTAGGAGCCCCAGATTTCAAGGTCCTGGAGGGGCCTCTCAGTGGTTTTGAAGAAATAAGCTTTTTTGTATTATTCTGAGGAAAATTTTAGATGCTGCCGCAATCTTACTGAATTTATATCACTGGACGGGGCTGTTTCAATGTTGTCGTTGAAGTAGATGCACAGTGTTATTTTGAAAATGTGAATTCTATTTGATTGAAGTTATGTTTTAAGGCGAATTAACATAGAATAAATGACACAAAATAAAATCGTTTAAAAGTATAAGTAATTTGGTATACTTTTTAATCTTATTACATTACAAGGATGAAATCCTGACTTAAGCTACTGCAAAAACTTCTTTTAAGGACTTGGCCAATAGCATGCATAGTTCCCAGTTCACAGTGGGCCGGACAACATGAGTTTTCTAGTTTTCATAGTTCAATAAAAAGCATAGTTCCCAGTTATTGTATCATGTTTTTTCACTTTTAGGCAACTCAGATCGGATGAAGATCAAGAAATCAGGAATGGTGGAGTCAAACTAAGTGAAAATGCGGACTCAAAAAAGAAACCTGGTTGTTGCTAGTATTTCTTGGTTGTGAATCAAGATCTTGGCATTATCCTCTAGTGAAGATCTTCATGCCGTCACTGGGAGATCTATCATCTTTGTCAATTGGTGGTACATCGAAGAGGAGACGCGCAAAATGACAGTATATCAGAAAGACAGCTATCCTAGCAGGACTTCCCTATTTGCGATCACTCATTTCAAATTTGCTGGTGTTGGCTGGTAGTTTTAAACTACGCTGGTGTTTACAGTTGTATATTGTCTATTACCCAGCAAATCACCATAGCAGTATTGACCTGTGTGACGTAACTGAAAGAGGACCCTTTTTAAGGCAATTGCACATTGTCATTCTCTCCTATGTCATCTCCCCATGAATCTGCTCTTTGTTTATTGCACCCTCTTTCTCTTTTAGTTCTACAGTTCATGCATGACACATGCATATTCCCTTTTTAATTGACTAATATGCACCAAGATTTCTCTTTTCACAACACATAAGTAGACATAGAATGGGGTCTGCACCTGCTTTTGCAAAATGACACGTTGAACATATCGCTCAATATACTCGTTCATTTTGTAAAATAGGTCATCTTCTCTATGGAGCTATTTTTCAATATAGACATTAAATTTTTCACGCATAATTGTATTTCTGCTTGACATAATTTTGTGTTTGCTACATGGATGTCTGCTGTCGTCCATAGGCCCATTTCTCTGCTAGGAGTGATAACTTCTTTAAATGATCAACCTTAAGTCCTTGCTGTTCAATTTCCATGTCTACAGTTGTCTGATTTGCTTGGCAGTCAAGGATTTTAGCAATTGCTGAATTTGACTTTGCTACACACCCATTGGTAATTGTTCATTTGAGTCTTCAGCTCCTTATCTTTGCGTAGAGATGCACATGTGCTGTATTGAAAACTTCCAATTCACCTTTGCCAACATGATCCAATTCATCAACTTCAGGTAAACTTTACGTCTATTTTGCACGATTTGTCTCCTCAAATGGGACAACAGTGTAGTATGACTTTTGGAAAAGACTTACACTATAGATCAGCTACGTTACACTATTGTAACTTTGGTGCATTTGACTTTGCTTCCTTGTGAGCTCTTCCCTGAATGATTTATGTATTTTCTTCTTGACAGTTCTTTCAATCCTACATTTACAGCTACGTGCTTGAGTTAGTCACTTCTGCCTATTACTCTCTGTATGTAGACACAATCAAGAAATACATTGGAGTATGGACACAAGACGAATCAAATGTTTCAGCATTCAAATACTATTAAACAGGGATATAAATCTTCAAAGCAAATAGCATTTACTAAGCTAAAACACAAATATGAGATCAAGTAAGCATCGGTAAATGTGGCAGCTCACCTGTCACTTTTTACGTCTCATTGACGATGAACGCCCAAATAATCATACATTCACATCAATACAGTCGTATCTCTAACACGTTGCCCCACAAACATATACATTTGTCGAGTACATATTGTGTAAAAGATATCGAAGCTTTGCAGGGCATTTTTAAAAGATTTTTGACTGGTAAGGAATTCAAGAAAAAGGCACTTAAGACAAATGAATTTACAGATTAACGGGGTTTCAAAGCTGCTCTTAAAATATTGCTATGTACCGTAGAACGAAAAAACTGATCACTATTTTATAATTAAAAGCGTCCATCTCAAACTTTGTGAATGAAAGTGGGGAATCACCTATTGAAGCAGCAGCTCCAGGAAAAATAAAATGAGTTTTGAATCCTGTTTATTGAAGAATAAACATGTTTCATCCACAAATGTTTCAGAATTTATTGAAATAGCACAGAAATAAGAGTCACTGAATCATAAGGACACCTAGGTGGTAGGGCAGAAATTTTCCACTTTATATGTTAAAAAAATGCCCTGAAGCTTTACATGTTCGTTGGGTAATTCATGATGTAGTTATTAGCGAAATATATAAAGAAAGAGTAGTTACTGGGATTCTTTTTCTAATATATAGCTATTTTAAATGCAAAGACTACATGTGATACTATGGCAAGCACTCCGCTCCTTACTGTACAAGAAATTATTAGCAATAAGAGTATATTACGTAAAAGAGACTGGAAGTATCATGTTACATATTGTATTGAGTAAGCTAGAAAGAAAATGCAAAAGATGCATTTTGTGTATCAAAGTAGTGCAAGTTCATTGCACATAGTTCAATAGAGTAGGATACCCTTTTTATGGTGTTTTGCCTCCCGCCCTGTTCTTCAAAGGAAAACTTTTTGCGATAATTCTATAGAAAAGCAGATATAGATCGTTTTTAGATTAAATCCATATTAGAATGCCTACGAAATACCCGTATAGATGTATAATTAGATTTTGATGGCGTAAGTGTTGAATAAAAGTAGAACTTATGACGTAATTGCAGAGCAATTTTTATTATATCGGGGACCATGCATTTCAATGGTTTGGAAATTAACAGTAATTTTTGATAGCCTTTGTAAAAGTGGGTGTATTTATGTGTACATATAATGAATATCAAAATGCACTATTAACTACTGACTTTCAATGCTCGAATTCTTTTAAGGCCTTTTGGTCAACATAATTTAGCGATAGCCGGAAGGAGGTATTGCTTACACAGTTAAGCAGTGGGTCCCAATATGCACGCATCGTTGTGAAACTTTTGGAATTCGTTTGCTAACTCATCCGTTCAAGAATTTGTTTGCTATTGCTAGCTACACTGCAGCATTTGTGACTTGGGTCGTGGTATTTGTGGTCCAGCAAAAACAATAGCTACTCTAGGTAAGTTCCTTTTTCATCAGTAGTGATGTATGGCTGGTTCTGTTACTGCTATTTATGTTTGAAGTTGAGCATGTGTGACGAGGGCAGCTGATCATCTTGAATCAATGATTCAAGTGATCTCTTTAATGATGATTTCAGCACGTTAGGTGTCAATCAGTTCAAATCAGAGCTCTCGAGGTCTTCAAAAGCTTCCTAGTCATGTTAATAATTGCTTCTTTTGCGATGAAGAAATTAAATTGAGTTCGTTCACAGATCTTTGAAATAAGCAACATCTATGGGGCCATTCCATTTAGTGTCCGGTCAGGAACGTATTTATTTTAAAGAACCATACATCATCCCTTGATTAATCCTTTTTAGCTTATTACAATATCCTTTGTTTACCACTAACCAACAACCAGCATATATCAATCATTCATAATAGAGCTTCACTTCCACGAAGCAAGCGAAAAAATGTCTTGTGTCCCGTCCGGAAGGTATGGAATAGCCCCATAACATCCTTGAAAAGGTAGCCTTCTTTTGCTGAGTTGAAATTGGTGAGATGTAATTGTTGAGATGTAATTGGTGGTTTGTATTACGACAACACCACTTATGTGACTAATGATTATAGCTAGTTCCCAGTCTCCTTTGTATCTCCTGCATGCAACGGATTTGTTCGCAAGGAGCGAAGTAGTGGAGGACGTTGTTTGGTGTCACGCCCTTGCTGTGAGTTTGCACTAGAAATCGCTTTTTTGCATGAGAATTGACTGCCAAAGGCAATGTCACTTAGCTTTTAGGATCATAGCCTGGTTAATTTTTTACTGCTGGATCGGTAGCACTCCTGTAAGAGTTCTTTCCGCTTTCAATTTGGTTGACCGTTGATTTGGCGGTGAGTGGATTAGGCCATGTTTTTGATTTTAGAATATGTAGCAAGAATTTGCTAAAGAAGCACGCTAAAAGCTTGAGCGATAACATCTAACGTCCCTCTTATAGACTGAAGCCAGGTAAAGTCGTATAAACTATGTGGTTATATTGTTTTGCAATGGAATGAATGACATGATAATCTAGAATTTAACTCAGATATCGCCCGTTGATCGTCTAATGAAATAAGCAGTGAATTCGTTAGTGCAATAATGTATACTTCAAAAGGACTATAAGGAATACACTGAGCATCAGTCACCCAAGCCTGTCGTGAAAGTGTATAACAATAGTCATCCAACGGCGTTTATGTGGACGCCTTTCTCTAGCTTTGTGGCATTTGTCACAGTAGAAATATTAAACATAGTAGAGATTCTTGCAGTAAACACGTCTCGTCTCCGTTCTTGCGACAACCGAACTTAGCGTACAAATAGTGATTTTTGCAATTTCGAAATTTCAAGAGCGTTTAGACCATATTAAACAAAATGTATGCTGAGACTCATAGGCTGCCTTAAATTCATGGTAGGTGGAAACTAGTACAAGATGAGTTAAAGTTCTTAAGTATTGGCTGAGCAGTGAGTATAGAATTCAAGCAACTTGGGATTCTGCAGGGATTTGTAGTTAATAAGCAGTGCTCGTGCAATTTTTGCTTTGGCTTTAGCGTCAAGTAATAGGTTGTATTATTCTGATCGTCGTCTCTACAAGGAAGTGTTTACGGGGTTGTGATTCTACAGTGCGGAGTTTCAACTCTTATGATCGAATCATCACTTAAATGAGAAAGTTATTGCGAAAGCATATTCTTGTTAGCTAAACGTAGAAGATCAATTATCAGTATTTCTGAAGCAGTGCATAGGTGTTTTATTGTTGCGATTTGTGGAGCACCTTCCCCGGCATTCCTTACTCTTGTCCAGTGTTTACGGCAATAATATAGGTATGTGAAACATTTGAGCAAATTAAACTTAAGACTGTTTGACATTCCTCAGTATCATATATATTTTTCGCATAAGCTCGGAAATCATCAGTGTTATTTGAACATCGTTCGAATCCCACGCCCTTTTTCTTAATGGCTAGCTTTATAGGTTTCACAGTTGGTGCAATGTCCTCAGGTTAATTTCCGACTTTCGTTGTTTTGTATTGCTGCCATTATTACGTCTTGTCAATTGCTAATGAAAAGCCTTTACTGATTTGGTAAACGTTAAGAATAATTGATGTCACAACTTGAGTAAATATGTTTGCTCGTAGTGTTTAGTTATGCATAGAAAACATTGCAATTTGATCAGATAAAAAGCCATATAGTCATATCATTAACCTCTTAATTATTTTTGAATTGCGATTTCATTACAGGGTGTATATAGGATTTATGTTGAGAGCCAAGTCATAATTTTCGTCACTTGTTTATAGAATGAGTAGAGAAGGTAGTGAAGGACCACTTTTATGTTTGCTTAAAGTAAGGAATAATCGTTTATATGATTGCATCATATTTGAGGCTTATTGAGCTTCTGATAAAATTAAGTCTACCTTCCATGTGAACATTTTAGGCAACTTCTTTGGTGCTAACTTTGACTATAGATTAGTTTTGTTATAATCTGTATAATTTCATGAAGTTTTAAAAAAAAATTAAACATTAGCAATTAACATTGATAAGATTGCATCATATTTGAGGTTTTCTAGGCTTCTGTAGATTTTTTTATGGCACATTATAAGCAATTGAGATTCTGTAGTACACTGGGATATTTGAATTGATAGGCAGTGAACATCAATTTCCTTGATTTGTATTTTAGACCTCCTCCTTATTGGGTTTCTGACTATGAGGAGAGTACCTCCTTAAGGAGATTTAGTAGATATACTTATTAGGAATAAATGCTGTGATTTATTTTACTTAGCACTTAAGATTTGATGTTAAAAACATACATAAAACATTATGGTATGCACACTTTTATAAGAGTAAATTTTAAAGTAATATTAAGGCTCAGAACTGATGAAAGTTAAGAATAATTTAAGAATATTGCAAGCTTCAAGATTCATTAAGACCTATAATTTGTGTATGTTTTAATCATAATGCTGCTTTTAGATTAACTTTTGCATTATTAATATAATGTTTATCATTCTGGTCCACTTTCACAGGGTGTCCAATCCAGCTGGAAAAGCTGGAAAATGTGCCTTATTAAGAATTTGGTTGGAAAAGCTGGAATACCATAGTTTTTTCTCCTGCTTTGGCTGGAAATGCTGGAACTCTTATCTTTGGGCCTTATAGTAACTAACAGCATTGTTAGATGATAAATGATCTTATCGAGAAATAGGATTAAAGAAGAAAAGATTGTCGAATATTGTGGGGAAAGGGCACCAAGTTGACCCAGGATTGGAAGTTTTCCTTATGTTTTGCCATAGTGGTTGGTAGACATTGAATTTATATAGGAAATTCCACTTTATTGGTAGTTTTAAAGTCACTCAATACTTTGTGACAATAGTTGGACTGCATTTTCAATGGCTGTAATTTCATATAAAAGTTCCTGACATGGCTGGAAAACAATGTGTTTTTCTGCCCAAAAGGCTACTAAAAGGTCACTTTTTAAAAAATTTTGGCTGGAATTTCAACTTTAACTCAGTGGACACCCTGCTTTATTTTGCTTTATGATAAAATAAGACATCAACTGAGAGTTAAATATATTCCTTTGATTTTCAGGTGTAGTTACACCTTGAATATTTAAGAATAATGTTGTTAGTAATCTAATACTCAAAGCCAAAAAATTAAGAATATTGAGGCTCAGTGGGAAATGTTGTATCTTTATAAAAAGTGTGTATGTGGAATTGAAAGTATACCTTTTCATGTATACTTTCAATTCCACATGTATGCCTACATATCTTTGTAAGAGTATGGGAAATTTTGCCAGTTAAATATTTTAAGAGTATAGTCAATAGCTGCTTTTGTTAAAGCAGTTTTAGAATTTTATTAGTACATTATTTTCTGAAAAGATTTTGTTGAGATATATATCTTTGAGACAGTAATATTGTGCAATTCTATGCTTACACATCACAGCTGTGGAGTTTTCAACTTTTTCACTTTTACTTATAGCGTGTCACTTTGGAACCCTATTAAGAGGTCTCATTGAAGCGCATGTACCCTATCATTCTCCCAGCCAGTAGGCCAATAAAAGTGGGATTTTCAATTTGTTGATACAGCCTGAAAAACAGTATTTTTGTTGAGGATACCAAGGACTGCTCCTATTGTTAAGATCTATTGTTAAAATCTATTGTTATGCCCTTGAATTTTAAAGCCAATCATTGGCCAGGGAATCTATTGTTGTGGGCAAGCAATGCACTTTCCCACTGCAGTGGCTACAATCAAGTAAGCTGAAAATATACCTTCTACACATGCTCCTAGATTCTCTTAGCAGAATTACTGCTAGTGCATAAGCTTGAAGGTTTTGTATCCCCAAAAAATTTTCAACATTTCTATTACATTGTCAAAACCTGTGGTATCTGTTACGCCACATTTGTAATGCCCATTATGCAAAACTTTTAAGTTTGCACAGAAATGGAGTGCATTAGACACAAATAGCCATTACTTTTCACAAATTTCACACATCTGTAATTCACATTCAGCTAAAATTTTTCATAGAGTGAAAGATTAAGTTGAGTTAGCAGTTTGAAAGAGTGTACTAACATTTGGTGATATTCTGATGTAATGTCCGTTACTGTCATAGAAATATCAATAAGTCAAACAACTAGTAAGCAAAACTTTTAGTTGTTGTGGAATAAAACTTGATCATATTGAGTTAAAATGTGTGTAGGTCTTTTTGAAAAGTAGCTTGTCAATAAATATGAATGTGAGGCAAAACATAGCAAATTTCATTGAACTGTACAGTCCATTACATGGAATTGCCCATTACTGTTTCAAAGATGCTAAGAAAGCCAGCAAGTTTCCATAAGATCTGTGAACAGGTGCATCTATCATTGAATGCACAGCTGTGTATGATGTAAGTTTTCTTATTAGATACCCTGGGGAGCATATTTGATCAAAAGGAGACTTGACTGAGGATAGAGGAGCAACTTCTCTAGAGATTTACTGATACAAGAAACAGTTTTGCAATGCGAATAATGCTAGGTTTGAGCATTTGAAAGTATTTGCAAGTTTCTTTTAAACAATGCTATATTTGAGAAACAAGCTAGCGCCTTTGAAGGTACAATTGCTTTATGTATGAGAAAAGATGGGAGTTTTGTGTCAATGAAAGAGTGAACATATTAGAGTCATAATGTTATTAATAATAATAGTCTATTTATTTTAAGTTGGTGTTTTTTCCTAGGTCTACATTTCAAAAATACAAGCTAATTCAGACCATGGCTTATAGAAAAATATGAAATTGAAAGCACTACCAGACATTTTGATTGGGGACTGAGTGAAAACCTCTAGCATTGCCATTTATTACCACATTTGACTAGTTTTTATTGCAAAAGTAATTATTTTGCAATTTTGCCAGAATTCATCAAGTCTTAAATTGTTTGTGGTGAATACCTTTTCCATATGCCTGTCACTCATTTATAGTTCCAAATAACTTACTAGTTTGCATTTTTTGCTTTGATTGTATCATTTTTGTGCAATATTCAATTACCTGGTTTTTTGTATCAGAGGAAATGAGGAAATGATCAAAATATTATAAGATTTATTAGACCTTAAGCAGAGGTGTATTGAAGACTTTCTTTCTACCTTATTATCCTCTATGCCATGAAAGATTAATAATTTGAGATGATCCTTATTGTTTTCTATAAATAAGATGGTTTAATGATAATTTTTGACTGATGATGCCCAAAGGCTGGGTATAAATGCTTCATAGAATTGTCTAATAAGGATAGAGTCCAGTGTGTAATGTAGTGGAATTAATGGCATTGTTGAATAATAGAATTGTGTATCCAAAGGAAAAAATCAGAAATATTTGCAAGCTTTGTTGTCATAAACATTTTCAGATTAACAATTTTGCTGCATTGATATAGATTACATGATGGAAGAATCATTTTTTATATCAAAAGGAGCATGTGAGACTTGAATTTTTGCCTGTATTGATAAGTAGCATGTGAAGATTTAGGATTATTTTGCAATGGAAGTCACTCTTGATCATTCAAAAAGAAAGCTTGACTATCAAATTTAAGCTATTTTGCCATATGACTATGTGTGAAAGTTATGGATATTTTTGAATAGTAAAAAAGATCAAAATTTAAATATGTTTTTATGTAGCATAAATTTGAAGAATCCTTAGGATCCATCAATATTTAATGCTTTCATGCTCAGATAAATGGCTACATCCATTTTCTAAGCATGAAATATTTATGCACTGCTGGTTCAAAAGTTTTTACTTAAAAATGGATTTTGTTGCACTTTTTGGAACTTTCTATAGAAGTTACAGGATGTACTACAATGATTAAAGAATATGATGATTTGGCTTTTCCATAGGCACCAGCACAAGTACATTTTGTATTTTAATCAAAACTTTTTTATTACACAAATTAGTGCTTGACATGAAATACTATGCAAATTTATGAATAGACAATTGAATAGATTTAATAGATTGAAGAGTAGAATGTTTTGGTTTATATAGCTTCAGCACAGAGTTGAACAGAATGTAAAATATTTCTATATGGAAGTATTATGTGCCATAGTTTAGCAAATTGATTACACCCATCTTTGGGTGAAATCAATGTACTGAATACCCAGAGTAATCTTCAGAAGAAATTTTGTTTCCTCATTTACTTGCATGATGTGACCAGAGGTTTTGATATTTTGAATGTTGGGCATTTAAATCTTTGAAAATCTTCAGAGTTTGCAAAATAGGATTGAGTTCTTATAAACTCTTCATGAATAATAGAGTAGTTTGAGCCTGTTGTGGTTTTCAGAGAAAATGCATTCACACCAATCAGAATTGCAATTGATAATCCAATTCTCTATAAATTTGGTTTTACACATATTAAAAAGTCCTGAATTTCTTTGTGAGGTATAAGATAATTTATTCTCACAAACGTGTGTGTTATTGGGGAGATATTCACCACAATTCCAGATCATCTTGTTTGGAGCAGGTCATTTTGTGGCTTGCAAACATATTTCTTTGTCAATGATATAATACTTCTCATTGGTTCAAATTCAAAAACTGCCTTGCTTTTTCTTCAATGTTGAATGCCTTATGGAAAGCCTTAGTATGACATTTTTGCAATATTGGTCTGAGTTTTCAGCTTTGGAAAAATATGCTTTTGCATTTCAATACTTTGAAAGAAATATCACTAGTTGTGCACAGTTGTCCTCCTCAGAACAGTGTGCTAGTGCATTCTTCCCAGCATTTTGTTTTACAAGTCAGTTAATTTTGGTTTGTTTTAGTCACTTGCTTAATGTTTCCCTGTCTTGTAAATGTTTTAGTATTATTTATAGCAAGTTTGAATGTTTATGTGGTAATTTTGGAGAGTAGAACCCCCTAATTATCTTTCTGTTTTGATTTCAGGGCTTAGATTTTCAAGATGGGGAAGTTTCTTTCAAAAATATTTGGAAATAAGGAGATGAGAATTTTGATGCTTGGACTTGATGCTGCTGGGAAAACAAGTATCTTTTCACCCTAAATTCAAGTAAATTTTGTTGCCGAAGCATATTAGTGCATTTTATTTGACTGAATAACCTTTCCAAATATGTGCTTTGTTGATAACAGGGTTTTACAGTCAAGGAAAGTCAGGGGAAGGGTCCTTTTCACTTAGGTTAGGAAATGTCAGAGAAAGTCAGGGAAACTTGCAGTTGTCAAAGGAAAATAACATGTTCATACTGTAGGTCAAGGAATAAATTTTTATTTTTGATCATCACAGGAGAATTTATAGTTTTTTAGTTTATGTTTAAAGTCTGACCTTTCCTAGGTTTATTTTCAGTTTTGTAGTTTGATCCATCCAAGAAAACATTGATAAGTTTTGTTTACAGTCCCTAGTCAAAGTTTTGGTAACACCATGCCAGAAATAGCTGCTGTCGGCAGTCAAGGACCAAATCTTGACCCCTCAGGTCTGGATGAAAAGGTTGTTTCCAGAAATGTCAGGGAGAAAATATAGGTTTCAAGAAAGTCAAGAAAATATGTGTTTTATTAACTAAAAGTTGGAGTTGGGGAAAATTTGTCAAAAAATCCATATAAACCCTGCTAGTATGCGTTTGCAGGGTTGCCACCAACTCAGAGAATTCAGGGAAAATCAGGGAATTTTCTTTGCAATCAGCAAAAATCAAGGGGAAATGAGAGATTTTTTAGAAAATCAGGGAAAATCAGGGAACTTTTTAGTTTCTAATTGTTGCACTTCAGAGCAGTGCATTACTCCATGCTCCGCCATGCATCCAGTTGAGTGTGATTGTGACCAAATTTTACCCTTTTGTATATCATTCTGTTCTATGCAATCATTTTGAAGTGCAGCTCCATTTTGTTTTGAAGCCAACAATTTGAACTGCCAAAAACAGGTTCAAGGCTCTCCGATACCCCATATCTGTCCAATAAAATGATAAAAAAATAATGATGTGTTGTAAGAATATGATGGAAAATGAGGGAGAAATGAGCATCATTTCACTGAAAATGTCAGGGAATTTTTTCCTGAAATAGTAGTGGCAACCCTGTGTTTGACAGTGTTCCTTGATTTCCTATACCTTAATTTTCCAGCCCTCCATTACTGCATCATATGTAAGAGAACTTCTTGAGTGTGCAATTTTGTTGTAATTAAGTTGTTATAAACTTAGTAGTCACACATGACCAGTTTTTTTGTCTTTTTGGGTGTTTTATCTTTAGTGCCTAATTGTTAGAGTTTAGATTATATGGGGGGGG
>WIPJ01067665.1:611045-628438 GCA_018155075.1 Cassiopea andromeda
TTATTTTACGAATAACGACCGACACATAGATACAGTAGCTAATAAATACAGAAAACTCAGATTGCGTTTTCTTTTGCATTGGCACAAAGATACTTTTTTGAGCTCTTTTTTGTTTTGAAAGGGCGTGTCCGGGGTTTGGTAGGGCGTGGTCTCAAAAAGTCTTTTCCTGTAACCCAGTCAGCTAAAATGCTGGATCCGCCCCTGTGCGAGCCTCATATTTCGCTACAAGGGATCACTACATAAAACTGCCTCTGAATGCAAGAAAAGATAACATTCTTCAAGGATATATTTTGTTTAGCCGCTAAATAGAGAATAAGTGCCTCATTCGAAAAAACCAAATTATGGGTTGATCACTATCCACATCATCTCAGTTTGATATAGAGGCTACAAAACTCTAAATTAGGATAAAATGGCGGCAAAGCCTGACGCTGTAAGAACTTCTGATATTTATTTGTTTGCTAAAAAGCAGTCAAAATTATTAGAATTAGAAAGAAATGCAGAAATCAATGATTCAGTAGATACCAGAAGAGCTTGCAGCATTAAAGACCTCGAAAAACGTGGAATATGTGTGTCAAAACTTCATGTTACAAGTGAATGTACAGGTTTGTATGGAAAGCATCTTGTGACTTTTGGGAGTGGAAAGGAGAAAAGATCAAAGGCAAGTGAAAAAATTGGCCGGGAGGCTAAGAGCCATCTTGCATCACACTATATTTCAAATGGTGAGTAGACTTTCTTTCTTTTCAGCCATATTGTAGAGAGTTCTTAGAAGCTTAGCCTTTTCTTGAGCAAACATAATTTGGGAAAAAAATATTATATCTATTTATTGTTGATTTTGAATAGCTTTTGTAAATAATTCATATAAATCATATAAAGCCTAGACCATGGCACAGTGTGCCCAGATGTCAAAATTTGGGAATAAATTCAATAACTTGACACATACTAATCACCTGAACCTGGTTGAGAGCTTGTTAGAAGCAGAATTTAATTATCTACACAATAAAAGAAAATTTTTTCAAAAATTAAGCTCTGAAACTCAAAAACCAATCAAAGCTCTGAAACTGCTGGCAACCCACCAGCAACCTAATGCAGTCATAGGTCTCATGTATCTCTCATCAATCCTATGCTTCCTATCCTATATCTCATCAATCCTATGTTTCCATATAAACTTCTTGAGGTCACCAGCACCACAATGGAGAAAAAGTTGAACAAGTTTCAACTTTTCTTTGATGTCTGTGGTGGGTCACTGCCAGTTGTAATGAAGTGTTTCCATTAAAGAATTCAATGTCGCTGTTGGGTTGCCGGCACTAGAAAGTTATATGGAAACCAGGCTTTAGAGCATAAGAAATGTTGCATGTTAGAACATATCAAAAAAGATTTTTATATTACCTTGCTTATAGTGCTCATAATCAAATGAAAGGAGGTTTTCAGGGACTTTTCATCAAGACTCACATTTTTCTGAAAAAACAATGACACTTTCCTTGCGGTTCCTGAACCAGCTTTTAATGCCTTTTAACTGATTCTTTTTTAGTTTGCTTCCTGAATACCAACATTTTCAGACTATGTTAGCTACCATATTGGTGAAATTTGCCAAATTTTTGAAAATTGGTAAAAGTTTGATGGTTCCAACAAAAAATGGCATAGACTTAAAATTTTATGTGTACCTGTGAAAATCAAAAGTTTTTGGATTTTACATTATTTTGACCTGCAGTTTTTTGCATTGCAACCTTCAATTTTATAGGGTATATAGTGCATGGTGCCAAACTCAATTGCACAAGGGGGATAATTCAGGGACAGGTCAGGGAATAGTCAGGGACTTTTGATTTGCATATTTGGCATGAACCCTGTGTGTGTAAATTCTTAATTATTTGACTTATGAAACTGGATAGAATGGGATTTCATTTGTTTTTGGCTTGGGTTGGTGCTGCACAGAAATATTTTTTGGGGCATCACACATATTCCCAGGTGCACCTTTGGTGTGTAATTTACATGGAATCCATCTTGGGCATCTGGGCTTACTTTGAGTAGAAAATGTTAGATATAAAATAGAGACCATGCTGATTAGTGAGTATTGCCAATATTACAGGTGACATTGTTGGAGTACAAACATCTTCATCAGAATTGAAGGATGGAAATATTGCATCTGGGATTGTAACTAAAGTTAGTGATGATGTCATAACTGTTGCATTTGAAGAGGAACTTGAAAGTTCATCATCATTTGATACATTTGCACTCATAAAGTTATGCAATGATGTCACATATAAAAGGTTGAAAATGTAAGTTGAAGAATCTATACCAGTCTTTGTCATTCAATGCATGCGATCACACAAGCATGTATTGGCACACACATAGAGCCAATAATGCAAGCTATTGTTGATCGCACACATGAATCAGCTATTTGATCATTGATTTTTACCTTCAGTCTATGAGCAAGTGCCAATCAGAACCAAATCAAATCTTCTGCAAACAGAACCAACAACATCCTCCCTATTTGCTGCCTGTTTCACATTTTTCAATACCAATCAAAACCTCCCTCAGTTAGAGTTGTGAGAACAACAGTAATAAGATTTTCTAGTTGTGTAGTTGAAAGCAGAGTTTCATGTTCTCATTCACAAGCAGTTTATAACTCATTTTAATCACATTTTTATTATGTAGTCATTTCAAAATGCAATGACAATCCTTTGATTCTTTATAAATGCATCATAACATTAAAAGTGACAGAAATTCTCAAATGAATGAAAAAAGCTTTACTGTTTTTTCATCACATTTATATAACATTCTATTGCATTTTTATTCCACATGCACTAATTTGTATAAGAAACAAGGAGGTTACTGATGCTATGCTCTAAATAAAAGCAAAAATTTGCAGATGCTATCTTAGTTTTGTAAATTCCTTATTAGCAACCTGAAAAAAGCCAGATAGGTAAGAGTGTGAATCACATCCATGAAAGATATTTTCTTTGTTGTTTACCACACACTTGATATTTTCCTAATGACAAAAACTGCTATGCTATTTAGTTCTCATATTGTAAACATTTCTTTGAAAAGCAATAATTGACATTGATGCTGTTTTTGTTTCTGAATATAAACTCTACTATTGCATTTTATATTCTGGATATCTGTCATTTTCATGACAAGATTTTATTTGTTGCAAGATGTAATTGGGAATTTGCATGTACATTTTGATCTTGAGCTTGGATTTTATAGTGGTAGATCCCTAGAATTATTTCATTCTGAAACTTTAGATTGGATATGTTGAAAATGTATGATTACTCCCACATTTGTGTTGTATGAAAGAAAGATCAATTGTCCAACTAGTGTAAAGAGTCTCACCTTATAATGAGTTTCCTTTATTTTCTCAAATGATGAAAAAAATGTTTATTTTTCCAATCCAATAGAATGAAAATCAATTTCTAGAACCAGCTCTTTTTATCTACAATTGTGTTTTGATTGTAGTGCTATTGAAGCTCTGAATAACACAAAGAAACATTCACACCTGAAAGATGTGTTGTTTCACCAGATACCAATTGGTGTGCCTTTGATGCTTTTAAAAGAAGATAATTTCCATTTGTTTGATTTTAATCTCAATCATTGTCAGATTGAGGCTGTTAAGTTTGCGTTAAACCAAAAAGAGATTGGCATCATCCATGGTCCACCAGGAACTGGTAAAACAACTACAGTTATTGAAATCATTAGACAAGCAGTAAAACATTTCAATTTCAAGGTAAGCGCATTTCTTTTAGAGACAGCAATCCATTTACCATAGGAGCTATGTCAATATTAATAGTTCTTATGTTCAAGAATTATGAACCATCTCATAACTACCAGCTGCAAAAGAATTTTAATGTAGCTAGAAGGCAGCTTAGTAATTGGAATTCACATTAGTAATCAGCAGAGTTAATGCTTTGGCATTTTCAATGCATTTGCAGACTTCTAATGATTGAAATGTTAAAGCTAAGCAATAGTTAGCTATTCATTGTGTGAGTCAGTTCATATATCAGTTGTCAATGATCTTGTATTCTTGAGAACCTAGAGATCTCCCCCAAAGCATGTCATTTCATTCATTGATGTATTTCTTCACTCAAGTAGAGTATAAGATTTGGCCCCACTGATGAATCAATGATTAATTGCTTTGTTTTGTGTTGGTATCATTATTATTGAAATGTATAATTAAAATTTTAATCCCTCCTTATTCTAATTGAATGACATTGTTCATTATTTTTAATTTTAGGTCCTTGCATGTGCTCCATCAAATGTAGCTGTTGACAATCTTGTTGCAAAATTAGTTGGCAGCAATATTAAGGTAAATTTATGCTGTTTGTCAAAATAGCAAAAGCATATATACTCTTGCTATTCCTATAATGCATGCATGTTTCTCATTAACTTGAAAATAGTTGCTACAGCAAGGAAGGAATGCACACTAATGTTTGTGAATTAAAATTGGAAAGGGTAATTTGTGTGAATTGTGAGTTTTTGATGCCAACTAGTTTTTGCTGGAGCCAGTGGCCTACTTTCCAGCCCAAAGTTGATTCATAAGTCCTTCTATGTTCACTCTCATTCTCTAGGTTGTTCGTCTTGGCCATCCAGCTAGAGTGTACCCACACTTACAGAAATATTCATTAGATGCTGTTTTAATGAATTCAGATTCTTCTGAAGTTATTAAAAGTGTTAGAGGTGATATTCAGCAAGTTTTAGTGAGTATCCTTCCTTTTCACATTTTGAAAATAATTTTTCTTGTCAATGTTTATTAGCATATCTACACCTAATTTCTTTATCTTCAAATCATATTAAATGGACACCTACATTTGATCATATGAGTACTAGAAGGTAGCAGCACGATCCCTAACCCTATAGGGTAATAGCCTGCTAGAGAAGACACTTATTCTGTGTCATCATTGATGGTTTTTGGAGCTGATTATTGAGGGTTGTAGGATTGTGAAAGGTTGGGCACCAAGCTCATCAAATACCTGGATAACCAAGCTATGCCCATTTTTTACTTTCATTACTGCCCATCGTAAAATTTGTATTTTGCTGTAAAAACCTCAAGGCTTGACTATAGAAAGCAAAAAAGTATACTACAAAAAGAGCTAATATTTTAAAGGTTACCAAATGGTACAAAACTGCTACAGAGTATGCAAAATGGAATGAAAATATTGCAGAATTTACTGAATGGTATGACGACATCACACTCCCACCCATCTCGCTAAATCCAGCTATGTGTGTCATTGGCATGTTGGGTAGAGTAGCCAGCTGCTTATCTCGCTTCCTTTATTTCCTAGCTTTAGGAGGTAGGGTGGATAGTTTCTTTCCAATTTGCCTTTATCTCCCCGTTGCTTCCATCAGGTCCCAAGTTCCTAGTAGATGGACAATGAGAATGAAGTCAAGGCTAAATGATGCCTTGAGCCATCAAGTTTCAGCACAGTTGATGGTAGCTCTAGCTAAAAGCACCTCTTGTAGCATAGGATGCTAGTCACTTTTGACTTTTTGCATTCTTCAATCAAAGTCAATTGAACAGGGTTCATGTTTAACTTAGAAAACTTGGTAAACCTAGAAAATAGGCCATTTGTACAAAAGGTCAGGGAAGACCTGGAATAGTTAGGGAAATATCTGTATTATTTATCCAAGTCAGGGAAAAGTTAGGGAAAACAAATTATTTAGTTTTAGTTCACATATCATTTTCATTTTGATTCATGCGTGGTTGCTCGCGAAGGGGCTATTCCGTTTGTTTTCATGAAATGTGAGCTTTATCACTTTGCATAGTGCTATAGCAAGTATATGTAGATTACTTTTCTATAAGGTACCATATTCTTTGCCTATTTTTGTAAATATGTGAATTGTGGATCAAGGAAAAGTGGGTATTTTTAGTACCAGTCAGGGTAAGGTCAGAGGAATTTTGATTCCTGAATGGGGTTTGAACCGTGTTGAAGTTTTTAATTCTCATTTGGTAACTGTTTTTAGGAAAAGATAAAAATATGTAGAGATGGATCGAGTGCTAGAAAACTAAGAGGTGAGCTCGGATTCTTGAAGAAGGAGCTTTATGAAAGGGAACGCAAAGCACTCCAGTCGGTTCTTTCATCAGCTGACGTTATTTTATCAACCACAACAAGTGCATCAATAGAAGGCCCCTTAAAACATTTGAACACAGATCATTTTGACTTAGTTGTTATTGATGAGGCAGCCCAGGCATTAGAAGCGAGCTGCTGGATTCCATTGAGCCACGGAAACAGGTACGGAAGATAATTTTTCGATGTGTTTTGAGATGCCATACCTTGAAGACCTAGATTAGAATGCATTCATCTTAGCTAAGTTCACAATTGAAATAGTTTATGTTCCTAACCATGGCCTCATGGCTCTTTTACGATCTTGTAATGCATTACCAGGGCTGTCGAGAGAACTCAAAGGCCCCAGTGCTAAAAAGAAATGCAAAACCCACTTCGTAGAATACAAGCAGAAAAATAGAAGGCCTGGATATCAACCCTGATAATAACTTCTGTTTTTACATTATGAGGCCACCCAGACGTTGAGCACCAAGGGGCTATGAGGCTCCTAAAACCTTGAAATGCTGGGGCAATTTGTCCTCTCTGCTTGCCCATCTCAGCAGTTCTTCTGTGCATTGGACCGCCCGACCATAAGAAGACTAAAAAGAGTTTAATGTGACTTAGAAAACTGCAAGATTGAAATCTTGTTTGAAAGATGTTAGATCTACTTGCTGTATGCATGGAACAGCTTTCATAGGATGTACTTCACAAGAAAGCATCTTTCTTAATAAATTTGAATATGGAACGGAACGCTAGACTTACTTTTGCTGACTATGACTATATTCTTATGAATAGGTGCATATTAGCTGGCGACCATAAACAACTCCCTCCTACAATCATAAGTCAAGAAGCAGCAAGGAAAGGCCTTGAAATCACGCTAATGGAAAGAGCAATTTTAGAGTTTGGAGATTCGATTGTAAGAATGCTTACCAGCCAGTACAGGTATAGACCTAGAATAATTCACAATATAAGGCCCCGTGGCTCCATAATTTAGTTGGATATGTTTGGTGTTTTTCCAATATGTTAGCTTTCAAATAAGCAATGAGTTAGCAGCACTGTCCTTGAACATGACCTCATTGCTTTCAAATAAGCAATGGGTTCATGTTAAAGGATAGTGCTGCTAAGCGTTCAATCCCAGTGAGTGCCTGCGCCTTTTTCACCAAAAAATTTAGGCGTTTTACTTTTGTGATTCTCCTCATTTTCCCGCACAGTGCTAAACCGCCAATGATGGATATGTTTTCCTATAGCAGACTCTTAATTTATTTTTAAAACGTACAGTAGAGGGATCTTCTCTTAGCTCGGAGATAAGAATGCTACGGAGATTCAAATTATGTGGACTCGTGCCAGAAATTGAAAGTTTGTATGCTCAGGGCCCATTATTTTTGTTCAATGATAGTAGTAAAGAAGGACTCTCCTTTTCAGGGGCTAAATTCAGCTAACGTGCTACTTAGCGCTACTCGATTCCAGTAACACGAAATACTTCAAAGCAAAAGTTCAAGTCGAGCACTTATAAATTCTGGTTAGGTTTAAGTCACCCCAAACTGAGGTTAATTCTTTTATCTTAAGTAAAACTCATTAGCAAACCAATTTGTTTGTTTATGAATCTAGTGATGTTTTATTTTAGAATGAACAGCGTGATAATGGAATGGCCTTCAAGGCAGCTTTACGATGGTAAGCTCATTGCAGATGATTCAGTTGAAGGGCATCTTTTATCAGATCTAACTGAGGTAGTTTCCGATGAGAACACTTCCATCCCCCTGCTGTTCATTGATACTGCTGGATGCTTTATGTACGAGCTCAAGCAGGAAAGTGAGGAGTCTAAAGGAAATGAATACGAGGTGCAATTGGTTGTCTCTCATATTGAGGCCCTCTTGAATGCAGGTGTGAAGGAGGAATCAATAGGAATAATTACGCCATATAATTTGCAGGTTTGTACTGTCTCTATGGTGATATGCATTATATTCCGTAAAAGCTCTATTAAGCCCCCCTTTCAAGCAACAATTATAAATAAAACCCCCTCTCTATTAATCCCCCCTCTCTCTTGGAAGTAAATGACTGAATGGGCTCTTAGCTCATGGAATACTGCCAGATGAGATCAGATCTATAAATAAGGCCCATACACAGAATTCCTTGTGCGTCGTGGAAAGCTACAGAATACTCTGATCTTTTTGAAGGAATCCAACAGGCGAAACTTTGCTTGGAAGACATTCCAGGATTACCAACTGACTCTGATGGTTAGTATGGAGATGTGGACATTATAGTTGACTAATGTGAATAAACTGTCAAAGTTGCTAGCACCGATTTTCCAATGGAAAATGATGCAGAGGGAATGCAAAAGACCATTTGTATAAAATTTTTACCTCGAGTTATTAAAAAGCTCCCCTCTCTCTAATAAGCCCCCTCTCTTTTAAGTCCCCCTTTAAGATTCCAAAAATAAATAAGCCCCCCCCGGGGCTTTATAGAGCTGTTTATGGTACTTGGTATGTTGTAAGTCACCCTTTTAGTGTTCTGAAATATGCCTGCATTTAATAAAGCATCTTGGTATTTATGGATCATTTGGCTGATGTATTGTAAGACTTTGTTTGAGGCTTAATTTCATCTGTACATTTGTCAGTGTCAGTTAGCCAGAACAGCTTTTCAGATTGCCAACCCTTTTAACGAAGATTGCTTTTCAGATTTCCCAGAGAGAGCCTTAAACTTCTTGAAACGAGAGACTGTCAAACTTGTAAACTTTTTCGCTCTCATGTAATATATCTTGTATATTGATATGATGGAAATCTGTTCAATAACTTTAATTTTGGTCATACTCATTTTATATCAGTATATTCACCAGCCTTTACTAAGCCGAGGTTCATTCCCTTAAGTGGAAACCCGCCTTTAGATAGCGTCCACACTAATGCGTTTTCTTATGAAAACGCATACATTTAGATTCATCAAAATGTATCTGACTGCATCTAAAGTGCAAAAAGGGATCTAATTGTATGCGTTTTCATACGAAAACGCTTTGGTGTGGACGCTACCTTTGTCCTCGATCTAGTAAAGGCTGCTGGAAGTTTTCCATTTTCTTTCGCAAATTCAATGAAGGAATGCCTTAACCCGCTTTTGCTGAGAGATACATTCATCTAAGAGGCTTTGTTAATTTTGGTGATTCCTCCAATTGGTGACCAATATGTAACCTCTGCGTGTGTTATGACATGTATTTGATAGCTGTTCTAGCCCTTGTAGTGTTGGCATTGCAAGCCAATCCACTCTTTTTCAATCTGCCTAAGCAAATTTTTCACAGACAATATAAGTTTTTCTCTATTTATTTTCATTTGCTGGCATCTAGTGGTGACTATATCTGTTTCTTTTCGATAAGCTTCTTTGGATATGCTTACAGTTTTGCAGTGTACACCTATACCTTTAACTTTCACTTATGCATGGATTTTGAGAAGTTCTGGAACGGTAGGGGCGTGATTTTAGTTGTTCTTACAGCTTTTTTAATTAGTGAACCTGTATGACGTGATTGAAGATATTTTTTTGCCTTTTAGGTAGATCTTATTCGTCAAGCACTGTTACCTGATCACCCACAGTTAGAAATTCGATCGGTAGATGGCTTTCAGGGGAGGGAAAAAGAGGCTATAATAATTTCACTTGTTCGCTCGAATGACGAAGGTAGGCCACTTTTCTGGTTAGGCTACTCATATTTGTTCTTCTAGATCGTTTTTTCATGGCTAGCTTCTACAATCGAAGATCGCAGCAATTATTATCATTATTATTATGATAGAATTCTTTAAAGTTGGTTGTACATACATATAGTTTGCTAAACTAATTCATACCAACTATTTACAATAATACAAAAGTTAAACAATAAAGATAAAAATAACTAGAACAAGGAAGTAATAAACTATTTCCAATCTAATTTTTTTCTGTTAGGATCTCACTATAGCCTCATTTACAGATCTTGCAGTTGCATTTGTCCCTATTCCATTCTTTGAGCTCTCTTTTAAATATTGCAGTTGAGGTCACATTTTTTATATCATCGGGTAGTGTGTTCCAAAGGTGAGCACCTCTTCATATGAGACAATTAGCTCCAATTGTGCTTGTTTTTACATTTGGTGTTTGCAATAGATTGTTTTGTTCGTAGTTCATATTTTATGTCCCTCTTTTCAAAGAATTTCCACTTGATTGATGGATTTTCTTCTGATAGACACTTATAAAGTTGAAGCATTAATTTTTGCAAATTCTTTGTGTGAGCTTTTCGCTCATCCGTTCTTGCAAAAATTACTTCAAATGGCACATTGAAGTCATTATGGAAAATACTTAGTGCCCTTTTTTGGACAGGATCGTCCTATTATTGGCAGTGGCGCCACGTGACCTCTTTTTCTGGGGTGTAAAGCAATAATTTACCGACAGAAACCTATATAACTGTGAATTTACCAACAGGTGCGTTGTCTTGGCAATAGTTACTTATTTTTACGGGTTGCACTGATGCAAGAAAGGGCATCTTCAACACTCTCTTCACTATGTCATGCCAGAACATACAGTCATTTACCGACGAAAGCTATATATAGTCTAAATTTACCGATGAGCTCACGGAAGGTTGGAGTGTTATACCCCCTACAACCCCCGTAGCTACGCCCCTGATTATTGGGAGCGTAAAACAGCTTTGGCATACCAATGAAGCCAGGTCTATAGACAATATGGCATTTTAAAAGTATATGATGTAGCTTCTTCAAATACGAGGGAATCCAAATGTGCCTTTTTGGGGGCGGTCGCTGTAAGGCATGGAGGAGGGTTCATTTGTGTATGTCTTGTTTGTGAACATAAGCAACTAAAGTTTGGTCTTTAAGAGAGTTAATCTATCTACACCAAATTAAGTTACATAATACATAAACTTCATCTATAATGTAGTACTATACGTGTATTTACATAAATTTTATCATTCTTTCCCTGTTGTCGTATGACATGGAAATTTGCTACCCGGGCCCGAAAACCCACAATTTGTGTTTGAGAAACCATGCATTAGTTGAAAGTAGAACACAATTCATACATTGAAGGTAGCTGCATAGGTATTATTATTGTACTTTGTCAGACTGTCATGCATTATTAATATTGGTACCTGTCTGTCACAGGTGAGCTGTTTTTAGTCGTAATTTTTACTCAGTAAACTTTAAGATTGCATTAATATAACATTTGACTCAGCCATCCAAGGTATCGAATGATTCATTTGGTCAAGTACATATCTAAATGTTATATAGGATATCTTTTGATACTTGAGAGGAAATATATTGATTCTTTGTAAATAAAATAAGATATTCAGTTGCAATTTAATTTCCTTTTGTTTCTTCCAGTGCTTGTTTTTTTCTTGCTTTTCTTTATACTTGAGCATTGTATTCTAAGAGAGTACTTTTTGAATTTTTTATCTATATTGATAGATTCATTTCTATATTTCTGTGCATACTTCTTCCCTCTCACGTATTTTTAGTAACATAATCATTTGCTGATAGGGTGATAAGCCAGGCGTCCAAAGGGAACACAGTATTAGTTACTAACTGTTGGTGATGTGCAGGGCAAGAAATGTTGAAAATTGCATGTTGTTATGTCCTAGCAGGCAACTTGAATTTTCTTTATAGCTTTTTCTTGCTTATGGTTCAATAGAATTTTGAGTGTCTATCCAATAACGTTATTTAAGCCATTCCCCAATAGCAGATGTGTTTGCCAAATTTTCACAGAATTCCTAGACAATAAGTGAATCAAATTTCCCTGACTGTTCCATGACTTTTCTCTGACTGATAGTCAAAAACAGCAACTTTAGCCCTTACCCCGACTTCACATATTTACAAAAATAGGTACAAAAAATGGAGGGTAATAGATAGGTAAGGTACATATACTTGCTATACCAATATGCAAAGTGATAAAGTTCACATTTACTGATGACAAATGGAACAATCATTTTGCAAACAACGATGTAAAGACGTAATGAGAATTGCATGTGGACTAAATTTGTTTTCCCTGACTTTTCCCTATCTTGGGATAACGTTAAAGAAATTTCCTCACTATTCCAG
Source organism: Cassiopea andromeda (assembly GCA_018155075.1). Lineage (NCBI taxonomy): Eukaryota > Metazoa > Cnidaria > Scyphozoa > Rhizostomeae > Cassiopeidae > Cassiopea > Cassiopea andromeda. The sequence goes on from WIPJ01067665.1 coordinate 623,128, forward strand.
ATTTTACCTGAATTTTCATATAAATTTCCTATTTTTTAGATTTTCCATGTTTGGTATGAACCCTGTTTCATGTATCTCTCTTTCTTTTAAGGTGAGGTTGGTTTCTTAAAAGAAGATCGGCGGTTAAATGTAGCTGTAACTAGAGCAAGACGTCATCTGACTGTTATTGGTGATTCTTCAACAATACAGCATCACAATTTTCTAAAATCCTTTTTTGAATATATATCTGAGTATGGCGAAGTCAGATCAGCACAGAGCTACATAAATGTTAGTGTGACAAAGAATTTCGACGATACCACGAATGAACTGCTAGAAGGTTTTGAAGCAATGAAAAGCAAGAATTGTAGATTAAAAGGAATCGTTTCTACTAACGACTCTGGTTTGCAAGACTTGCAGAATGCTGTTACATCGTTGAAGTTATTACCGTCGAAAGATACGCAGAACAGTAAAAGTGCTAGTCGTAGTCGAGATTGGTCTGAAGATAATGTTTCTTCTGATAAGCAAGACCATTCCATCAGTAGGGAATGTGATGTTGTGGATGACAATTCACAAATGGAGAGAGAAAATATGGATCGTACTGTTGAGACTAAAAAAGCATTTGAGTATACTGAAGAAGCGATAGAAAAGATGGTTGTTGATTTTGTTAATGCTGAAACTGAAAGTATTCTCATTTTTGACTCTTCATTGGTGAATAGAGAGCGTTTCTGGGTACACCGATTGGCAGAGAAATATGGATTAGCACATTGGAGTGGTGGAGAAGGAAAAGATCGTTGCATTACGATTAAAAAACGAACAAAGAAGCAAAGCAGCACCAATGGTAGGTATATGTACTTTGTGGACAAATGCATTTTTTGTTATACCGATCAGGGCTTGAAAAATTATAGTTGTAACGATTTCGGCTACTCGTACTTACATATTTGTGCGTAAGACCAGCGTCAAAATGACGTGACCTAAAATAGTATTAGAGCTTACAGGGTAATAATTTGACCACAATGTGGCCAGCAAGATTGTGCGGAGGAGTACGTGTACTTTATGGCTTACACCGGCGTGACAAGACGAATTTTTAAAGCTAATGAGCCATTAGATGCAAGGAAACTGTTTTATGAACATAAGCAATTGGTCGAGCCCTGCTGATAGATGGGTGTTTTTTTCATAATAGTCTGTGTTTATTAGAGCTGAGCACATGCATTTTGAAAAGACCCACTGTGTTGTATATTTTATTGAATATTCACAAACAATTTAAGACAATGTTTTTGGAGTCTGTTCCATTGTGAATGAACTCCCGTTGGTAATTGAATAAAATTACTTAGGTACTGGCTATTCTTTTCTTATACCTTTTTGCAATATGGTGGTATAACGGATTATGTTAATTATACGTGTTAATTGTGTCTTTGTACAATTATGTATCCTTCTACAATAAGGTTTCCTTCTCTTTGGGCAATCAGTGCTACAGTTATTTTGTTGATTAATAGTCTTACACTTTCATTGTCGCTCTCGTCCAGATGTAGGTGATGCGAAACTATTAGAGGAAGACTCTGCTACCTGCCTCAATTGCAGTAAAGCGATTCCGAAGCATAATTTAGAACTGCACTCGTTGCATTGTACTAGAAGCAAGGGAGAAAGGAAAGAGATAGGTCTACCAAAAAAAGATATCAAGAAGAAAGTGCCTGCAAAAGCTGGTAACAAAGAAAAGAAGAAAACTGACGAGGATGATGTTGATGCATTGATTGCCCAGTTTACTAAAGTCGATTCGATTTGTAGTTTTGAGAAGTGTAAGGGTAGTGTTCTGACGTTAGGCCAGAAATGTAAATTTTGTGTGCGAATGTTCTGCTTGAAGCATGGTCTTGCCGAAGTGCATGGTTGTGGTGAAGCTGCAAAAGTCGATGCAAGAAAGGCATTCGAAAAGAGTGCCGGAAAGGCTAAGACAAGACCTCTGAATGATATTCAAAAGAAATATGTAAAAAAGAAATTGAATGAAAAAATTGTTGAAATGGAAAAGAAAAGAACTGGAAATACTGCAAAGAAAAAATAGATTTATATTTTGTGGCAGAGGGTAAGAATGTAGCAGTTGTATATTCCCAAAATACTGCGCTTGGATGCATCTGGGGGGGGAGGCCTCCAGCAAAGCATCTTTATCATATTTGTGCCTGTTGCAATGTAGAAGGTAGCTAGACTCATCATAGTAGGATCAAAACACAGCCTTTGGAATGTTACGGAAAAGAAAATCAGAGAATTTACTTGCTTGTATCTCTTGGCTAATTTGATATTTTTAAATGAACTTACTATCATGTAAGAGATCCCAAATAGTACTAAAGCATCATATAAATCAAGGAGATGAAAGTTGTTTAATCTCTCTATAAATGTAAAAAGTATGAAATGTTACGGAGGGGAAAAGTGCCCCAATTACTATGTTTTGGCCCAGTAAATACTGCATTTCCTCTTTTTTACGCCACTTTTTATTAGATGCCGTCCTTCGATGAAGACCGAACATAGCTGTTATCCATAAAGGATGTCCGCACATTTCTGCAATTTTCAACCCCCTCTCCCTCCCCCTGTCCATGCCTGTCAGCTTTTTCTCAACAGCCCCCTCTCCCTTTCCGTGCGGACACTGAGTTAGAAGACAATTAAAGAGCTTCAACAATATGAATAAAATGAAACTTTTTGAAAAAGATACGCATACTGTTCTTATTTCTTGTTTAACTCTATATTTTTTAATCTTTGGCGAAGGAAGATGATCATAAAATGACCTTTAAATGCCCTCTCCTCTCTGAAAGAAACTTCACTGAAAAAGAATATGTACTTGCAGCTACGCCCCCTCCTTCCCCCCTGTCCGCTTTTATCCGCATTATTGCTTACTTCCTCCCTCCCCTAAGGTGTGGACATCCTTTATGGATGCCCCCATGTGGAACAGGTAAATGACGTCATCGCTACTGAGGTAGCTTAATCATCTACAGTTAAACATTCTTGCTTTCAGAGCACTTCTACAACACCTCTTCATCCAGTGAACACTTGAGATCTTGAAAGTTTGACAAATGTCATGGCGTTTGAAAGAGGATTTACTGTAATACAACTCCCTGCTGTCATGTAGCTATGAGTCAAATGAAAAGAGCATTAACAATCTCGTTGCTAAATACGCTTTTTTCAATGGAAAGCAATTCATTTAATACCTTTCAATGTGTAGGTATTTTCGTAGGGACCTCGCATTACATTACTCCTATTCTCGTAGGCCTAGACGCTACGAAACTCTCTGCTAGTTGCCTCTTGTTTGGAGATTCCCAGTTAGCAAAACAATTGAACTTGTCAGTTTGTTCTTTTTCGAGTTCTGTTTTCTATTGTCAAATTAACTCAGATAAGATTCTGGCATGAGTATCTTCTTAGTCTTTACTCTCGAGTACCGAACAATCGCCCCCCCCCGATTATTAATTTTTGAGATTTTATTCTAATTCCCCGTTCTTATTCCAACTCCCCATTTATTAATTTTCCAAAATTTTGAGGACGTGAATTTATAGTTTGCCCCAAACGTGAACCAAAAACGAAAATCCATTGCATTTAATAGTGGGCAACGTACCCACTTTCGTTGGAATCGTCAGGCCTATGGTACGATTATAAGAATTATTCCCATTACTCCACTTCCCCATTTATTATGTTTTCAAGTGTTTCCAGCCTCCCAATTATTCCAACCCCTAAATTATTAATTTTTTGAGAATTTTCCAACCCTCCAATTTGTTCCGACCCCCCAATTATTGGGTACTCGAGAATATTAGTTTTGTGATGTCAATATTCTCGGGAGCATTTGTCATACCCATGTTCTCTTATCCCACTTTTTTGTAAAGTACTTAATTATGTTCGTGTATGAGAAGAAAATTATTCTTGAATTGATAGAAACCAAAAATATTGTCATCTATCTCCTTTAAATTTTTAATCTGGCATTCTAAGCCACCGTGTTTTTTTATTTAATACCAAGGGTTTGTATAATGTCAGTTGATTAATACAGTAAAGTTTGCTAGGTTTATGAAATCCTAGTTTGTGTGACCACTTAAAAGCCACCTCCTACTGGAGGAAAGTGCTCCCTAGAAGAAGTAAATATGAAAATGTGAGGTATGAAATATGCCATTGAAAATGCATTTTCTAGTCAATTTTAAGCGTTTTATTACACTTCTGTTGCTTCGTTTCTAAGTTGTTGAACTCTTCTAGATAGTACATCTATAGTGGCACATGTATGGCAGAGGTTAGTCCTTGAATCAGAGTCAGGGAACCATATTGACGTGCTGTTGTGACGTGTCTGCGATGCCGGGCAAGCATTGTAAAGAAAATGGTTCTACTTTCCCGATACTGTTACGATATCCCCGATGCTTCGCAGACGTCAGAACAAGAGTGTTTCCATTAAAAAATATCTGCCTGCGAACTATTGGCGATGCATCGCAGGCACCTTCCGATTATATGGAAACATACTTACGATTATATGGAAACCAGCCCTGACTGTACTTTCTGGTCATTCAGCCTTTTGTTTTTGTTTTGCTTTTGCATTTGGTATGCTTTTGATTACTTCCGAACACTTCTATTGTCATGCACTGGCTTTTGTCTAAGAAAAAATGGACTGATAGTTTTTCTGAGGGTAACACCCACAGTCCCTAATGTGCACCCTTGATCGGAGCATACAGATTTGTAGTCTCGATTTTGTGAAGGGCCGCGGCGGAGGACTAAAAGGGGCACTGGGCTCTTGTTTCGGGCGCCTCCGTTGCGCCTTCTCAGCATGCTCTCCCTATGTTCCCATTACCTACGCCTATTTAGTATGCATGCGTTGTATATGCAGTGGTGATTTCTAAAAATTTTAACAAGGGGGGCTCTACGCACAACCACGCCCATAGTTTGGGTGTGGCCCAGCTAGAACCACGCCCATATTTCCAAAGATGGAAACATGATAATTTAGTTTAACACTGATATAGTATAGTCAACAATAAGAAATGCCTCAATAACCATATAGCAGTGCACAGTTGTTCATAGAACTTTGGAAGCAAGGCCAATAAACTCTGAACAGCCAAGCCAATGCAAGAGTTTTAGGGGGGCTGAGCCCCCCCCAACATGAGCAGAAATTTTAACAAGGGGGGCTGAGCCCCCCCAACATGAGCAGAAATTTTGACAAGGGGGCTCCGCCCCCCTGAGCCCCCCTAGAAATGGAGGATTTGGAATTGCATTGGAATTGAAAATTAAGTTGAGCAGAGTAGAACTTGATATAATCGACGTTAGAATAATGTAAATAGCTTCCATTTGATTAATTTATTAGAATATAATTCACATCTAGTCCTTTTAT
>WIPJ01067665.1:639057-655519 GCA_018155075.1 Cassiopea andromeda
TATTAATTTATTTATATGAAGCAGCAACTAGAGCAGACAAGATAGGATGGCACTCTGGACATATAGTTTGTAGGATCCATAGCATTCTCTGATGATTGTTGCTACTCTTCATATAGATCATTCACTAGGACACTGGTGCAAGGATAGCCAAAGACTTTCTGGATTAAACTAGTTAATAATTCAATATCATTATTCTACGCTTAACGCCAAATGTAGCTCGAATATGTATTCATACTATTCAATTGCTTCAGCTGATCTTGCCACATACCTGCTGTATGTACAACATCAGAAACAAGCATTGTCGCTTAAGCATATTGCATGCTTACTCGATTTTATTTCTTTACCTACGTTACCAAATTCTGACACTATAAAGCACGTCACTTTGTATGATTGCATTCCAAAAGCATTTTGCAGCAACATGTTTACTACTGACTTTCTCACGCAGTAGAATATTCAGTATGGTCTGTAATATATCAATATATAATTGACCAACAGTATTGTCTGGTTGCTTGAAAGTCATTGCCAATTCATTAAATTTTAATGACATTTCAAATACTACCAAAATAAAGTTCACACTCTTTGATGAAATTTATCTCTATTAGAACTTAAGTTCAAACAGACTTTATACAATTTGGGTTCAAGGATTACAAGTCCTAAAGTCCCCTAGCAAGTTAGGATATCATGGAGCCCCCAGCAGTTTCCATGTTTTATTTTACAAGATGTTTACACATAAATAGATAGCGATAAGATATTTAAAGATAAAACGATAACGATAAGCAATTAGGCCTCCATCAGCAAACATTTATTAGGAACGTGCCTGACTATGCGTTCTTCGAGTTTAAACGCTAGCAGTGGTGTGTTTGTTGGGAGCATGGGGGCCTCACGCCCCCTAAAATGTATGAAAGTTGGGTCAAAAGTCGGTCATGTTGCAGGAGATTTAGCATCCTACTCAGGCACGTACCTGAAGGGGGCACATGGTGAAATGCCCTTTAAATGAACTGCTTTGCATGGTTTTGCCTCCCCGAACAGAATCATTAACCTGGAGACTTATATAGTAAAATAAGGCTTTTACCCTTCCAAAGTGCTTGTACATGCAGGTTTTTCCCCCCTAGGGCACGTTCTCCAGGTACGTGGTTGATCCCATTGGTAATAGTGCATTCAGTGACTTTCCTTTAGGCCCATAGACAGCTGAACTGGATTAGGGGGGGGGCTACAATTTTAAAGCCCATTAAGAAGCTGGAAACATTTGTTTTTACATATCTCCGCCGGTGATACTGAGTGTGCCGAAATAGTCTATCTTTATATCTATTGCATTGGAAAATGGGGGTCTGGGAGCTTACCCTCAGAACAATTTTGAGGTAACGCCCTCTGAACCGTCGAGAAAGCCCCTTTTGCAAAATAAAATGCATTTGCTTTTATCATTGGTTTTCGTACTAAGAAAGAGAAACTTGTCCCTCAATCTGACTTTATCAAATTTTGGACATTACGAACGAAAAAGAGAAGGCTGTACGCCAAAGCTAGAAGCAAAACAATCATATTCCAGTACACCTAGGAAGAGACAGTCTACCCCAGCTATCCAGCATTGGCTACATGGAATGCATTCAGGAGACTAAAGTTTCCTATCGTCCAGAAAACTCTTTATCTACACAACAAAGCTAGGTTGCCTGTGTTGTGATGCTCCTGGATACTAAATTGGCTAGAAATCAAATGAGAATTGAGTAAAAATGCAGTGTACAGCACTTCTATACACAGCCTTAGTGAATTATTGGGGTCAAAGCCCCCCAGTGTTTATGGGCCTGTCTTTTAGTGGCAGTAGTTGGTCAAATGGCCAAAGCACCTTCTCCCCAAAGGAAAGTATCTAGGCACATCCATAAATGTTGGAAGTGCGTTAGGCTGGCTTATTGTAGAGTATGCGTTTCGTAATACTAATTTGCATCCTAATACTGGTTTCCAACTTAATAAATAAGTAATTACATATATTTTGTATAGACACTGGTTGGTCAATAGATACCTGAAGAGACACGTCACTAGCTGCTTGGTAGAGAATTGACGATATGATGATTGGATATAATGGTGGCATCAGCCAGGTCATTTTTCTGTGCTTCCTCATACTATTAATGCACTGTACAGGTAAATTATCACGTCACGATTTATACGTCCTACCATTCATAGCTATCCGAATCAAATGTCATACTGTAATGTGTGACTAGAAGCTAATTATAAGTTGACGCCGTTATGTGTAGTAGTAACAGAGTATCTGCCAAATCAGGGAAGTCGTTTTCTCTGATTTTTCCGTAATTTCTACCCTGTTTTCCCTGATTCGATATAGATCCTGTGCAAGTGCTACACACTATACTTATAAGGCTATCTAAGCAGACTTACGCCTATATGAGCGCAGTGTGCTCTTTTTCCATTATCGAAAGTGAAAACCAACAATTTCATTATAGGCCTAATGTATTTCCTTGTGAGTTGTTTTTAGCATGTTAAGAAATCGAGTGATGGAGGAAACCAAGACAAACATTTTCCCTGATAGTTCCCGATTGTTTCTAGCATTAGTCGCATCTTGTAGACAAATGTCCTAGGTACTTCTTTTAGGTTTGGCTTTTTGGGAAACTTCGTTGCTTTATTTCCTTTATTTTTCCTGGACACACATTACTATCAGCTGTGTGAGTTGAAGTGTTAACTTATCAACCAGCAGTCTTGGGGTACTTGATCAACTTTTCATTGAGATTCCTGGACAATCTACAGGATCTGAATTATAACTCCAGTACCAGAGCCTACATAATCCGAAGGATCACCACTATTGCCATCTGAGCTACCTATTACATATTTTGCCGAAGAAATAAAGATTGGGACAGTCCTGGACTAGTACTATTCTAACCATATTGATCGATTTTTTACTTTCCATCTTGTTTTATCTCGCTTTTTTTTAAATTTATGTTGTAACAATCCAAGTAGTCATCTATAGACTACCTTTATAAGCGAGGTCGACAGTTGCATTGTAATTTGTTATAAAAGTTGCCATTATTATTTCTCAGAGTGTGGTGTGTTGTAATGCTTGCAAATTTTCCAATGTAAACATTCTCCAACTCTGTTCTTATATTCATTTGGTGTAAGTATAGGGCATCCTGACACTAGATGATCTAATGTTTCATCATATTGATCACAAAAAGGACATTTCGGATCAACATCATTTTTCACTCTTTTTGAGTGGTAATTTCTGGTGAACTGACTTTGGTCTTTTCAGCTCTTAGGCCCATTCCGTATAACCACTGGTGTGCTTTCTCTTAATCAACATCTGCTTCCTTACTGCGCTTTGGATACTGATCGTGAAGAAGTTTACCTTCGTATCTCTCTTTTGTGTTCTTTATTCCTTGCTTGGCTCTTCTTTTTAGATTCTTAGCTTGTAAATTGCAAGGTAATTCGGTGCCTATTGCTCTTTCTATGTTTAGCTCTTTCTTTCTTAATTGAATGTAGTTTTTTTTCTTTTCTCATGATTATGTACCAACTGTAGCATCCAGTCCTTAGTGGTTTCAAGGTATTTCTGCATGCCGATTGTTGTTGTCTTTAGGCTCAATTCAAGCTGTATCTTTCCTCTACCTCCTGCGTTTCTTGGAATGTACAATCTGTCTACATCAGCCTTAGGATGGTGCATTTGATTACATGTCATGAGTTTTCTGATTTTGGTATCCATTTTCTTTATATCTGATGGTGTCCAGTTGACTATATTGAAGCTGTATGTCACTACGGGGATAGCTACGTGTTTGTAGCTTCTGTGTGGTTTGCAGAGTTAAGTTCAGTTTCCAGTATTGTGTGGACTCTACGATAACATTCTTTTCTTATCTTTTCTTTCATCTGGCTATGTTGGATTCCGTCACTCTCGTTGACGCCTAGATACTTGTAGTATTCTTCTTGATCGAGGTCTTTTATGATCGTGTCTCTGTTTGATCTAAGTGTACCCTTTTCGTGTGATAGTAAGAGATTGGTTTTCCATAATGACATATTAATCTTTAGGAAATTGATTATTATGGGGGAGATCTTATATAGCTTAAGTGCATTTATTAACCAGTCATGAGGTACACTATCAAAGGCCTTACGATAGTCGATCCAAGCCATACTGAGGTTTCTATGCCTACCCTTGTAATTTTCAATGATCATTCGATTTATTAGGAGTTGGTCTTTACATCCGTATAAACCTCATTTGCATCCCTTTTGCTCTATGGGAAGAATATAATTTGATTCTATGAATTTATAGGTTCGTTCAGCGAGAATTGAAGTGAGCAGCTTGTATGTTGTACGGATCAAGTATGTCAACCCTTCTGGTAACCAATCCTGAGTGTTTTCTGGATTTCTCATTATCTCAGGCAAAAAATTTGCTAGGAGATCATGTGTGTATGGGAGTGAATGTCACCAAAATTTTGTTATTTTGTCCATTCCTGCTGACTTTCATTTATGTGACCTATTTAGAGCTTTTTCCACTTCTCCTGTAGCTATATCTGCCCATTGCTGTTCTTCAATATGTGCGTTACTTTGCTTTATGATGTTTTTAACTTCTAATATATTTTCACTTGTGAGTTGGTATTTCTTAAACGTTTTTCAGAATTTCTTCCCTTTAACGTTAACTCCACATTGTAGCTGACTTATAATAGATAATTCTCTCCACATATGTTGTTTCTCTTTTCCTATTTTCTCTTTTCAAAGGCTTTCTTCTCCTATTGCCTTTCTCTTCTTATTGTTTGTTGCTGGTTCATAGATTACATTTCTGAGTTGCACGCAGTTTGGTTCACTCATCTTCAATTTCTCCTTTAGAGCGTTGTTCCCTGTATCTACGTTTTATCATACCCAGTTTTTCAGGACGTTCTTCAGTATTTCTTAGTGGAACTGTGCTTTTACTATATTCTAATACCCCATGAGCTGTAGGTTGGTACAACTAACTTTTTTCAATTTCCGATTACCAATGTCTTAATTCTCGTAAGAAGATTAGGGCACATTTCTCCGTTTTGCTTAGTTTACTAGTTTTCACCATAGTTTTTTAAACCTTTGCTTGCCAACACTATTTTCAAATAATTCTGCAAAATTTGCTCAGTAATAGATAACGTATAAGTTGTTTTATGGCTTCATTTGTTGCTCTCCTAGTGTCAAGACCCTTTTCACTCCAAAAATATGAACATACAATAATGTTTGGAAATTTTTAGGCTAATTTGGGCAGTAATTTTCAAACGACCGTTCGAATACTTTTATCAAGGGAGTGTATGTTACAAACAGTGGGCTCTTGCATATTCATCCAAAAAATAAGCTTCTGCTGTACCATCGCCATGTACTTTCCAAAATCTCTTGGCATTTTACAGTTACCGATCTGGGTAAAGCATGGATTTCAGAAAACTTGGATAGCATTGTCTCTAAACATATCCGTTAGTGGCTTGAGCTTCCCGTTTCTGCCACTTTAAGCTCTATTGTTCTCTCATCCAACAAGTTTAGTCTAGCATTTCAACTGCCCTCTGTTTATTTCCAGGAGTGCCAAACAGTTCTCCGCTCTTCATTGAAATCTTCGATGGATGAAGCCATAGTAAGGGTATGGAAAAATACAAACTGCGGAGCCAGCATACACGTTTTTTTTAAAAGAAAATCATTATTTTGCCTGAGCCTCAATTTTCTTAACTTTTCCCGAAATTGAGCCTGAGATTTTCTTAAATTTTTCTTCACTTTTACTAAAATAAACTGGCTAGAGTGGTATACACTTTTGTTAATAATATTGTATACTTGAATTTGAATTTCATCATTAACATTTTGAGTGCAATAGCGACGAAATACCGATTTTTGGCCTATAAAAACACTTGATTTTGGATATTGAGCCTCGTGATTTTCTTACGATTTTCTCAAGATTTTGACGATTTGAGCCTCATCTTCTTATACACCTTTTCTTTTAAAAAAACGTGTATATAAAAGTACAAAACAAGTTCTGAAATCGATTCGTACTGAGCATACAGATAGAATCCAAACCGAGGTACCACCATGAGGATTTATTATTTCATTCTTTCTTGCTCATTCTTTAAAAAATTTCAATTCACTTTGGTCTCGAGCGCAAAGCAAGCTACCTGCCAATATCTTCACTAATACACTCGTCATTAGAAAGAACCTATATTTATGGGGCCTCTCAAAAACTTCTGACTGTTCTTTTTGTCTTTAGCCTGAGTCACTACTCCACATTGTAGCAGGTTGTAAAACATATCTTGACCAGGGCCATTTTACTTGGCGACACAATTCAGCTGTAAGTTTTTTAGCTCAAACTTTCCAATCAGTAAATTCATCAAAATTATACGTGGATCTCCCTGGCTATCTGTCTTCTTGCATTATTACAGGTGATAGCCTTCGGCATGACATGCTTTTTTCCACCGCTGGCAAATTGTATATCATTGAAGTAACCGTAGGCTTCGAAACAAATCTAGCAAACAATGCTCATCGAAAAGAACTCAAATATCGTTCCCTTGTAACTGATCTCGGCAATGATTATCACTCAATAGAATTCATCAATATTCGCTTAAGCTGTCTTGGTATATCTGGTCAGTCATCAGAATCAGAATCTTTTCTCAAAATGTGTACTAAACTAAACTCTGATAATCGACATCTCCAATTCACTCTTTCCAAGCTATCTACTATTGCTATTCGCATGACCTACTATATATTCTGCATGAGAAGCAAACCATGGTGCAACCCTGAGTTTCTCGTTCATTGACCATGCTACTTGATATTGCTACTGCTTCTATACTGAACTACATATAATGTGTATTTTTCTTTTATCATAATTCATTATCTGTATATATATTTTCTCTGCATTATTGTTCTTTTATTTTTAATTAACCGCCATTGTAAGCCAGCCAAATACAGATTGCCTGATTAGCGAGAATTGTATTTGTAAATTTAACCTGATCTATATGATGAAGTTTGATAAATTAGGACCAATGCCGAAAGAAAGGCACAAAAGTATAGGGATCTGGTACTGCATCAATCTAATAAATACCCAAAAGTCAAGTTTATAAACCTGTCAATGAGTGCGCTAGGTATTTTTGATAAGTGTACATCTGATTTCCTTGACATGCTGACACATTTACCAAGAATCCCATATTAAGAAAGATAGCTACCATTGCAATTAGAACATCTTACTACATCTTCTGCAGACGAAATAAAGAGTGGCCAAATCCCGAACTCATTCCTCATTAATTTAAATTAGACTTTCTTTGTTTTTCTTTTCTACATTACAATTATCATATTCAAACCAAGCAGTCAATTGCAAATTACCTATTGTCTAGTAAAGTTTACAACTTTATGTAGCATATTTTCAATTATATGAAGTTTTCCTTATTATTTCCCTTATTTTTCCCTGACATTTCTTAAAAGCACAATCTATTTCCCTGACTTTTCTCTAACTTCCCTTATTTGGCAGACACCCTGAGTAATAATCACAAAGTTGCATGAAGAGGTGTCCTGTGAGCAGTGATGTAACAGAGGCACCTAGAGAAAGAGTCAGATTGAGGCCCCTTCCCTAATTTTCCTCCTTAATGGTACGAAAGCTTGGGGGCCATTAAGAGTTGTCCTAACCCCAACCGTTCCATCACTGCATACTATGGATCCATGTATTTCCTAATTTGCCCTCTAAATAATACAGAAAAGACTTGTCTCTTAAAAGCTTCTTGGTGTCCTGCAGGACTTCAAAAGCTTGGGGCCTTGGGAGTTGTCCTAACCTCAACCTACGTCAGTTACATCACTGCATACTATGGATCCATGTATTTCTTAGTTTGCCCTTTGAATAATACAGAAAAGACTTGTCTCTTAAAAGCCTCTGGGGGCCCCTTCAGCACTTCAAAAGCTTGGGACCTTTTGGAGTTGTCCTAACCCCAACCCACGTCAGTTACACCACTGCCTGTAAATGACCCATACTGTGTGAATCCTTGAATTAGCTCCCTGGGGGCTTATTTACTTTTTTGGGATTTTTGCATGGGGACTTATTCGAAGGGGGGCTTATTCGAGGGGGCTTAGAAAAATTTTCTTGGTAGTTAGTCATATTCCACTTGAGATTTTTTCTACTAATAAGCTATTTCTTCGATGCTACACATACAAGCAATAGGAAATTTTTTAAAGGACAGGTAAAAGTTCGTTAATTAATGGCTGCTTTTTCTTTCCTAGCTCTATAAAGCACTAACAGCCTCTTAAATAGGTACAGCCACATGCTTGGGTGGGGGGCTTGTTCGAGGGGGGCTTTTCAAGAGGACTAATTCGATGATTTACGCTACTTATAGCCAGGGGTGATTTCTAAAACTTTTAACAAGGGGAACTGTAGGTGCAATGTCATAAAGTGGGCGTGCCCCATTTGCAACCACACCCATATTTTTGACGATGGAGACGTGACAGTTTAGTCTAATTGTGATATAATATAGCCAACATCTACAAAGATCTCAATAGCCATATAGTAGTGAGAAAATTCATCATAGCAATACCATACAAGCCATTGAAAGCAAGGTCAATGCGTTTTGAAAAGCAAGATTGATACAAAAATTTGGGGACTTTGCCCCCAAAATGAACAACAACTTTAACAAGGGGGGCACCGCTCCCCTGAGCCCCCCATAGAAATCACCACTGCTTATAGCTGATTTTATAAAGAGTCATGCTGTGTGATGATTATTAAGTGGTATGAGTTATTCATGAATAGGGACGTTACTTCAATATATTTTTGGGGGTGCCAAAGGTTTGCCCTGCGAAAATTTTCTGTGACCCTTCTTTGTTTTTAGTAACAGTGGCTAAGCAAATTATCCCGGGTCCCTTTACTTGCCCAGCAGAAATACATTGTACTGCCGTATTTGTCCTGCAAAATGGCAGATATTCAAGGTTGGGGGGGGGGTTGATCACCCCATACCACCTTGAGTTTCGTCCCTGTTCATGAAGTTCATGAACAAATTCAAGAAGGAAAGAATGTTCTAGTGGTTCGTTAATAGTAAGAAACTATTGCTCACTAGGTATTTGTTCTCAACTAAATGGAGATGCAAATAGCGGAATTTTCACAGCATATGCAAAGGGCGAAGGATGCAATGGTATATGTGCTGATGCAAGTTGCAAGTTGATGTTGAATGGAGCCATTGAACTAGATACAACAGCAGGGGAAGGTTTTCATCTCATAGCTTACAGGTTTCCTAGCTTCACTAGAATAGAACACAAGGCGTTTCTTACCTTTCATGGTGGTGAGTCTGCAAAAATGATAACGTGGCTAAATGGCCTGGATGATGGAACTGTAATACTTGGATGTTCAATAGACGATGCTGCTACTAGCATGGGAAATGAAGGATGGGCTGCATTGGTAAGGTCTAATTCCTCTCCTTTTTGATGAGATGCACATTTTTTATAAGAATAAAGTTTGTAAGAATGTATTCATGCTCAGAATCGCTGATATTTAAGAATAATTGAAGAATGATGCAAGGCTCAAGTTTCATCAAGACTTAGAATTTGTGTATAATTGAGCTATAGGACTGCTTGTAGATTAACTTTTTCACTATCGATATAATATTTGTTATTCTGCTCCACGTTCACTATGCTTTATGATGATTTAAGATACAAATAAAGATGTATATACAATTCTTTGAATTTCAAACCTAGTTACACCTTCGATATTTAAGAATACTTTAAGAATAATCTAAGGCTCAAAACCGAAAAAATTTAGGAATATTGAAGCTCTGCAAAAAATTAGGTATTCTTATAAAAAAAGAGTGTATTGTAAACTGCTAAGAAAAATAATTCGAATGCATAGTTTGGTTTTGCGATTACGCAGCCTGATTCTAGCTCTATATTTTAGATTAAAGTAGACACAAATGTAAGGAAGTATGGGGGTACTTCTCGCCCAGCTAAAAGATCCTGCCTCTCTTTGTTCGACCAACGATTTAAGATGAATGTATGTTTTTGCTTAAAAAGAAGAAAAATAACAAATTGACATGAGACAACCAAGAGCAGCGAAGAGTAGCACTGGCTTTGTGCCGTGGTTAAAGAGTGAGAATACGGGAAAAACTCATTTGTTAAGAAGCTGCAGCCTGAAATTTTGTACAGTATTTTGATCTCAGACATTTAGAACTTTTTTGTGCAATGTTTTTGCTATGTTCGTATTAATGGTTCATTTGTTATCCGCTAGGAAATAAACTCACTCTGTTTAACAAACAACTCCTATCATGGATGCTCAAAAAAACTGTCAACCAGCATCTTTTCTGGAGTTTGGGTTGGACTCTATGTTAAGAATCAGCTTCCAGATGACTGGAGCTAGCTCATTTTATAGGAACATGAACAGGCCAATTTTAATATTTTAGGTTCTTATGTTCGTGTTTTTACCGTACTGGTGATCAGAGTAGTATCTATCCTCACTTAACTGGCCTTGTTTCAAAACTCCTTTTTTCTGTTGGTCGGAAATCGATACTTTCAAAAGAAATATAAATTACGTGGTAAATTCACAATGGCTGGAAAGTAGAGAACGCAGAAACTCGTTGCTGTACTTTTGACAAAAATTTTTGTTTACATTAGCTCCACCATCTTGGCCTCCCAATCGTTTCCAAGCTTTCGGTAGGGAAGTGTAGCATACCCGCCAACGATCTTTATCTCCGTATAATTCCTGAAACCTATCTCGTTACATCACTCCCACCTCCTCCTCCACCTTAAATGCAGCTCTGCCTCCTTACTTTAGAATACTTTATGTTTTCACATCTTTTAGGCATCAGTTGGGCTCGATATCGAGAACACAGCCTACCGCTCAGGTCATGCGTTGATTGGATACAAGGGCAAGTGGCCACGGAACATGAGAAAATCTAGAAGTACTTCTTTTGGTGTTGTTGATGTGAATTATACTTATGGTACGTTTTCTCTGAAGTATTAAGCAATTTTGCTAATCAACACGGTATTGTACAGACCTACCATAAATGTCCGAATAACCGCCCGGGGTGCTTATTCAAAACTTTGGGCGACTATTCGGTTGGTGCGCTTATTAAATATTTCTCGGTACAGGTAACAAGAACTTTTCAACCGTTCAATACTCATTTTGTTCGCTTTAACTAGACCAAAAAGGCAATACTATGCAGTTACAATGCCAACTTCAATATCATTTAAAGTCTCTCGAAAGAAATTTCAAAACGAAGAAATGAGAACTTTCATTTTGATTGACCTTTGAAGAATCCAAAATTGTAGGGTGACCATTCTGTAAATAAGATCTATAATGAGAAGCAAAATAATATGGCTATATTAGAATGCTTATGTTTTGTGTTAGACTCAATTAACCACACGTACATCAGTAAAATCGTTTCAAAGAAGAGTTCCCTCCTACTTACGGGGCGCACTTTTTCGACAGGACCGCTTATTGCTTAATTTTGCTTTTTCCCCGGGGCGCTTATTTGGGTAGGGGCTATTATTCGAAACTTTGCGGCTATTCATTAGTTTACAGTATGTGTTATACAAAGTCTGCAGGATGGGCTAAAATAAGTGCAACATAGGCAAATGGACATGAACGTGTTTATTGCTTTGCCATCCTATCACTTAGTATAAAGCCTTTCATCCAAGTACTGTATGTTTGTGCAATACAACTCTTTTTATAAAGTAATAAGACTCTATAGCACGTGACAGACCATTACGTCACCTTCATCATTGGCCAAGTCGATAAAACAATCGTGATGGCGGGCAAAACAAGCTCATTGACCAATCACGATAAACATGACGTAATGGTCTGGCACGTGTTATAGAGTCTTATTACTTTAAAAACTGTTTTCATCTTAGCTACCGCTGGCCAATTCCACTTGAGCTTGCTATTAAGAATGGCGTGGGAGTTTTCACTACAAGCTAATTGTTTTATTGGTCTGGAGAATGTCTCTAATCTTAGAATTACATGCAATTTTCTGAATAGCTGGCCCATTTGGACAGTCTTTTATACCAAAAAAATTAGAAATTTTGCTTAGCTTCAGCAATAGCGACTTGACAAAGTGGTGTTTTACCAAACAAATGTTGTGTATTTTCAACAATTTAAGGATTGAATATGTAAATTCTCTTTTTCTTGGACAGGTAGTCAAAATGTCTAATTTGTGTCATGTATTTTAGAAGAGAGAGTATTGATTTGTGTATTTTTAGTATACCGCTAGGCATGAAAAATATTTTTTTAAAGCCTGTGAAAACATGGAACAAATATTGACTCGTTACATAAGATTAAATGCTCTCGTGACTCTCCGTCTAGTCTGTATGTATCTAATTTGGAAGATCGTTGGTATATCTATCATCGAGCCGAGTTTCATGAAAAAATATTCACGAGAAAAGCTTGTATTAACCCATGCCTTAATTGCGCTGAGAAGGCAGAATGATTCTGTTCTGCTTTCAGTCTTCCTTCATTCTCAACGCCAAAGCCCTATAGATGCTATCAAAATCAAAACAATACTGTCTTCTATGCAATATTGTGAGCCAATGACTTTCCTCCATAGCATTCGTTGATATTGTCCACCTAAGCTACAATTCTTCTTCCTCTGTTTCCAGTGACGTAGCCGGGGTCACATCTTTGGGGAGGGGGGATAAAACAGGGTGTAGCCAGGGAAGGGAGGCAAAAATGGCGTGGAACCTCTGGAGTAGCTAGGGAGTTAACTAGGGGTAGGAGGCATAGTTTCCTTTTATAGCCTGGGGGTCAGGGAGCAGAACTCTTGGAAAATGTTTTCACCACTTCCTTTAAGTATCAGGGAAGCCCCCTTTTAGATATAAGATAAGCACTTTTATAGAAAGAGAAGAACAGTTATACTTGCTACTTCAGAGCTACCTTCCAATTTAACGTCACTGGATATCATCGTATGTACGTCCTAACATTGTTCTTGTTGGAGGAGTGGCCGCCCTCTTGCCCCCTTGACTACGCCACTGTCTGTTTCCCATTCCTTTATCCTTTATTTTGCTTCCAGTCTTATAATGCAGGAGCGATGAAACCGGGAAGGCCTGGGAAACTCTGCCCCCTACTTTTTTGCATAAGATAGTTTGTTTCACTAATTTTTTACTTTGATTGCAGACGGGTGATTTATAAAAATTTTAACAAGTGGGCTCTAGGTGTAATGTCATAAAGTGGGTGTGGTCTATTTCCAGCCACGCTCATACCTTTAGAAATGACAATTTAGTTTAATTCTCATATACTATAGCCGACATTTAGAAAGATCTCAATTGCCATGTAGCAGTGAGGAAATTCACCAAAGCAATACAATACAAAGCATTGGAAGCTAGTAATGCACAGTGAAAAGTAAGGTCAATACAAAAAATTGTTTGGGGGAGGGCTCATCCCTCCCAAAATGAACAAGACTTTTGATTAAGGCGGGCTCGTCCCACTGAGCCTTCCTAGAAACCATTCCTATTTGCAGAAGAGAATAACATAGAAGGACCATTTTCCATTCACTCACATTCCGGCAGCATTGCAAATGATGCTGTAGCCAACACAGATAAACAGAACTCTGAGCTTATCCCCGAACCCAGCGAATAGGTCCCAGTTGTGTCCCGAAGTAGGGGGTCTCACGCCCCCTACTTTTGCCGAAACCGCCGCTAACTCTATCGCTTGTCGGTAAATACTTGCTTTGCGATAATCGGTTGACCGTTATTGATCATCGTTTGTTGGTAATTGATCATCGTTCGTCAGTAATCGGTCATCGTTTGTCGGCAATTCTGGGACATTTACTAACAGGCTCCTCCACTTTGAAAGTCGTTTCGATGCCCCTATAAAGTATCATTGACTCTCATGTATTTCAATCTCATGTATTGACTCTCATGCAGAGAGAATATAGCTTTCAATTTTACATTTATAGTCATTCCACCAGCTCAAGTTGCACCAATAATAGTAGGAAGTT
Source organism: Cassiopea andromeda (assembly GCA_018155075.1). NCBI lineage: Eukaryota > Metazoa > Cnidaria > Scyphozoa > Rhizostomeae > Cassiopeidae > Cassiopea > Cassiopea andromeda. Next base: position 652,929 of record WIPJ01067665.1, read on the forward strand.
ACCTTCAGGTGGCATGGAAAAGAAATGGAACCTATGTCGGTGACTACGTCATATCTGCAAATAATAGTTTAGGTGATGGGGGTTTGAGTGTTACTGTTCCGGCGGTGAATGAAGCAGCGACTATTGGACCATTGAAAAGTGACACATGGTACACATTGACTATGCAAGTAGCATCAGGCTGCAATGGTAGTTGCGTTGTTGTTCCATCGGATCCTTTCTTCTTAATTATCAACGAAACTGGCAGTAAGTTAGTTTGCTCATATATTTCTATGAATATAAGTTAAAATAACAGTGAATTATACTCTTTTTATTAGCTGTTTTGCTTGGCTGAGTTGTGAATCTCGCATGGTTTTATCGCGACTTTAGTATCAAAATTTTCCTTAGGCTTTCTTATCAACAGCTTTTCGAGCTACAATATTTTGCAAAAACAGAAAATAAGCTGCTAGAGAAAGAGGAACACAGCACATATAATATTTTTGCTAAGGCAATTGGTATTTTTATGCATATGAACCTTTCAGTTTTCTTAAGTCTCAATATAATTCAGTATTGAATTTTCTCAATATTTTTAGCAGTCGATGAATACTTTCTTATAAACAAAAACTTGTATGTAAAACACATGATCTTCAATCCTTCAATTTCTTTCATCTGAATCAAGTATTTTGATAGACTAGTGATTCAAAACTCTTCTTATAACTCCATCAAAAGTTCTAATGTCTAGTGGCATCACAAGTTCTGTTTGAGCATCAATGTTATCTTTTCCTAGATTGTTCAACTGGCATTTATCAATTCGTACTGAAAATTGATGGTAACAAGGTATGTGTCACGGACCACTATTTCATAAGGGAAAATGAGAGAAAATGTAGAATACTGAAAGTACGCACAAAATACATCGTAATATAAAACATCAACTATCTAACAGCAATGCAAATTGCTGCTCGGCCTAATGGAAGCATCTTGAATCTCTGGAAAGTGCGATAACACATACTAACAATTTTGATTTTCCAATCAATTGCATAGGAATGGTCTATATTAAAATTGAAAATCCTAATTTATGCAGACAGGAAGGGCTTGCCTTCACTTTTGGATTTTACATTCAAGCAAGGATTGAGTTGGTTTATTATCAGAAGCAAGTAGCGACTCTGAATAAATGCGTAGATTGCCCTGAATCTGGCTATAAATTTTGTGATAGGATGAATCTAACTGGCCCCATCCTATCATTTTTAACCGCATCTGGCTATATATGTCGGTTAACCTTTCGGTCACTATCCGACGTTTCATATACTCTGACGAGTGTCGTACGAAGAAAGCTTTTAAGTATGTCAAAAGAACGTTGCCGTTTCTTCGTGCTGTAGTAAAGTTCTGTAGTACCAACAGACTATTTCTCATTAAATTAGTGATTGGCTAGTTGATGAATGCTTGTTCCTATTCTAACTCCTTATTATTAGGTGTGTTAGTTGGTGTCTTTTTGGAATCTGTTTGCATTATTTCCTAGCCAACTTTCAAGTATTCAGCAGCTATTTGGGATGATAGTTCTCAACTCCTACCAGAAAAGAATTCCATAACTGGCTTTGATAGGTTGGAAGCGAAGCCAAAAGCGTTCAACAGCTTCAATGTGAGAAGGATTTGTGCTGGCATGCTTGATCTATCAACCAATCAAACCAATTTTATCCAAATCCTAACAACTAGAGAGCAACCAATGAAAGATTTCGTGGCGTCTAGAACTGGTTTTCCTACACTCGACTCAAGCTACTGGAATTTTCTTGCACCTGCAGGTAATTTGGGTAACTACACGTTTTTTTTATAAGAAACATGTCTATAAGAGACATGAAGAAAATTAAGAAAAATTTAGGAAAAATAGGCAGGCTGAGCTTCAAATAATAACTTGCAAAAGCTGTTTTTACTAGTGAATGTTTTATCAATCTAGCACGAAAATATAATAAACAACCATTACACGCCTCACAAAGCCTGAGCATCCTATTTCTCACATCGCAATTGTCTGGTATGGGTTATTATTGTCATTGGGAGTTTTCAAGTTTATGAAACATTCAAGCAGCATTTAAGGGTGGATTTGACGAAATATTATGAAACATCCATGCTGAAGTCAGAGAGTTTGATTCTTATAAAAAATAGTTGTACTAGCTTTTGTGATTCGCCTCCTATAGCATGCATTGCACGTTTTTGCGAATACACATTAGTAGAAAATGAAAATGTGCCATGTACACTTGAAATAATGCGTTGTACACTTGGTACGTTTGCTTATTTGTACGGTACTTGTGTACGTTTAACTAGTGTGCTACTGTGTACGTTAACTAGTTGTTGGTAGATATAATTTTGAATTATTACTACCGATCAGAACAGGGGCGGATCCAGGGAGAAATCTGACCAGGGCTCAACAAAAAGCTCGTGGGCGTGGCTATATGGGTGTGGAAAATATCTAAGAACTATTAACAAAAAGGGCCAGTTGGTCCGACTTTTATTATTGACTTGAAATTCGGTATTCTAGACTTCAGTAAAGAAGCAATCAAGCACGTTGTTCGCTTCGTTTTGTTTCGTTGATGTTGAATTTATAAACAGGTTAAAACCGCACACGT
>WIPJ01067665.1:704498-723110 GCA_018155075.1 Cassiopea andromeda
ATATATATATATATATATATATATATATATATATATATATATATTTATATGTATATATTTAGTTGGATATACTATATGTACCATTATATCTAAATTGAGCTTGTAAAACCCATAATAACTAGCACACGTACACCTTTATTTCTTTCAAATTTTCGTTGCCCTTCGGCAACTTCCTCAATCATTGGGGAAGTTGCTCTATTCAGTACATTCTCACTGAGGAGATTGCGGAAGGGCAACGAAATTTTTGAAAGAAATAACACGCTTTCTTCGTAAAGAACCTAGCTTGAGGCTTAGTTCCAAAATTTCCTTATTTTTGGGTCTCTTTTTATCAAATTCTAGTACTAAAAGTTTCTTAGTAGTTCCTTAATTTTCACTGCACACACAGTGTCAGAAATTGTGGTACAAACACAAGGAATATTGCAATTCTGAATTTTACTTTTAACTGTGGTTAGACTCAAGATTAAAAACACAAATGAATTAGAAAAGAAGTTTTATAAATATATCTCCGCGAGTTTTGGCTGTAAATGAATAGAACCGGCCTCCTAATTCTTGATAATTTGCAGTTATAAACAATTTTCAAATTGAAAAGTTCCTCAGGTTTCTAGTATAAGTTCTTTAGATATTTTAGCGCTCTACATGTAGGTTTCTGATAAAGGGCTCCCTTTAAAATAAAATACATGTAAGGATAATGTATGTATGCGACTAATTCAGGTTCTTATAAACTCATTATAGCTACGAAACTACCTAACAATTTATGTTACAAGACAAGAGGTCTCATTAAATCACTAGCTAAAAACACCTGCGACCGAAAACCAATATTATGTCGTTCTGCTTTTCATAACATGTGAATTGTGCTCAAATACTACTACATAACGTATGACATAAAATTGCCCACTACACTTTTCTTTTGTTATAAGAATGTAGCTCAGCGCCTAGTACTAAAAGTTTCTTAATTTTTCGACACATTTTAGTTCTAAAAGTTCCTTAAAAGTTTCTTAATTTAGCAAACTAAAGTACTGTGAAAGCGTACGCAGAAGGAGAATGTAGCAGACTATTTGCCCTATAACAAACAAAATGCGTCAGTACGAGTTAAATTCTAAAGCAATGTCTAAAGTTTCTTAGCTTTTTCTTTGTAGTTCTAAAAGTTTCTTAAATTCTTGGCTGTCTAGTATTAGGTTGCTTATAAAATGGTTTCTTAAAAAAACGTGTATGCTTGTTACCAAGAAGAAAAAAAGCACGATAAACCTTTATGAAAATGTGTATCTTTCAAATATTAATCCCAACTATATATCGCGCTTATAATAATGTATTTCTTCTGTTAGGCACAATTGGATGCAAAATTGGTATTTTTGGCATTGATACGTTCATGTTTGCATCGATTCTCACACTTGCCTATATCAGCATTGATAGGTATATGTGTATATGCCACCCAAAAGTCGGTTACGTTGGGAAGCTGCGCCCCGGTTGGGCTATAGGAGCAATTTGGATATTATCTATCTTGACATCGTTGCCTTTCTCAATTTACTGCCAGAAGAATAAAGAAGCTGGTAAGAACAGCTGCGACTGCTATTCTGCATGGCCGAGTGATGACCACTACACTGCATACAAATTCATAATAGTTACCGTTGGGTTCTATGTGCCATTCATGGCAATGGTGTTTAGCTATTCAAAGATCTGCTTGTTCATATGGGGCAAGAAGGGTGGCAGAAGCTCATTCGCAGCTGACAAGTCTGGCAAAATAAAACGCAGTATCAAGATGATGATTTTGGCAACTACACTGTTTTTTGTTTCGTGGTTCCCATATACTGTTGTTTACCTTGTTAAACACATGAAGGCAGGCAACCCATCTGTTATTGGGTAAGTAATATCAAAATGCCATCAAGGGAAAGGATGAGGTAGTTATGCTTTCTCACTTGGACTCTAAACAGGCGTGTCGTGGAGGAGGGGCTGAGGAGGGCTCAGCCCCCTAGTTAAAATTATGAGAACTTTTCGTGGGGCTCAGTCCCCCTCCATCGACCATGTGTTTGGCTAGAGAAGTTCTTAACTATGCACTTACGACAGGCGGATAGATAAAAAAGGCACGCTCCTATCAATAAAAGAAGAGTGCTACAATCCATGTTGCGTTCTCTTTCTTTTAATATTTTGATATATACAGCGAATTGTTGGCAGAAAATCAAAATTGGGCGTGACGAAGGGCGTGGCCAATCTATTTTTCCAGCACAGCATCCTTCCAACAGTTTTAGGTCAGCACCACTGGCTCTAGATGTGTCATTTGTTGCTTTTGAATTATTTAGCAGCAACCCCAGCCTATAAAGGGGACCATTGGCGTCAAATCTTGATGGGCTAACAAAGGAATGGCCATCGAAGGAATCGCCATCTATTGGCAGGAATCCTTCGATGGTGATTCCTTTGTTAGCCAATCAAGATTTGACGCCTATGCTGTTAGGCGTCTGATTCTCTGAGTACATGCGCAGACTTTTTTAGTGTTTCACTAATGTTCCTCATTAACGTTCGTTGTCACTATGTTTCTAATATGGGCTTTCCTCTTTTGAAACTATTCCACTATCTATTTTGGTTCCATAGAAAAAAATTGTCAACACTCTAAGTCAAATACCATAGCTATTAATATAGTTCCATAACTTCACTGCCTTTCTAATTCCCAATTTCGAGATTATCTAATATCCTCTTCATATAAACTAAAACTTTTGTTTTCTCAATGACACTCTCCATTTTAGTCCTTTATAGGCCATAGCAAGCCTTGTAGGAAACTAAACGGTGATACTTATCTTAATCAAATGAGCCCTTGTGCATATACAAATTTATAAATTCTTCAAATTTCAAAACAACGGTGTGAATAAATATGCTTTCTTTTTGCACAGAAAACTATGGCTGTTCATACAAGTCATCGCGTTTTCCAATTCTTCATGGAACCCATTCACATATTGCGTATTCAGCACAGAATTCCGGAAAGGCTTTAAAAAAATATTTTGTTGGAAGAAGGAAAGTGCTACAGAGGAAAACAGAGAGATGAAAAACAGAAAAAATGCAGCAGATTCGGACAATACTGCAGATTGCAAAAGCAATGCAATGACAGTAAACACTGATACAAGCAGCAAAAATACCAATGGTCATCAAACAGCAAGCAATAGTGCTATCTGAGAACCTAGCAATTACTTATGTATAGATGATATAGGCGCACAACCAGGAATATTCGAGGGCAGGGGTCCAATCCACGAAAAAGGGCAAACTAAAACTTTTTAAAGAAGATGCGCCTTTTGAACTGAAATAGACTGTTTTGCAGATTGGAAATAATGTGGAAAGTTTATTGGTGTGGTTGTTTCTGAAGTCCATTGATCCTCATTGCAATCTCTTTTCATGGAAATGAAGGAAAAATGGGGGCTGGAGGTGAAGCCCCAGAAAATCTTTGGCGCCACACATTTTCAATCTAAGGAAAACACCCTTTTTGATATAAAGATAGCACTGCAAAAAGGACACTTTTGTTCTTTGGGTCCAGACCCCCAAGACCCCCTAGTTGCGCGCCGGAGATACTAAACTTTAAGTGGTCTACACTCATGCTACTTTTGGTTTGTCATATAAATCTTCGCCAACAGCTCAGCTGCATTGTTTGCTGATTCAACTGCTCTGAAATATTCATCGTATACTCTACTGTCAATTTTAACGCACCTCTCCTTCCCTGAACTTCCCGCATTCTCCATCATCATTTCAGCCAGCTTCCTTTTATGACGAAACTGCTGTCGTATTCTTGTGACGGCCTCTTTAGAATCAGCCAGAATCTTCCTCGATTCATCAGGCATATCAGTCTCCATATCAGATTTGTCTTCTTTACCAGTTTCTCCTGAAGTAAACACCCTATTTCGGAGTGATAACTCCTTGTTCATACAACTTGCAAATGCGTATATCAGCTCCTGTTGCTTTCGCCATGGCAGAGATATTTCACATCCATCAGGTAACTCTGACTGAAGAACGCAAAAATACTGCGTGGCATCAAAAAACGTCCTAAAAAGAGGAATCAAATTGGGATGTTTACAATTCTACCCAAAGTGGCCATATTCAGTTGATGAAACTGAGCAATTTAAGCTAAAAGTAGTCTAACAGCCGCATCAACGTTAAAAAGATGAGATTTTCTTTTCAAAGGACATAAATGCACTAAATACTGCTTGTACTAAGAGGAACTATGTTAATGCTAATATAATCTTCAAGCATCCTTGCTTCTACTTAACAATGTTTGCAAATTTCACTAGTCTATACTCCATTTCACATGCAAGACACTTCCTCCTCAAAATGAATTTGTCTGCCATTACATAAGCTATAGCGTATTTCTATTTGGATGTAGACAAATTTGAATTATTTTTTACAAAAATGCTCTTTTAACAGCAGGGGCATTGTGGCCAGGTGGGGAGCAGAGATGATTCCCGGTGACCCCTATTTAAAGGTGAATTACGTTTCACTGGCTAGGTCGATAAATAGGCTCCCTTCACAATGAGTTAGGCCCATTAAATATCCATAACGAATTCCCAAAACGGATAGGCTCCAATTCATCAGATTATGTAGGTCCTATCTTTAGAGCTACACTGCCCCTGTTCAACAGTAGGTTCTCACTCATTTTTATGACAGAATATCTAACAGGGTTAGTTTACAATAATAAGTTGCAAGCAGCAGAGAAAATGACAAAACAACATGTCATACCGTGCTTCAATATCAACTTCAGCCAACATGCCTGACTTCGACAAAAAGATCCAAACTCGCCCTCGATTTTCTCCAAGAAAATGTTTTAAGTCAAAGTGCTTTCTTTCCACAATAACCTCGCATTTTAACTTCTTAAATATGCTTTTTACGCGATCCACAAAACTTGAAAGGTTATGGTGGGACGAAACCACTTCTACCTAGAAATATCAATAACAATTCTATAATCAGACACTATAGAGAAAGAATAGTTAAAAGACTAACTCTTTCAAAACACCTACCAAAGCAGAACCTAAATGTCCTGTCTGACATTCCCTAGGAAGTTCCCGAGAACATATTTTTTGCATAGAATAGCAAAGCAATCAAAAATTAGAAGCAAATATTGGCTTTCAGAATGATAGCAACGACGATTAACATTGAAGATAAATTGACAAGAATAGCCAGTTTGATTTCATTTTAAGATTTTCATTGACACATCCACTATTGATTGACATACCATGTTGGCTAATGTAAACTTAAATGATATAGTAGGAAGCACAAAAGATAAATGGATGTGAACTTTACTGGTTCGAAGCTATGATGCACATACTAAACTTGGATGTAGGAGTAAATACTTTAGCAAAAAAGAAGAAAAACGCACAAATTAAGGATGGAAAACATCATTGCAAAAACACCTCCACTATGGGGGTTTGAGCTGTAGAATACAGTCCTTTGTAGCAAGGAAGAATTTTCTAAACCAATCAGCTCATTTGTTAAACCGTCAATTGCCAATCAACACGCGCAGAAGACAATAGAGCTGATTGGTTTAAAACATTTTCCACTTGCTGTTCTGGGTAACAAACCTGTACAGACTGTAGGAAGTCATTCAGTAATGCTTCTTTTGGAAAATACAAAGCATCTGAATATGCCTTTAAGTCCAATGTTGCTTTCCCAATACAACAAGAGAAGCTATGCTTGGTATCATTCTGGTTCCATTCTATAATCAGTGGAGCATCGATGGACTGATCTGGACGCAGATTTGGCATATTTGTTCTGGCAGTAAGAGTGAAAATATCTCCAGGTCCAGCTGAAGGAAGTGATTCTCGAGCTAAGCCTCCACATACCATTTCAGAATGAAAATTCTGGTTCAAACACGAAGCAACATATGACTGAGACAAACAGTCTCTCAACAAGATTTGCAGATTCAGGTTAATTAGTTGCCTGAAAAGCATAAAGTATGATTCAGAAATGACCAGTAAAAGCTGGTGTGGTGAAGTCTGCAATTGTAGCATTTGTATATAAAAACATTGTAGAATTGTAATATAATTTTCCACTAATTGTCAGTTAATTTTCTGTTAGTTGGTATTTGTTAGTCTTACCGTTCAGTATAAACTATCAAGTTATCCAACTGTAAATAAAATGTGTTATTATTATCGTTGGTTTCGAGACAAATCTATCTATTAACGCAGCTCGAAAAACTAACAAATACCAGGACTTGATTGCAAATCTAAGACAACAGTACAATGACGTTAAACTAATAAGCCTCTCCATCAGCACTTTAGGTACTATTTCATCTCTCTCAACTGCTTTTATCGAAATGCTCAAAGAGATCAAGGTTGAGAATATTCATCAAGAATACATATTGAAAAAGATATCTGCCATTACAATCAGATCTACTTATTTCATCTTCAGCAGACGAGGAAAGGATTGGAATGCTCCGGAACTATTGACTTGTTGATACATTGTTTTTTCTTATTTAATTTTTTCATTTGCAACACGAGTAGCCAATTATAAACTACCTATGTTTAGCGAGGTTTATGATTGTATTGTAGAATTTCAATATACTTATATGAAGTTTGTATTATTCAATACAAACTTTCTCTTCTGACAAGAGACAACAACGATATGCATTACCAAAACAATGTCATTCAGCCAGATAATTTCGGATAATGAAAGGTCGGATAACACGTAGAGTACCAACTAGCCATGCCATTTTATTAATCTGTCAAATATTGCTTTTGGTGCCTTTCAAAGCACTTCATATTCATAGCAAATAGTTTTTTCGGTACCCATTTGTTTTCATTGTAATTTTGGTGCATTAGCATCAGAGCATCAGCTTCTAATCAGTTTATTGCCATCTAAATTTTGCTGCATGAAAACACAGATCGAAAAATTCAGAAAAGAATGAGAACCATTTTCTTTTGCATTTGATTGATTGGCAAGGCGCCATAAAGTCAAACAGTAATGTTCATGTATTGATCTCTTACATTCCTACGGCTTTTGGGTATATCATAGCCCTCAGATTTGAAAGTTCTTGTTAGTTTGCTAATAGCAATCTGATTGCAAATGAGCAATTTTGCTGCAAATCTCTTTTGAAATCCTCAGCAATAACTTCACTGAGAGATTCTTCCTTCTCTTGAATGAAGTACAAATTTATGAAATTGTTTGTTTCTACTTTGCTTCAATTGCGTTACAAGGTTTGAGAGTTTCGGTTTCAATTTCAAATGGTTTGTCAAGGATTTCGTTCATCATCCTGACATTATGTGAGGTGTGGCATACGTTTTGCACCTTCTTTCTTCTTTAGTCCAGCTAAATAAGAAGTGTTGTAAAATCTCTGGTTTTCTGCTGGAAACGGCATCTTAAAATTTAGAGGATAGCTTGCTTTTGAAGCGCAGCGTGATTATTAAAATATACAATACAGATACCCTTTCCAGTTATAATATTGCAGATACCCTTTCCAGTAATTGTAGTCTTTCATGATGTAAGCGCCAAATATTACCTCATTCTAAAAACTTTGACACTACAATGCTGCAACTTTCATCTGACAAATGCTTTGACATTACCCGGGTAGTTATCGAAAAAGTATCCGGATATCGGATACCTCTAAAGTGCCCAACTATCCGGATATTGGATATATCCGGGTAGGACACACTAATCATGACTGCATCTGAATTTGAAAATTTGGAATATAGACTTATAATTCACTGCAGTCAATCTGACTATACAAAAGTACCGATCTTTCAATCTGAGAAGCTGGTGGTAGCTGTTAAAAAAACCCATAAAAGACGTGATTCTTCCTAACTTGTTGTTTACCTTTCATTAGAAATAGGTTGAAAGTGGACTAAGACCAAATGCTAATTTAGGGGGGGGATTAACTTTGCAAGTACATATACAGATTGTAGTAAGATCAATCGCACCATGCCAATGTTTTGGTATGCTTTAATGTATGTTAATTGTGTCAATAGTTACGTAGTTCCGCCATGTATAAAGTGCATTGTAAAAGCATTATGATTAGTCAGTTCTCAGATCTCGTCTCGAGTGATACATACTTGTTTTACATACTCAAAGTAATAGGTCACTTTACGGCTATTATAAGACTAGGAGGAGTCATCCATAAAGCGTATGTTTCTGTACAAGTGAGGGTGTCAAAATTTCTCAAAATTCTGCGTATGTACTTTGTGGATGGCTACCTCAACAGATCACGAATGACATTGGATATGGATATGCAAAACAAAAATTACACACCAATCAAGTGAAATATTGCTTACCTGTCCGAGTTATTTACGATTTTAAGAGAAACGACCAGTCTGTCAGATTCCATGAATTGTTGTTGCTCAAGGATATTCAACAGATTGCTATCTGCTTTCATGGAATCTTGACATAATGATTACAACAATTCTATATCAATGTATATTATAAACAAGCAATGTCAAAACAAATAATCTGCATTTAGTCGATTTATTTTGAACTCAATAAATAAATTTCTGCTAGAAATAGCATAACTTTCAGCAATACAAAAGAAAACATCAAAGATGATGGTAGTGTTCTCAAACCAAGAAAAATCCATTTCTCTAACTGGCAATGGAAAAACTTTACTTGCGTATTAGGATCACTTACAATTGGCTCATTATTTCGCAAGTTTCAAAACTGTTCAACTCAAATTTATAATCTACATACAAGAGCTTCCCCAGGAAACATGTATTATCAATACAAACCATTTAGTGCTTGGGAATCATTGGTCTCTGAATCAAATAGTGGAACAAGATTTACACTTGATCTTTTCTACAAGACAATGGAAAAGGCTAGGGGTGATTTACTCAAAAAAATTCTGATCATAGAATTTCTGATATAATCAGGAAAGATGCATGAGGTGATATTGGCAATAACTTTTAGCAAATTTGAAGACCCTAATGACAGATATTTTATGATAAGTAAATGAATTGAACTAAATACAGTGGCAATTAGCAAAACAGGGAGCATCAAATATACTGGAAAGCCATACATACCTTATAACTATTTAATCCCAGAGACAACCTTTGCATATTGAGCCATGTCTCCATTGTCAGTTCATTTTTTCTATTGAAAACAGCTTGCTCTTCTTCAACCTTAAGTGTCATTGCCTGATAGAAAGAGGGCAACTAATGACATTTAGATGAAGATAAGTAACTACATGTGTATATGTCAAAAAATATCTAAAGACATAGAAACTGATGATTAGGTAACTAAAATTGTCCAGTCATTGCTTCCAAATGTCTCTGAGCATATCACAAAAATGCTTTGAAAGAGGAATATTAGTTATCTAGAACAGGCCTTCCACAAAAATACAAATCCAAGTTGCACTGTGTGGTAAAAAATGTTCTACTTCATTTGTGCTTAGAAACACACTAACTTAGGTGAGTAAAAATAAATAGCTACTCACCTGGACATTATTTGTCAGGGCTGTTTTTACTGCCTGTAAACTTCTTTGAATCTCAGTGTTTTGTTTGCAATCACTACTGGTATCTTCCAAACCCTTACAAGGAAAAAATTCCATAAATCTTCAAAATAGTTCGCAGAGGGCTTTTCCTTGGCATGTTCTTGGATGGGGCTTAATTAAGGAGGTTTATTACAATTAATATATAGTTAATAGAAGAAAATACTAAAACCTAAATGAGAAGCTCATGAAATTAACAACATCAACTTTCTCTTTGGTAACACAATCAATTGTCATCAATATGCTGGAGCATGCATCTTGCATGTCCACTTCCAGGCATGCCAGAGAGGGGGCAAGCACTCCTCCTGCCTTTCTTTTGGGGGAACAGGGGGAGCAAAAGTGCTCTTTTTGAAATGCAATGGAATCCCTTATTAGACATTGATATGATGCAAAGGAGATCACATAAGCTATATAAGCAAGCAAAATATGGTTGGAAGAAAGAGTGATTGTATAGCTGTGCGAAATATAGGCCCTGTGAAAAGAATGCAACAAAGATGTCTTAAAGAGGTGTCTTGGGTTCCAAAGAGATGCCTATACTAGGTGGTGTCTCAAAGAGGTGCCCATGAAAGTTAGTGGCCTTTTGTCCTTGTTGGCACCCCCTGCCCCACTGTCATCCCGGTGTGACTGTCCTCTTCAGTCAGAATAAGTACATTTTCTTCCTAGCCATTATATAGTGTCAATGCAATAAAATGCTGTGATTCAGTATGGGCTCAAATGTAAAAAATTAACTTGTGCGGGAGCTTACTCATGGAGGGCTAATTCAAGGGAAGTCAATTCAAGAATCTATGTCACTTGATAGGAAATAATACGAGGAACTAAATAATCATTATTAATGCTCAAACAAAATAATACAGCTGATCTGGCAAAAATTGCAATGAATAACTGGCCATAATCATGATGATCAAAGTATAGACACCTCAAAAAAAAGAGCACTAACAAGGTTATATTGATGAAGAACTTTGCTATCAAACCTTTGTACAGCAGAGAAAATCTGTTAATGAAAATTTTATATCACTGTGGCTGGTGGCTGAAATCAAGTTCAAACTCTTGATCAGAACAGAATATTGCAAAATGCTTTGCTTAAAAGTGAAGAAAATCAATTGATGATATCTACCAAAACAAACATCAAGGCAGTCAATGAGTTGATCAGTCAAGACAATGGCCAATGCAGTCATAAATATTATTTAATAGCTCTTGTGTTCAGTATTTAACTTGAAAAGCAAACATTACCATTTGATAATAAAATTAAAATCTGATTATGTCCTGAATGGCAAAAGTCACCCACAAAAGTGCCATGAACTTCAGTCCAGTGCTTTATAACCTGCAAAATTACAGAAAATGGCAACAATTACTGTCAACAGTAATAGAATTTTATCCAATACTACAAGTTATTGTCATTCAAAATAATTACTAAAGAAATAATGCAATTGGAAAAATTATGCCAATATGACATTGAAATTTACCTTCTTCTGCTTCCAGCTAACAACACAGCATTCTGAACATTTTGAAGTAAGCAGGAATAGGGTATCATGGTTTGGTACCTAAATGAGAGACAAAAAATGAATCTCTATGACTTTGAATACATTAAACAGTCAAGATGGTAAACAATAAAGTAGTACTAAAATGCAGGCTAGTTGACTACATTTCTTCTCCATTTCACCTCCACACATGAAATAACTATCTAGCAACCTCATATGCAAGCAACTATGTGTTTTTTGTATAAGGAAATCACTTTTTGCTTGAGCCTCAATTTTCTCAACTGTTCCTGACATTTCCATAAACTTGCCTTAACTCTTACTAAAATAAACTGCCTAAAATGGGTGTCCTTTTCCTTTTTTTCATCTTGTATACTCAAATGTGAATTCTGGCTTTAGCATTTTGAATGTAATAATGACAAAATATAAATTTGTGGCAAACAAAAAACTGAGGTTTGGAAATTGGACCTTGTGATTTTCTTATGATTTTAGCCTTGTAAACTTTTTCTTATAAAATATTTGTAAACACATGCAGGAAATAGCCATGTTATGTGAAACAAATGCTTGTTACAATATAGTCAAAAATAACACACACACACACACAGATAGAGGGAGAGAGAGGGAGAGAGAGAGAGAGATAGAGAGAGAGAGACATACACACATTCTGACATGTACATACACATACAGTAGGCCTGTGAGCAGGAATGTAATTTCAAAATATCTTTTGGATGGGGGTGTCAGAGGTCTGCCCTGCAAAAATTTTGTTTATGACCTATTTTCAGTAACAACAGTTGATCAAATGGTCCTGGGTCCAATAAGTTGCCCTGCAAAAATGCATTGTACTGCCACTCTTGTCCTTCAAAATGGCAAATTGTTAAGGTTGTGGAGGTGACCAGGTATGTGTGAATCAAGGTATCAAGGTTCAAGGTATGGGTGGCTCACCCCCATACCCCCTAAGTGCCATCCCTGCCTGTGAGCAATGGGCTAAGGGAAGAGATACCAGGAATAATTAACCTAAGTTGTATATAAAGATGCTCTACACAATCATTTCTATGCCAAGCAAGGCTGACTTCTACATCACTGGATACAGACTCATTAATATTTGATAATATGGTTTTTATGGCTTTTGCAAAAAAATTTGGCAGTTTTATGGTTTTTCTACCCTCCCTTCATGAGCTCCCCATCACTGGATACAGGCTCATTAATTTAACACCAATGAACTAGTTGCCTTATCAGTAGCACATCTCTACAATATCAAATTATATCATTACCTCTATTTTCTCAATGCTGCAACTATCAGCAAATGGAATATCCTGGCAAAATAAATTATGAGTTCCTTTGCTGACCAGGAGCTGCTTCATTTCAGTAGCCACCACAATGAAGTTTTCCTTTCTTGAGCTGGGTTGTTTGAAAATGTTTTCGCAGGTGGCTGGTTTAATTTTGAAATAACCAAATGTTGTTAAAATCTGCCAGTACTCCTTTAAAGGAAGCAATATATCTGACTCTTGCAGAGGGTCTAATTTCTTAACAGTGCCATCTATTGAAAGCTGAATGGCACTCGTTGTAGTCAAATCCATATTCAACTTACTTTGAACAAAGCAAAGAGCATTGCCATCGCTATCTGATGCAATAGCTTTGATGAAATAGTCTGCCCTGGAGGGTATCTCAATACCAAGCGAAGCAAATTCATATTCCTTACATACGTCGTCAATATAATCCCAGAAGTATAACTTATTGCAATTTTTATCGAAGATCATGATCCTTGGTCCATCTAAGAGTTCGAAGTCAAAACAGGAAATTCGCTCCTTCGAGATAACTAGGGGAACTAATACTATCTTATACAATTGTAGCTTACTATTTCCACATGTCAATAAATAAACTGCATCCCTGATGTGAGTATCAGGATTCTTAGTAAGTGCTAGATAGCACGGAAATTCCAGTCCCAATTCTTGAAAATATACTAATTTGCTCTCAACTATAGCTTCAAATACACATTTTTCAGTGGGGTTCAGCCGGTAGGGAAATTTGGCGCTTGGCGATAGTATTCCACAATCTGTTAGCCTTAGTTGGGCTACATCAATTCCTTTATTATTCCCTGTTAATTGCGCAACAAGCAAAGTTCCTCGATATTCAAGTGCGTAATTTTTCTCCATGTTTTTCTGTCAATGGCAAAAAAGTTCTACTACCTCCTGATTGCAGTCATCTTTTCGCGCCAAATATTAGTTTAGAGCTAGCCTCGTTCCCAGATGAATTCCTGGAAAGAGTGCTCCATAGAGACCTGCAAGGACATACTAGATGAAGACCTGCAAGACATACTAGATGAAGACGAACTCCACATGATATACATTCTGATAAAGGATGCTGAACTTCAGGCCATAATAGGTAAAGGGACAGGAAAAAGTTTCAAGACAAATATTTGAATCCCCCAAGGAGATTGTTTGAGCCCTGTTCTCTTTACTCTATACTTGTCACAAGCCTTGAAGTCCCCAAGAAATGAAGATCACAAGTATGCAGAACCACCAGAAGACACTGAATTAGCAGTTCCACCTCACTTGAAAGATCATACTTATGCCATACCAAGAAACACCAGTTTCAACATAGACCAGCACTATGCTGCTGACATAAGCTATATATCCAATCCAAAGCATATCATAGAGCAAGGAAAGGAAACAATATCCCCACTACTTAAGAAGAGAAACTTAAATGTCAATATTAGTAAAACAGAAGAATATCACATCATTAGAGAAGGAAATGAAGATTGGAAGAAATGTAAATACTTAGGAGGTTTATTGGATACCAAATCTGACATCTCAAGAAGAAAAGGACTTGCCATCAGTACTTATAACAAATTCCAACACATTTTAGACACAATGAAACTAACCCTGGATATCAAATTGAGAGTGCTTGATACATACATATTAAGTTTCTTTTTATATAACTGTGAGTTGTGGACTCTTACAAATGCCTTAGAACAAGAAATAGATCTATTTCAATGAAAAAAATTAAGGAGAATGCGCAATATCAAATGGCCCGGAAAGACGAAAAATGAAGAATTATATGAAATAACAAAGATGATAAAATGGAGTATAGAAATCAAAAGAAGAAGATTAAGCTGGCTAGGGCAGTTACTGAGATTGCCAGAAGGAACACCAGGAAAACAATCGCTTTATGAATCCTTGACAAAAGTTAAAAAGCCAAGAGGAAAATCAAAGCTAACTTGGCTTGGCCTCATAAATAATGACCTGAAATGTGTAGGCCTATATACAAATGACATCACAGAACTTCTCAGGATAGCCAACGACAGACAAGCCTGGAGCAGTATCATCGGGATCGCCATGTCAGGAACTGACGAATTAGCGTAGGAGAGAGAGGGGGGAGTTAGAGTACTCAGTAAGATAGATATCAACTGTCCAAAGGAAGTCGCCGAGTATTATATGCTACGACAGGAAAACCGACGCTAAGCTTTTCCATGTATTTGTCAACCATAAACTTTGGGAATTCAAGTACGTACTATTCGTTATTCATTTTCTCTTTGCTCAAATGAAACTAGCACTAAATTTCGTAAATTAACATTAATAAAACCTTTTCTCAAGATGTTTATCAGTGTAAAAATGGAATGTTTTGGCACCATTTTTTGTGGTAGGCCAGAAGAACACGTAATGTCGGCACGGGAAAGACATGCAGGCACCAGCAAAACATGTCTGTTTTTATAAGAACAATTTTATAAGAACGCGAGCTTGAAATTTGGGGGAAAATAAGAACAAGGCTGAGGCTGAAGCACTGTTCTAAAATTTATTTCTGGGCAACCATGCAGAAGCTTTCCACTACCACATGGATATGAACGTCCTTTCCTTGCTAGCCTAAGGCGAAATGACAGCCTTGTCACCTCTCTTCTTTGACTTTTGCGAGTAAGTTGCCCTAGCAAAACTAAATACTGTGCTAATATTGTCTGTTCAAAATTATTTATAACTTTTTTAATAAAAAAACATTGATGTGCAAGAGCGACCATCTCGAATATGACATTTGGCTAATGGGCTCTCATTCAATCAAAACATCCAATGTTGTCTTGTATTTTGTCTTTTTATGTATTTCTACATTGCCTACAACCTACAAATTTAAGAACAAATTACCAACAATTCAACCTCAAAATTTCGGAAAAATTAAGAACAGCCAGCCTGAACTGCAATTCCACTGGTTCTTATAAAAAGAGTGTAGCATTTTGAATACGTTCCTTTCTGTTACTTGTTCTTTGGTAGCTTATTTACTAATATTCACTGAAGGGGCTATCTAAAACCACTTTATGATACGTGGCATTTTGAAAAGATTTGATGAAAGAAAAGAAAAAAGGATGGTGAACCTGAGAGAGTAAGATGATAGAGGCAACACTGAATGAAGGTGTTAGGCTTAGTAGAAGCCTAGAGATTGAGGCCTTACATGTAGGGGCGGTGTCAACCATCGCAGATTGGGGGATTCTTGCCACCACGCCCTACAATTATGACGCAATTTGGTTGCCACACCCATTTCAAAATCTTGCTAGAGGCCCCTCATTCCAACCCTAACATTTTCTCATCGTATTTGAACGAATTATAAAATTGATCTTGGCGAGCAGTAGGAGGACAAGTCGCCCCTGTCCCCCCGTGGTCCTGCCACTGCCTACGTGTTATTCGTGCGTGCATATACTTATTTTCTTTCGAAACTATATTCAAACATAACAGTCGACGCGGGAAAAGAGCATACGAAGCAAGTAATCTAAGAACATTTTGATGTTGCAATCCATTGCTATTTGTACGAACATTTTAAATCTTAACAAGCCTTTACCTAAACTCTAAAAAGTAATTTGCTATAGGGCTGTTAATGGCTAATTTTGCTGTATCTTTCTCTAGAAAACACTAGTCATAGGTGAAAGAAAAAAGAACGAGAACATAAACAGGAGACTTATGAAAGACAACTGAATTCAATGATACAATCGCTATAAATAGATTCACATCAACACCGCTCACCCACTTCCACAATGATTCTACATACAATACAATACTAGTTGCTGCATTTGATAACTCTCTCTGCAAACAAGTCCTTAGTGAAATAGCACACAGAAAGTCTCAATATATTAATTTATATACAATATACCGTCATAGAGTAATAGTAGAAAAGCAAGGAATTTGCATTCAAATAGCAAGTGAGAGAAACGAGTATTGATCAATAATACTAAGTCAATAGTCTCTCCCAGTCAATAGAAAACCAGCTATACACTGACAAACCAAAGTTTTTAATATGTGGAATGAGGACCAACAAACCAAATTTTCAAACATGTGGAATAAGGAAATGTTCATACAATTCTTATCAAACACTATTTTATTAGCAACTCATGACGCCACTAACATCACAGCCGCTATGATCAAAATGAATGGCATCAAAATTAGTCTTTGCTTTATGACAAGCTGCCATCTTCTTTCAAGCTCCACTTTTCAACACGGCAGCCTTGATAAATAAAATGATATGAAATAAGGCAACTTTGTCACAACATATGAAAGCACCTGCTTACCTAATGTGTGTACAAATTTTTTTAAATTCGATTGTAGAAGATACTATAGCTAACAATATACATATGCACATATACAAGGCTAACTAATAAAAATCAAATATCAAATAGTACAAAAAGCTAAGATTTTTATAGATTAAAATTTTAAACACGAAACAGGCACTATGTTTCTACTTTTAGTAAACATGCACTCAATAGGCATTAATTAAAACAGGTATTAAGAATTTCAAAACAGCAACTAATCTTGGGTGAAAAGTCCTTCCTAATGGAAATACTAATTAGGAATGCTAGAGATTTAACAATAGACCGAGCTCGAAATATTAGCTTGTTCATCATTTAAAAATCTATGAACTAATTCTCTGATCAATCGTTCACATCTTTGACGTCATTTTCAATAAAAATCAGTACAAACACAATGATGCAATGATAAAAACAAATACAATACAAAGATATAATAAAAACATCGCAATAACTTTTGTAACGTATGTAACGTATGTACAATAACGTAAGTTAAACTAAAGAATGCATTGTTGCAGTAACTCACCATATGCAACAGGTGTCAACTTATAAACGGTATGTAATGGTACATTCATTCCAGAGACCTCATCTATAAACAAAGATAATTTTAAATACCTACAACAGCTGCGGCTAAAAGCCAAGATTTTATCAATAATCCGTTATGGTGATCATAGGTATGGGGCGCCAAACATGACAAAGTCAATTTCAAAAGTATATAGATCAGGAAAAACATACAGATAAAAAACATATATAGATCAGGAATTACAAATATATAGATCAGGAATACATGGTCATCAGTGGGTCAGCGGGCACTCAACGTACTTAGATGTGAAGTGAGCTGAATGCCGAATACGAGAAACGTCGATTGTCTTGTCTATAGATATGTAGTCAGTATGTGGATCAGACGAAATACATAGATCAGAAAAGTACATAGAACAGCATCAATTGCTCATTGGTGATGCAGAAAGCAATCAAGCGACGATATCCCGTCGTGTACAGTGTGGGCTTCCTTAAAGATGGCAGCGAAGATATCAAAATCATCGAGTTTATTTTCAATCAATAACGTGAATAGATATTTTCCATCATAGAGCTTTGGCGCCTCATACATAGGGCGCGATGTATGGATTGAAAATTCATTCGGATCTATGGCAATGCAAATTTCATGTGACCTTTTGTTAATCATACGCACAAATTTTTCAGACTTCTCACAAGAGCAGATACAATAATGAATATTCAATGCTTGCCAAAACATTAGGAACACTTTGCCAAATTTCAGCATTTTTCCCTTCTCTACTTCCCCCTCCCCCCAGTACAATGTTGAGTTACTGCATGGTTTCTGATAAATCAATTGCAATTTTTCCAAAATACAACGCAGCAATGTCTTACCTTCAAGAAACAACACTGTTTTGGGGGAAGGGGCTATTCGTTGTACCCAAGAGCTGTTTAATTAAAAGGAGTTGTAAAGAAGAAATATCAATCCTATCATAGCTAGTATACGTAGGGTTTCAACAACTTCTGGCAATGATTGTAGTTACCAAAAGCTCTTAACAACTAAAAGCTGTATGGTTTGCAATGCTATATGAAAAAGTCTGCGGGTTTAAAACGATCTCTAACTCACTTGTTTTAAACAGGGAGGTGATTTTGCATTTCTTTCAATGGGTATTATTCCTCTTCCCTAAACATCTTATTGACTTTTCTCACTTTTTATTTACTACTTTAAGAAAATAGAAAATGAAAAAAGTCAATAAGATTGGTGTGAAGGGAAGAGGAATAATAACCATTGAGAGAAATGAAAAATACTTTCCTTGCATGACTTAAAGTAGTTGTACCTCCAACCAAATATCAAATGGTATTTAGATACTAAAGGTAGAATGAAGATAATTACCAGGATTGTGATCCAAGAAGTAGGCCAACAAGCACCGCATAGTAGTCTAAAAGTATAACATAAATGTCCATCATCATTGATTTTTACAAAATATACCACTCTATTTGGAACAGATATTTGCTTGCATATAGAAATACATTTATTTAAATTACATAAATAAATAAATAAATATATATATATATATATATTTATACATAATTATACATATATAGATAATTATGCATATAAAATACATTTATTTAAATTACATATCTACATA
>WIPJ01067665.1:725928-770342 GCA_018155075.1 Cassiopea andromeda
TATATTTACATATATATATACACACACTCACATATATATATATATATATATCTATTTACTTATTTATTTATATCAACATACAAGTAAAAGTGCTAACTAAAGATTTAATACTCTGAAGCAAAAGGACGCAAAGAAAAAGACAGATTTCTGGCACACTGAGGTCTTTTGAACCTACGCGTAAGTATATATGCGTGAATGTACAATTCTACCTTTAGGGAACTTCTTAAAAAGAAGCAAAATAGAGGAT
This sequence comes from Cassiopea andromeda, assembly GCA_018155075.1. Taxonomy (NCBI): domain Eukaryota; kingdom Metazoa; phylum Cnidaria; class Scyphozoa; order Rhizostomeae; family Cassiopeidae; genus Cassiopea; species Cassiopea andromeda. The sequence continues at coordinate 726,176 of WIPJ01067665.1, forward strand.
AAAAAGAAAGGAAAATTGAAAGGATTATGTGCCATTTGGAAAAATTAAACGAGCAGAGACTTTTCGAGCTATGAAAATTTAATAACTATCACTACGTATGCATTTATAAAACAAACGGAGCAAAGCAACACAAGTCGTCTTGCTTTAATAAAAAAGAAGAAATTAACGGGTGAAAATATAGAAGTTCAACCAACATTAATCAAACTACCAGTGTATTAGGTACTTATGAGATGCATACATTGAACACGATAACACAGTGCAACACCTGCGAGTATTGACAGTAACTGACCAAAACATTCCCTACATCAAATTTTAGAATCATTTAGTTCAATTCAAACTTCTTATCTTATTGTACAATGATTTGAACTTCAATTAGGAAGAATTGCACATCCAAAGAAAACTAGTGAGTACTTTGAATGAATTACTTTCAATAACTTCTTCGCTAACATCAAATGGTTTTGGAATCGACTATTAATAATTATCATGTTATGCTCATGAAATTATGTATGTATGCATACATACACGATTGCATGTATACATAATTTTCAACTTGACGAATCACCAATCGCGTTTGGTGCACAGAGAATGCAGCAAAGATAAACTAAATGACTTGCTGATTCGATTAAACTTCTACATCGTCATGTCGGCACCGCAATACATCAAAAATTGTTCCATGTAAAGCTATCTCTTGCAACATGAATGAAGCTAACATTTTCGCAGCAGCATCATCCATTGGGATAATCCTAAATGTCACGGAATTGGCAGTTCTTATACGAGAAAAGAAGATCAAAGATCCATTCAAAATGGTCCTCTTCAGTCTGGCAATCGCTGATTTTCTAACATTGGCCGGGGCATCGATGATCGCATTTGCATATATAACAAACAAAACTACAGTAAATTATGCATTTTACGCAATATCTCCTATTGCAATTATATCACAGTTTCACATAATTATAATAACTTTACAGCGCACTATAGCAGTTGCTTTTCCAATGCGCTACAAAGCGCTTGTTACACCACGACTTTGCTCTTTTGCATTGGTCAACGTTTGGATACTTACACCTGCAATCTCTACTGTGTTACTAAAATTCACAAGCAATTTTGCGATAAACATATTCACATTCATCCTATTTGGGAGTGGTGCATTTCTTATTACATCATACAGCTTTATAATACACCGTGTTCTAAGTGACAGAAGGAAAATAACAGCTTCAAAGGTAGTATCATTGCAAAATAAAAGACTCATCATATACTCTATCAGTGTGACGCTGGCATTCATTGCGTGCAATTACCCATTTGCTATCAGGATTCTTGTCCTTGACGGTAAGAATGTAGAAGCAACTGACTCCAGCTTCGCATCTTTCCTTTTCTTCCTGAATTCCATAATCAATCCTGTACTATACCTATTACTGCATACATGCCAAAACAGAACAAATGCATGCTGCTGTTTGAACGTCAAGAGCCGCGGTGAAGGGCAGCGACCTGTTTTTCATTCATCTGTTAATGTTGAAAAAAGCAATGGGAGGACACTTGAAAATGCCAAACCAGACTACCAAGCAGCTGTCTGTTCATATATTTCATCAACGATCTGATCAACAAATTGCTTCAGCCTACACGACGCAACTGATACTGACTACAATATTCACACCAACTGTTTCATCTATATGAATAACTAATGCATGGGAATGTGAACTTTGAGGCGGCTGCAATTACCAGCAACACCAACAAACCATATCGAACGATGTATTGATAAAAAGTGAAACGTTGTACAGATACAGAGCTATCCAACCAAACAAACAACGAACAAAAACCAACAAAACCGCACATTTACGTGAAGGAAAACTTGCAACTCACTAGCAGCAGTAGTTGATAGCAACCTCGATTTTAAACTAGTGCAGATATCATAAATAAGCAGGATGGAAAATGTTTTAGACAAAATGGCGGGCTGTAACTGGGAAGACGCAATGTAGCTGTGGAAAGTAACATGCGGTTTCAGATCACGAGCAGTGGCTATTTGTTCACCGTATCCATGCAAGCCGCTGCGCACTGTTCGCGCATGTCAAATACACTTTTCCATCCTGTTTCATAAATACCATTTTGTTTCATGTATTCAGAAATAACGTTGGATTTGCACACACCCTGTTAAACTGAGAGGAAACACTTGGCAAGCTCAGTTTAAGCGCACTAGAAGTAAAATAAGTAACTACTGGTTTCGTGAGCCTAAAGTGGCTAAAAAACATCTTCCCACAAAGTCAGCTCTTTCCTGTATATTAAGGTCTCGTAGAAAGTCATTTGCAATATGGTGATATAGTTTGGGGTAGCTTGAACGAAGCGAAGCTTATAGCTCTCCAAAATCTTCAAAATCAAGCTTGCTCTTTAATTAACAATGCACTGATTAAAGATAATTGGTCTCGTTCCTGGTTAAATGTAGAAAATATTATTCGCTATGATAGGAACATTATGGCCTATGAAATCGTGAACCAGCTTTGCCCAAAAGCCTCTGTAGCAAATACCTCTGAAGATTCTCAGTTTCGCGAAACTGTCGAGATCTACAGATACCAAGATATTGGATTGAATTTGCAAAAAAAGGTTTTCATTACTCAACCTTGAAGGCTTGGAACGATATACTGGTTGAAATAAATTAGTTACCGACTTTAGATAGTTTCAAAATACAACTCAAAAACATACTTGAAGGGCTGGACTCAGAAATTGAAACAAGAATACTTGGAAGATCAGCGCTCGCTTTTAGTAGGGGTGATTTTTTTCTGATTAGTTATTATAATTGTAAAGTAGTTTCTTCTGTTAGTAGATAGTTATACTTCGTGTAAAAATGATTAAATACAAAATACAATGTAAACATACCCTGTGTGATATAACCAGCACATTCTCTTGCCTTTCCAGTTCCTGAATTCAGAAGAAACTACATGTCACATAGACTGTTACAATACACTTCTTGGTCCCATCAAATTTTGCGCAACAGAGAATAGGAGATGGTTCACTACACAAGCATAGAGCTCTACAATACTTGCTAATATATTACTCATATCTCCACCCAGACAAACCATTAGGTCTTGCAAATACGGTACCATAGCTAACTGGTCCATCAAGAACATACAGTAAATTCTCTATTTCGCCCCCCGAGGGGCTTATTGATTTTAAGCACTCTAAAGAGGCGTATTGGAGAGGGCGGCTTCTAAGAGAGGGGGACTAAATAATTTTCTTGAAAAGTTTCGATAGCAAGGTAAATATTTGCAGTCCATGCCTGGAGACACGTACGATCGTAAGTGCGCGTATCCACACACGTGCAAGATCTCTAGCACGAGCGAAAAATCGTCCATGCCAACATCACTATCAACCGTGCAAACTCATATGTCAAATAGGAACTTTGTTGTCGCAACTGCAACACATAGTGACTGCTACCTTTTGCTGTCATAACTGTGCTTTATCCTGTTTCACCCTAAATGAGAACTGAGGTATGCTTCAGCAACAAGAAACTCTACATTAAGGATAGAAAAATCTTAGATCGCTCGTGCCATTCCAAAAAAGTAAGGGCTATCACTCGTTGCAAACGAGGGTACAACTGCGAATTGACACTCGTGCACCAGTCTCTTCCAGGCAAGGACTGTATTTGCTGGTTGAAAATAGAAAACAGTATTCAAAGTGTTTAGTATACACATCATTAGCTCATAGCAGAACAAGCAAAATTCAAAAATTGTGTTGCAATGGTTAATATAGAACGTTTTTGTATGCAGTAAGTCAATGAACGACTTAGATTCTTAATTGGTGGAGAACTATTGTTTACGGAGCGTGATCAAGCTTAGCTTAGTTACTTCTATGAGGCTTACTTACACTTGGTACTATTCAATATTTTCCAGGGGGCTTAACTTAATAAATTTCTTGGTCCAGAAAGGGGGGCTTTATTGAGTGGGGCTAAGAAGAGAATTTATGGTACTAAACAATGCAGGCTCCCTGTTGTCTATCGATTCATTTATTTACTTATCTATTGCTATGTGTAACCACAAGCCTCCACTCTACCGGGATGTAAAAGTTAGGATTACCCTAGTTGTTAACAATACCTTCTTTTTCAATACGCACAGGATGCCATACTGGTACATGCTGAATCAAAAATTCAAATAGAATTTTATTGTGAAATTATTATGTATTTTATCATGCTTTAACTAAGAGAAAAGCAAAGTCTATGTGCCGATACTTTTACAAAACACTTATTCAACCTGATATGAACTGATTCTAGAATCGAGGAGAATTGAAACTGTTTTGAAACAATGACGAAGTAAAGATTCATCATGAAATCAATAAATGATTATATCAATAGAATAATACAGAAAATGTTTCATACCATTATGACTGGTTCAAGTCGTGATAGCATATCTTTGTAGGACTAAACATAAAGAAATAACATCAAAAATTTCTCGTATAAAATTAGGAGAGATGCGAGAAAGCCTGAATCATCTTAAAATATAACATAAAATGATAAAAATACGACACAAAATGAAAAACAATAAATGTAATATAACCAATGCCATGTTCCTTTCCACATCCCATTTGGTTTATTTTCCCTTCTATTTGTTTGATGTTTCCTTCCACGTCTTAATATGCCTTTTCCCTACTTCCCGTGCCTGGATCCCTCTACCTTATTTATATGTTCCCTCTTATTACCCTAGTCATTCTGAGGATGACTATAGTTAAGGGTCAAAGCGTCTATGTCGCTAGCTTGTCTCGGTATACGTCGCTCAATCAATATGAATTTGTCGCAGATGGTAATTATAGTATTTGTCCCTTAAGCAACATGAATTGTCGCTGATGGTATGTCACTGATCAAGAATGACTTTTTTGTCGTTGTCCTACTTTCAAAGTTTAACCAACATAATACTATCAATATCATTTAAAGAATACAAAGTCACAAAATATCCTGATATAACATAATATACTTTGAGATATTAAATATAGTAAATTATGATAATATTGCAATTCAATAAAAGATAGCGAAATATACAATAGAGGGAAGATATTACGCTACACTTCACATTTCTGAATCAAGGGTAAACATAAATCAAAATACACTGTTGTGTTATTAAGCCATCTTCGAAGATAAGGCAGTTTCATAGAGGCTTCCCTACAGTGGAAGACAATGCTGAATCGACAAGTGCAAGTGAATTCTCGCAACATTATTGGCAGGAATCATTCGATGGTGATTCCTTTGTTAGTCAATCAAGATTTGACGCCTATGCTGACCAAAGAAAAGATCCAATGCATAAGAAGTAGGCCAATCTGTTTTTTACCTCACCACCAGGATATCTCCACGTAAAATCCAAAGGTCCTTTATGAGGTGTGAATATACCAGGAAATTTAATTGCCAGATCCTTGAAAGCTGTCCCGTGACAATCTCCCTTTAAAATGGAACATAAAATATGTAACATACAGCAATAACTCAAAATAAAGAGTACTCCAAGGTCAAGGAGCTTGAAAAGACGAAGATAAATCAGGATGAACAGCAGGTATGGACAAATTACTACCGAAAAAGTGCCACAAGTGTGTTAAAATCAATAGGATATGTTATAAAATGCAAGGCTCTATTTAGCCTTGGCTGTTTTCAAACATCACGTATTCTGCTTAGGATATATTTTGGGCTCCGAACTCATTATTATAACCTAATCAGTTAAAGTACTGATAGGATAGCAGGCACGGCTAAAGGTCTTGCTAAGAAGGAATGGTTTGACAGAACACGGTGCAAAATACAAATATGTACTATATACGTACACAGTCAAGATAGTCCAGCGCTCTCCATGTTTCACTTGGTACATGCAGGTACTTCGCAGTTTCTTTCGGGCCTTCTAAGGAGCTTATCCAAACCTAAAAAGCACAGACACTAATATATCCTGACGAAATAGGCGAAGAAAACAAGAGTCAAGCATGCATGATAGAACAAGAAACTTACAATTTGCAGACGTTTGCAAAATAAACTGACACATTAACACTAGAAAGAAGACACAATATTGAAATAGAAGCAAGGATGTATGGAAGTATGCACAATCAAGCAATTACAACCAACATTTCCTATAAAATACCGTTTTAAATGCACCTGATCCATTCTAAAGGTTTGACATTATAAAAAATGTTCTTATTTAATTGTTTTAACAGCAATACCCTGTCACTCTCAGGAACAAGAAGGTGGTTCCAATATATGGAAGGAGGTAGCGGCTAATTATTAGATGCGCTAAACAATTTCACCATCTCTCTTTGATGTTTTTATTGAAAGTGCTTATTAACCATAGTTCGAAATATGTCTAATAAAACCAATTTTAGCATAAATTAATATTACTTTCAGGTCGTTGATTTCTTCTTTCTTGACAAACTCAGCGAGGGCTTTGGAGAACTGAAAATGAAGCAAGAACACTAGATGACAGAAAAAACGAAAAATGGTCATACAGTTGTCTTATTGGCATCGAAAATTCAGACAATAGTAAAATAAGTATACCAAGAACGCTAAAAAAACTTTGCCAATATTATAACCATCACCTACTTGCAACTTGCAATAAAAATATTATCCTCAATTGCGCTATAAATAAGGTCATCACAACATAGTATGATCTTCGATATTGTGAGAACTTGTTTACGGAATGCTATAAAACAAAAGCCATGTTGCAGAATCCATAACATCCTCTAACCACTTTTGAAAGGTAAATTCTTCAAGATTCAAAATTCTAATATATCGAATCATATGACAATATGGTTAAACAGACAAAATGTAACACAAAAAGGTATGTATCAATCATACCTATCTAAGAGGTTAAGTCATTGGCCATCAGTCACACCTACCTTCACACCTTCATCAGCTAAGCTTGAGTTTCCACCTACTTCACACTCTAAGTTGTGCCTGCACTCTCCATGCTAGCGACCAAATAATAACGATACTGAACCAGTGTTGAAAATGACAACAAACTCAAAACAGCATATGCTGATTTTGTGAAGAAATAAACAAAAAACGAAATGGGTATTGTAAATGCATATCTAAAGGTCAGGGGAGAATGCAAGTCACAAGGAAGAAGAAAACCCAAGGCTAAACAATAAATATTAGCATTGTACTGACACAAAATAATAGCTTTGAACTGGAGTGGAAATAAATTTGGTGGTTACCGTGGTCAGATAAATTGATCTTGGTAAAATATGGATGTTCATCAAGTAATAAACAACTTGACTTTGAAGGTATCCTGAAAAAATCACTTAAATTTTAAACAAAGACAACAATGAAGAATGTGAACATGAAGAGTATGTCATAACTAACACTTTCCAATACAAATGTCTGCTTTCTGCAAGCCATGCATCATGCTACAATTTGTTCTTTAACATCACAACTTTACACTAACAAAGGTTCTTCTTGACAGTCTCTCCTACAACTATGCAGGGCCGCCAAGAGAATTCTGAGGCCCTGGAGCAAAAAGAGAAATATGAGGTCCCCTGTGAGTGAAGTGAGCAGAAAATTTTCAGAGTCTAGAAAACAACTTTGGAAAATTACTGCTGGTGTACTTTATGAGGCCACCCAGATCTTGAACCATTGGGTATTATGAAACTCCTTGGATCCTGAGGCCTGTAATCAATTACCAACAAACAAGGTCAGCAAGAACTATCAAAATATCAAGAAATAGTTCCTTTAAATATCTACTTACCATCTACATTGTTCACCAGGAACTGTGTTCCTGCATTGATGATTTTGATGAATGAGAAACAACTGCAAAGAGAAATGCAAGGTACTGTGAGTGAGCCTCTTAGCAAGAGGAACAACTTATATCTATGACTATTTATGCATTAAAACATTGAAAGTACAATGAAGCATTGTTAAGAAATTAGGAATAAAAACAACAAAAGAGTACCATGAATTTTTAAGAAACTGACCAATTTGGTGGCTCTATGCACTGGCTAGACATTTTAACACCTTCCATTACAATATCTTTTAATACATGTGTTTAAGCCACTTTGGGACTCCTCATTAGCACAAACAGATACAGGTGAGTAAACTTATATAAGCAGAGAAGAAGAAGCCAAAACTAATAGACAAAAAGAACAATCAAGAAAATGACAGCACTTAATGTGGGAAATCAATGTAGGACAATTTCCATTAACATATATGGGAAAATGAATTTTAGTCTTACCCTTCTCCTTCATTTGAATCTGATAGTGGTTCATACACCTTCTCATAATGCTTAATTCTTTCTTTGAAATCTTCAATTGCAGCATCAGGGAGCACATTTGTGTAATCTGGTGTGAAAATCTTCACCTCCTAAGAGCATGTAAATAGGAGTTTATCACAGTGCCTGTACATGTTAGAGATGTTGGCTTGCTAGTGTAAAATAGGAACTGAAAAACCACAAATTTATTAAGAGAAAATGGCAGTTGACTCTGATGATCACTACACATAGAAAGGACTACTGTAGTTGCTAGTCTATGATTGCTTAAGTCAATAGCTGCTAAAATGCAGGAACACAGCTCACTTCAGTTATTGCAAATTAAGACTGCAGATATTGCTGGTTGCCAGTGTGAACAACTGGCATTCTGATTGGGATATAAAAAGAAACCAGCCAAGGGTTGCCCCATTTGATTTAAAGAATGCCTGTAGGAAAACACCTTCTAGATAATTTGCCTTATGAGGTAAGGTGGTTAATCCTTCTTACATCTGCTTTAACTGATTGATACCTCTACAATATCTCTATGTCACTTAATGCAACTTACCCTCACTGCTTGATGAGTGTCTTAAACTAGGTTATCATGCACAATAGACAAACACACAAACTGCTCATGGGATGTCAAATGCTAGCTCAAAAGTACAGGAAATAACTTACCTTAATTGTCTGAGTAATCAACTCTGGGTCATCACTAAATGACTCCACAAAAAATACCTAAATGATGGAAGGAAGTGCAACAATGAAACATCTTTTGATCAAATCTGGCGAATCAAATGAATGAATAATTCAAAGAATCAATCATTTACTCATCAATACCCTAAATAATCAAGCAGTTCTGCCAGTATGAATTTACATAATCAGTCATTATGATCAATGTAAAGGTAGGAAAGGAGTCCATGGACTCAAACTTTGCAAGGGTCACAATAAACATGCTGCCAAATATTTATGGAGATTGCATGTAACTGAGAAACTTTAGAACATAGAGCATGACAGATAAAAGGAAAACAGTGTGAGTTATATCTGTGTATTTATGCCAGACTAAATTACAATTTATTCAACAGAAATGATAATCCCAATAAGTGATAGGCAGGGGTGGACTAGCACAAAGTAGAGAAAACAATAAAATTCTGAATATGGAGAACTTTGCAATGTATATATGAAAGAACTAGGATTCAAACTGTGGATTTATCAACAAATTTCAGCCTTTTGAATATCTCTGCCCACAAGTTTGGGCATTCTAGAAATCATGGGCCAGTCTAGTCACACTGTACCCGGGCAGAAAAATTTTGCCAGTCTGCCCCTGTTGATAGGTGATTATGACTAGTAAAATTACAGGCAAATCCATTAAACATGCATTTAGCATGACAGAGCATTTTGACTCTGGCTAGAGTCAATATTATTCAATAGCTATAACAATACAACTGATCATGCTGATCAATGGTACTGATGATACTGAAGTCATTGCATTTTGCTAAAACACATGACTTAAAGATATCATGGAATTCTAGTACCTTAAATTGATGTTTTAGGCAATGTTCAACCAAATCTCTTCTCCTGTCTCTAGTGGTGTTTGTAGCATCAAAAATCTACAGAAGAAGAATAGGTATACCATACTCTGATACTGAAACCTCTCTTCTACAATATACTGATAAATTAGCATTATTGATATAAATAAAAAGGGTCTCAAAGGCAAAAACAATGTTTGCCATTATCAATTCTGAGTCTCCTACCTATTTCAAGCATGAACTTCAAACCATGCTTCATATGAAACAAATTTCTTAGCTATCATAAAAAATTTTTAACAAACTGATTTGCCTTTCATCTAATCAGAAAATTAATAATTAATTTAAACCAATTTAAAGCATTCCACTACTTGGAGAAATCATAGAAAACCCACAGCAACTTTGTGATGCCCTTGTAGCCACTTTGTAACATCTTGGAGAGCCTCAAAGGCACATTTTCTATTAGGAAAAAAGAAGCAAGCATCTAGATTAACAAACAAGAATCTATACAGAGAAAATGACATATACCACAAAACAGATGCAAGCAAGAGCTACCAAATATTATGAAATACTGTGGCACAGCTTTGTCCTGTGCCTACATATATTCCTTATTTAACACAATAAAGATAGTGTCAAAAAATTAATGAAATAATAAATGTTAAAAGAAATTGTAAATTCTTGCTTAGAGAAGAAAGAAAACTATATTTCCTATATTCATAGTAAGTTCACAAAAAGACACTGGATGTAGTTACATTCTACAATTGCTCAGACATTCCATTCTTTACAGCTTTGCTTTAAGAAAGTTGTCAAACAGGATGATCTAAAAAGTCTATGATAATGTTATATCAGTACTATCTTATGCAGCAAACCTTCTAATTTCTTGTGCCTCCTCATTATCATGTCTAAAGAAATCATGTAGTCTGTCTGTTCCAGCTGCCTTACGGCGATAGGCACCAACATTATAAACTAAAAGACAAAATTTCACACACTGTGTACATTTCAAGGTACAAGTAAATGGAAAAAAATAAGTTTGCAACATGCTTAACAATTAAGTTAGCAACTATGCTACTGTGCCATCCTAGAAGACACTGATTGACAGTTTTGCTACAAGCAAAAAATGAGTAAAGACTAGACAGGATTCATACTAATGTGGGAATCAAAATTCCCTGACTATTCACAGACCTTTCCCTGACTGGTAGTCAAAAACTCCCACTTTTTCCCTGACTATCATTATACATATTTACAAAGAGAAGTAAAGGGAATGGAGCCTAATAGATTGGTAATGCACATATGCTTGCTATTTCACAATGCTGAGTAATAAAGTCCACATTTATTGACAACAAATAGAGCAATTACTTTTTGAACAACAAAGCCAATAGTTAAGGAAAATAATGTGCTGACTAAACAATTTGTTTTCCTTCACTTTTCCTGACATCGATGAAAAATATAGAAAATTCCTTGACTATTGCAGGTTTTCCCTAATTTTTTGTAAAAATGGCCTATTTTCTAGGTTTTCCAGGCCTTCCAGGTTCAGTATGAACCCTGCTTTAACAAAAAATCAATCAGAAAACCAAACTAAAACATTTGTGATATAAATGAACAAATGAACTGAGAATTGAACTATGCCTTTGATCTTTCTCAGTAGCATATATAACAATATTACATGAAAAATAAATAATCCATAACTGGATAAAATACCTTTGCAGCTGATTCCAATCCAGTTGAGGTATCTGCAAAGTTTTTTAGCAATGTATGTCTTCCCTCTAGCAGGCAAGCCAACCATTACAATGAGGGTAGGGGCATTGACAAACTTTGGCTTGACAGCAGGATATGTACAAGTATCTAAGTGAAGAAAAGAAGTAAAAATCTCTCTGTAGGATATATATTCCATTCAATTCAGAGATGCAAAGGTAGCTTTTGGGGGAGGGTTTAAGGCAAAGACTTTCTGACAATCTTCCTTGAGCATGACTATCAAAAATGGTTATTATGGTTGCTTCTACTGTCTACTCAGCAATAACAAATTTTGACAAAGTAGAAAAATACTCAAGTTTCCAACAAAATTTTTGTTAAGTAGAATATAGCCCCCCTGTCCACCACCCAATGTACCACTAATTCAATGTTTTCATGGCTGACTGCATCATAGAAAATACAGGACTTGCTATGGATTCCATTACAGTTTAATCTTGTTCTTTCTTATCCATCACAAAGAAAAGTGAAAGACGAAAATCTTTACAAGAAATGTTGAATGGCATTACATAGTACTGAGTGGTGTTCAATGGCAATCTACTATTTCTTTAATACTTTACACAGTCATCATATGATGATCACTTCTGCTTCACATTGCTAGGGAATTCAATTCATTGTTAGGCAATGAAAGTAGAATCTAGTATGTATAACAATACTATGTATACAGTATTTTTCATAATAAATTTAAGAATAATGCAAGGCGCAAGCCTCATCAAGACAAAAGAACTGTTTGTATCCTAGGTATAATACTGTTTTCAGATGTGCTTTTGCATTATCGATACAAAATATAAATTCATGCTTAGTTTTATGATATAGTAAATCATCAACAAAGATTGGAATATATTCTTTACATTTTTAAGCAACTAATTTAATAATAATTTTAAGCTCAAAACCAGAAAAAGTTAACACTATCGAGACTCGAAAAAAGTTAGGTAGGCCTATTCTCCTAAAAATTGTACCATTTCTACTATTACTGCTGCTATCAGACTACATCTCAATGTGCATTACGCTTCTTGTGGTCTAGTTATATTAACTTTCATGTCCTTTTCTACTTATCTACATAACACAAGTCAATCCTGTACGAAGATCAATAGATCACACTATGATTCACAGCACTCGAGCTTCTTCTACTAGGCTTTCTTGAATCACATCATTATCTTTGACTTGCATGTACTTGATTTTGTTCTTTTAGTCAACTAATTTAACGAACTAAGGCTTAGATGGTAAGGACTAGCATACAGCTACGTCACTTTTAAGGGATGTTACTCCACAAATTTACAGCTTGCGCGCAGTCCACTAGATGCGTATCAGTTTAGATGATTATACCTGTGCGGTACTTATACTCATCTTGCATGATTGTATCATGCCGTCTGAGATTTCTCTGATTGCTGCCCTCGCGATCCATCTTCTTGAAAACTAGCAGCTGCTATTAAAAAATTTTACACCGGATAATGGAGAACATGTTTTATCAGCCTCGTTTGAAGTGAAGCCCACCATTCGATCCTTCCTCCTTCCTGTCGCTGTCACCTGCTTGGGACGCTCAACACAAATTTAACGATATGTTTGTCACATGTAAGCTAGGTAGGCTAAAAATGGAATATTTTAACAGATTTAGGTAAATGTGTTGATAGCTGGTTTTGATAATATAAACCGCCAGATCGACTAATTGATTGATTAGCAACAATTTTTTGTAGATTGAAATGAAGCGAAACAGTCTTACCATTTCTGAAGTAATATTCCTTCGCTCGTATGCTGATCCTAGAAGCAATTGGTTCCATTTCTATTTGTCATCAAACATCAGCCCTTACTCTTGGCCTTCACTCTTGTCTTTTCTCAACTGCCAGGGATGGCCAACCAGCTTCGCCAGCTAGATCTACCTCAACGTTTCTAATTAAAGTTTAATAAATTGTATCTTAGCATAACGTTAATCCTTTGTCTGTAATTCCGCTCCAGTTATCACATGATATTCCTCTTCCTACTCGAAGAGAGCTCAAGTGAGAGCCTATATCAAATTACAGTTCCGTCGTCAAATCTTACGACAAAATGCGTTCAAGTTTGACGTCAACATTTTCAAGGTTTCATAGTCGGCATAGCAATCAAGTAATAGTTAAGTTTCTATTTGAAGTTAGGATCCTTAGCCTTGAATCAGCACTTGATTGTTTGGTTTCATCGCTGAGTTACTCTACACGCACTAGTCGTTCCATTCTTCAAGAAATTTAGTTCTTGATATTGAACATAGACCATATAATAATGACTTATTATAGTTAAACTAAAGCATGTTTTTTATTCAGATTTTTAAAGAGATTTAGCAAATCAAAATATGGCAACAACCTTCGAAATAAACTTTTGTTCTTGAAATCTTCACATTGTTCTTTTTCATTTATTGTGTGCCTTCTTTCCTTTAACCAGCGCGTTTGCGTATGGCGGGGGTAGGGGGACCATTGTACTCTCCCTCCTCTAACGTGCACAAAGTGTACACAAGTTGGTCATGCTGCAGGAGCACCCAATAGATCACAGTGCTTCCCGTGACCTAGTTTTTAGTCATATGTGGTCAATTGCCTGTAAAGCCTCCCCAAAGAAACGTGTCCAGGTACAGCTCTGCCTCTTACCCTGATTCAAGACCCCTACATACCTACTAAAAGATCAAAACAGTTCTACAGCCATGAGGCTAACTTTCCCTGACAGGGGCTATGCCTATGTCCTCTGGGACTACCATCTGTTTTCCTTAAACTTCCCTTCCTGGCTCCACCCTGCTTAGCCCCCAGAGATGCGACCCGTGCTACACCATTAACAATGAACGATGAGCGGGTATATTTCCCAACTACTCTAAGGAGAGGGAGGCGAATCGTGCATCCAATTCCTCCCATATGAACAGTTTTGGATCCAGAGCAGGTCTTTGGGGAACCATTTGATTCACTTTATTGCCTTTTTCATGCAAGAAATCGCTCAACACAGTCGTTTGCCATAGGAAACGTTTCCGTCTGGGGGGGTCTTGGCCTCTGAATCTGAATAGTTTTAGCTGCAGCTAATAGTTGTTTTATTTTGCTTTAGCTATTAAACATCCTGTACTGAAATACAGCGACCTCTGTCTAATTCGAACTCGTTTAATTCGACCCTTTACTAATTTGAACAAAATTCTCATGTCCCTTGAACTTTTCCTAACAAACCATTACAAGGAAACTTCCATAACCTTTTGTAATTCGACCAATATTGTCAGAACTTTCAACAAAAAATCTTTTGGTAGGACATTGCTTTGCCTGTACGAGGGGATAGTCAAGCCAAGAAAGCTAGGCCCTATGACCGACATCTACAAAAAGCACTGAAAGACAAACGACACTTTTTATTTGTCGCGTTTTCAATGCAAGACCAAATTAATTGCTTTCTTTATTTAAAACTGTTGGACTACTTCCAATTATGCATTTAATGGCTATGAAATGAGGATTTTTACTCTTATATATTACACTTCTTCTAATTTGAACATTTTCACAAACCCCACGAGTTCGAATTATGCAGATTTCAGTAGTTATTATGATACAGGGTATCACCCTACGAAAGTTCTTTGACAGGCAGGGATGTAGTACTGGGGTACGTGGGAACAATCCTTCTTGCTAACTCAATGGGGGGCTTTGGGTAGGCGCAGCCCCCCGTGAGTACTATGTTATTGAAAATTTTTCTTAAACTTTTCCACTTTGCTCCACATTTTTAAACTCAGTTAAACTTGAAATTTGTCTGCAAATGCTATAGCCGGGCACAAACATGGTCCAAAAACCTGATTTGAGCCAATCTGGTTGAGTATTTAGCACTTCACTATTGATGATAGGGTGCTTAGTGTGCGATTCTTAATTGACCCAACAAGACGATATCCTACTGCCACATATTACGTAGCCACCTTAACAAAAAGGGAGAATTTTGACTTTGTAGGTTATTTTCGCCATATATTTGCCCCGTAACTGCTAAAAAACTCTTCAAAAGCATCTGAAAATAAAAGAATGTCATATTAAAACAAATATTTCCACAAATATGTCTATACTTTTTATCTTTCAGCTCTTGTTGAGCTGTCTCTTGCTGGTACAAGAGCATTCTCTCATTGGACCTACTGTAAATAAGTTCCTTAAATTAATCATCTGAAAGTGAATTAGATCCCACTCGTATTGGTTGTAACAGACTCTTAGACAATCAGCATGAATGCGTCTTCCAACTGTTCTAGATCTTATTTTAATACAAAATTTACTCCATAGATCATTATTCATTGTCGTTTACGATTCCATTTGATTGTCGTTGCGCTTCTTGCTTGTTAGTTGCATTTCTCATGGAGTTGTTAGCTTTCTCTTTCCTCTTCCTGATTTTTCCCCAACTATATCTGTGTTCCACTGCTGTTTGCAACCCTCTTTAAGGTTCTCCTACCTATTTTCACCCATGTGGCTATTTCATTGCGACTACATCCTCCTTCATGTAGGAAAAGTGGTCTTCTGATGTCTTCTAGACTCAGTTTTGGTGCTCCTCCCATTTTGGAATGTTGCAATATTTTAATAAAATATCTGGAACTTCGAGCCAAAATGCAACCCAGGCACATTCAATGCCAGTTAAAATAGCTAAAATGTTTATTGAGATAGAACAGCTAGCATAACCCTGAACAATGTCGTTTTAGGCCATTTAAACCAAAGAAGCTGGCATTTTCCCCAAATGTCTCAAAAATGTACCCCAAGTACGCAGATATATGGATTTGGACTGTCCTAGCACTGTAGCATTAGCGAGAAAATAGCCTCCTAGTAACCGAGCTATGTCACATTGGTTTTGGTGGCATCCACTCGTGAAAAGCAAAACTGAATCTTTCAATGAAGTTTGGGTTTGCTTGAAGATTGCAATTAAATTTTTCCATCAATAGTAAGGAAAATCTCAAATTTCACTTGGAAAAGAAAGAACTTGGCATATTGCCATCAACTAACATATTCATTCTACTTTGTAAACACCTATAGCATAAACTCAGTACCTTTGCACGGCTAGAAATACCCATACGGAGTCGGCAAATGTATAAGTGTTTCTTCGAAGTGTGGCTACTTAATTTTGCCCATTAGTGTATGTGAAAGAAGGGCACCAAGACCAGTTGCGGATCGTAGAGCACCATAAGCTGTTGCTAAGGTCGTTGCCAAGGATATTTTGCAAATTTGTTCAAATAAGCTTAAAATGAGAATTTACTAGTTTGTCAAGATGCCTACCTTACATATTTTTGCATACTAAAATACATTCTGCGCAACAAACATACTTCCACACTTTCTGGGGTGGGGGATTTATTATTCTACTTTATTACCAGGAAATTTTTGTACCAAAGTAAAATTTTAGACTAACTGAAAAAGAAACCCTGATAAGTGAGTAACTGCGTCCTTTGTTGATTGACTATTGATAAAGAATATTTCTTCTACAACAATTTTTTATTTGAATTCAATATTTTTACACGAATTACCTTTCAGCACAACTAAAATAAACTTAGCAATACATCATAGTCATAATGGTTTAGTTACAATAACAAAAATTAAAATATACCTTAGGCTGTCCTTCAAGGGGGTCGTGTTTGATTTATTGTCAGCTCATCAAGTACATTTTCAGTTGTTTTTTGAAGTGAAAAGCGTGAGAAATTCCCTAATGCCTGAAGGGATTTCATTCCAGGTTTTAAGAGCTGAGTATGAAAATCCTTTCTTTGCATACTCTAGATTATACTTAGGAATCTGGATATTTCTGCAGAATCGTGTATTGTATCCTAACCATAATTAGTTAGTTCTTTACAATATTATGTTCCGGTCCAACTGGGCATTTAGTGATATTCTCTGCACCACCATATTCTTTCATAACCAAGATATCATGCTCTCTGTATCCTCCAGCTCCAGGCATCCCCTCTGTAATAGTAACCATTAGTACCATTGATATCACCTTATTTGGCTCTATCACAGTCTCGATCTCCTCTCTCAATTTGAGGCCAGCCTCTCTTCCATAATAGTGATTCAACACTCCAAATGAGTAGCCATAACCGAATGTTCTGTACTGCAAGAGGTCATGCTCTTTGTAAATCTCATTTATCTCCTTTGCAACTTCTCCGCAAGTCTTACCTGGTCTGAGGATTTCCAAACCACATTTGTGCACTTTGCAATTCACTTCCCAAATCTCAATATTCTTTTCCGAGGCATGATCACAAAATAGAGTTCTCTCTAATGCAGTATAGTACCTGAGGAATACAAAAAAATTTAACAATTTATTATCCAAAATGATCTGGGAACCTGAAAAAATCACAAGGACTGCAAATTTTCAAACAGTTTTTACATTCCTCCTTTGCTACAAACGTTTTTTATTTTGTAAGAAAGGTTTTGCGGCTCAGTATTGGAATTTTCAGCTACAATTAGCTACAATTCTTTGCCTTACATGGAAAGAGAAGTCTCGAATGCGTTCTGACTTGAACACAGACCCGGCATTGTCGGGAGACTCCCGGTTTTGACAGATTTTTCCCAGTTTCCCGGTTTATATATCGTGTCTCCCGGTTTTAAAGATGTTATCTAGCAGAGATACATAGATCTCTCGCTGCTACTTCATTGATTTTCTGACATCTTTTTGATTTTTATTTGAAAAATATTCCGATTTGCTGTTGTGATATAATGGCCATATTGACTTTCCACATGGCAAAGGATTCCTTCAATGCTTTCTGTGTAACAAAAACCGATAGAAATTAATTTAATGAGACTTCATACGATCATTTTTGTCATAAACTACTTGCCAACCACAGCATTTTATCAGGTACATTTATTCTCTTAGCAAATTTCTGTGATCTCCTTGCCTTTTTATAGGGAAAACACAGAATCTCCAGCTTTTGGAATTTTGGGTTGACAGGCCTGTGACCGTTGCGAAGTAGGAGTACCGTTAAGAGAGCATATTCGCCTGTGATCTACTCTTCCGTCTAGAAAAAATGTCCCCATCCGACAATTATCTTTCTACAAAATGCATACCAGGACATTCGAATTGCAACCTGTCCATTGATTAGCTTTAAGCTAAAATTAAATTACGTTGGGGCCATTCGAAAACTACGTAGCAACTGAGGGTTGGAAGGGTATGGTCATTGTTGCTAAGAGCTGTTGTGAAAATTTAGGGGGTTTGGGGGTCAGCTCTTTTGTTACGTAACAGAGATTTTGGTTGAGCTTCAAATCAAACGCTGTTTTTGTGTGCATGTGTCCTCCACCTTTCTGAAACATTGTTGTGACATTGTTCCTTGTCTCTGGATTTACGTAAAAGTACCAGAAATGTCATCTTGTTTGCAAAGCAAATGTCGCTGGGATATCATTCTCGCACATTAGAACACTAGATTGAGGGATTATGAAGCATGACCAGAACACGAAACCATATATCTTAAGACTCGAAATATTACGTAACAACGGGGATGATTGATACTACATTCCCGGCCAAAATGTTTGAGCACTTCGAATATTTCCACCCTGCCCCCCGGCACAATGCTGAATTGTGAAGAATTTTTGCCACTTTTGGAGTACCTTGGACTATGGAACTTTTGATCTGTCCTTTCTGCGCACAAATCAACATTGTTTTGGGGAGGAGGGGAAGAGGAAGGCGAAAACTCGAGGGTTTGCTAGAGTCACTAAAATAGTTATGAAGCTTGTCTAAAAGATAACTTTTTGCTAGCATTCCAACTAATTTTGGCGAGGATTGTAGATTTGCTACGATGCGCTACAAGGGGTAGGTGGTGTAGTGATTCTACTTTAGATTCACAATAATTAGCATGCTTGATTTGGAAGCCATATTTTATATTTCGAATTCAATTCAATATAAATCAAATCTTAATAAAATATTGAAAAAGAGATTGAATAAAACTGTGGGGACAATAATAAATCAATTATAAAAATGTAGTCTCAATGAGAATACTACAGGTGGGTGATCAAAATGGGCGAATTTGAATGTTACTTCGGTATTGACTCAGGTATTGCATAGTATTGCTACCAGACGAGTGAGTTAAAGAGGGCAATTGTTGTCAGAAGCAATGACAGCATATTCAAAGTTTGCTTTCAATATTATAGGTTGCTATTTCAACCCTATCTCATCAATTACAGCCCACCCCTGGGAAGAATTTTTTTCTATAAAAAGTAACTCTCTATCCGGATGAGCTGGTACCTTGATTTCTGCCATCAAAGAGTTGACGATTGAAAGGGCTGAAAGTCAAGACATTGCAAGGAAAAATGTTTTGGAGGAATGCATCGATCCAACTCCTTGTTACTTTCCTCTATTCAACCGGGACCTTAGCAATTGAAATAAGCTTACCCTGAAATCACAAGAAAACAATTCAGGCTATGTCTCCTTTTTGTAGTTTGCGACTTGTGACGGGATTATGCGCTCCATCTGTGTTTATTCTAGATTGAAACCAACTTTAGGCTTGAGAGAGATGAAGCAATTTCTCAGTTTAGAACGAGAGAAGTAAATAAATCATAGCTGTTAATTATGTTGATGTAGCCCTTGGAATGTGCAATAGCATCATCAGAAAGATAACACTGGTGGCCACAACGGTGCTTGAACTAAAAGAAGATGGTGCTATAACATGATCTAAAACAAGAAAAGAGCAAAAATGATCTTAATAAAAGTAGAGGGGAATCAAACAATTCATGAAGAATGGCCTCCCTTATTATTGATTCTTCCTCCCCAACGAGTCATTTCTCCTTTATGCTAACCAAAAACTCTTATGGATATGCCAGCCCTGAAGAAATTATGAGTGGGAGCATGATAAAAAGTAAAGGTAGTCCCCTATACTTTCGTACGTAGGGGGAGTGCCTGTTAGAAAGGACACTTATCCTGAGCCATCGTCATGTGAGGTAGGGTGGCCAGTTCCTTTCCTCACCGCCTTTATCTCCCCAGTGTTGCCACCAGGTACCCATTTGCTGCTGGGTGAACAGTGAGCGAGCATTCAGTCAAGGCATCGAGTCGAGCTCGAACCGTAGACCTTCCGCATGGGAGGCATGCGTTCCAACCACTATGCTACCTCGCTCATTGGGAACATGATACACCCTGTTAAACAACGAAAGACGCAGCAAAAGCGACGCCTGTTGTATTTTGAGATGCTGATTACTTTTTCTGAAACTCTCTTAATTGCGTTGGTAAAGATATCACAATCTACGAAACTGCAAGAAAGTTGGTTATGGCGCAGGAAACTTAGAATCCCATTGAGCATAGTGCTTTCCGTGACCTTTTATTTTTCGTCACAGTTGGTCGAATTTTTGCAAAACAAGCATCACTCCAAAGGAAAGTGTCCAGGCATATACCTCTGTCACAATGTACCAAAACGTCTTTCACATTTGCAGGAAACATGACTTACTGTCACTATTTAGACCCTGTTTGGCCCTTTGTAGCAGTAAGTATTTGACCGTAGGCAAGTAAATGACTTTTATCCTCATTCACCTTCATATAGTTATTTTTTCAAACCAAAGAGTTATTGTTCATAAGATTATTCGTCGCGTTTGACCAGGGTTTTACTTGCTTTCTGAAATCGTTCTATAACAACCAAAGCCTCCTCTAGCCAACCATGTAATTCATTTTCCTATAGCATTTTAAAATGTCGTGTCATTCTCATCCAGTAGTTTCTCACTGCTGTACTTTTCTATATGGTGTACCATAGGATGCATGATGGAGTATTCCCAAAATGTTCCCTTTACCTTTCTCCTATTACTTCTACCTCATTTCCAGATTCTGATTTGAAAAGTATAGCCTGTCTTACGTAGTTTCCGCTAAAAAATTAATTTGTGACGCGACAAAGACTCATGTCACTTTGAAGGTTTAATCTATCACCCCTGCACATACTCACTGTATTTCTATGCATTCGACCTATTGTAGTGAAAAGCTTTGCTTTCTGACGGATTAACAATATGGATTGTCTAGTAATTTTGTCATTATTTCGTTGCTAATAAGTATATAATATCTTATCTGTAATTTGCATCTTTGAGAGCCGTCAGGGGCGCGCTATAACATTTGCATTTTGTTGGCCGAAATGAGACTTTTTGGAAGAAATTTGCTGGCATGATTGAGTTGTCTTAGAACTAGTTCATACGATGAGCCGTAGATGACCCAAACCTATGCAGTTTGCAATTTCTGTAGTTAAGAAAATTGCAATCAGGGGCTCTCTACTGTTCGGTGCCAGAGTAACTAATTACCGCTCGCAAACGAGGCTACAGAAAATAATGAAGATGGCTGCCACCAAATGGATGCCTCTTGGAATACAATCACGAACCTTTGCATTTTGCAGAAGTTGGCTGAGTGATAAAAGCGCACAGATCTGCTATGCATGTGTTGCTGAAAGATACTATTCTCCTTCATCCGTTAACGTTATGAACATATTTGATAGGAAAGCAAAAAGGCACCAACGAAATGTTGCCGCAAAAATGCAAGATCATCATGTTTACGATTATTTAAAGGATGAGGTAACTACAGATGCATACAAGAAAGAGAAAGTTTGAATTGATCTTATGCCCTTAGAATAATAATCTTAGTTAACGAATAGTTTATTGTACCGCCCCACCAACTTGGTCACCAAGTCTCTTATCTGGTCACTTCAGAATTATAGTTTTCTTGTAATACTTCTTACTTGTAACCTCATGCACGAGTCTGATTGTAGAAATTATGTTTACCTCTTCTGTTAAGGTTGCAAGTCGAGTGGTGGATAGACTTTGTGACATTGCAAGGTATAAACATGTTTTGACAAACATGCATTTGTTTACCAGACTGGACAGTTTGCTTACTGCGCGGGCAATTTCACTTTTTAAGAATTCATGGTGCGCGTCTGAGGTGAAGTCCCGGAATTTCTTGCGCAGATCAGATTCTGAAACTTTCGACTAGAAAACTACTTGACTGATAGTACACGACCAATATTGGAAAGTGCAAAAGCCAGTGCGCGGGTAAGACAGAGATGTGCAGATTGGGTTGCCAGTTGAGTGGTGAATTGGTGAAAACGCCCCCCCCCATCAACAGAAGCTCTCTCGGCACATCACTGTGGCAAGAAAGAGCAGGTGTGCAGCAAACGTTCCAGTCTGGTGTGTTTATACACTGATGTTTAGTTAGATATGCTCTTCATGCAGTCATTTTTAGGAATAACTTTATATTTTGTTGGCTTTTGGTTCCAAAGTATTCCAGCCTTATTAGAGGTTATTATCAAGGAGAAGGCACAAAGGCATAGCCATAAGGGAGTGCAGAGAGGTGCCATGCCCTCCAATACTTAGCTTTTCAGTACACTTGCTAAATGTCAACAACATTGTATTACTGATTAAACTCAAGGAAAGTCCTATTTGTGGGAAAATTGGGCTCCAAGAAAGTCTGCTTGTTGGCAAATTGGGACTGTGCACCCCACCAACAATTTTCTTTAGCTTCGCTCCTGAGAAAGCAAAGCAGTATGTGAATAATCTTCCATACATTTGGATTACCACATCACATTTTTAGTTATGACTAAGTAGTGGTCACACTTAGAATGTTATTTTGCATTTTAATGTATTAATTATTTGTCTTTTCCATGACATATTGTACAATCATTTTAGGTGTTTTCCTGTTGCATTAGATTTGGGCTGTGGCAAAGGGCATATTTCTAAGTACCTTACAAAGGTAAACTTATAGCTCAGAAAGACCTTTTTCTGTGACATTTCATACTAATTATTTGTTGTTCATCATTCATTCAATTTTTCATTCAGTTTGACTTTTATTGGTGATAATTAGAACTACAAAAGATTGACCCAAAAAGATTTGCTTGCATACTGCCAACATGCTACTACTCTAAGGCAGTAGTTTTCAACCCTTTTGCAAGAGCAGAGCCCCAAGGAAGTGTTTCAATGGTTTGAGGACCTTGTTCAAAGAATTAAAAAACACTGTTGATCATAGCATTTGTGTAGCTTCTGGTGGAACCCATGGATTGCACTGGCAGAATCCTAGGTTTCTGTGGAACCTTAGTTGAAAGCCACTGCTCTATGGGATATGCCATGAATTGTGTTTTTGGAAGAAAGTAAGTAGAAAGTACTCTAAGATAAAATGATTTCTTCTTTATGAAAAACTGATGCAGTGCCAAAAGCTCTGGGAGTTAGGGCTACTTACAATTGAAGACATATCAATAGATATGTTTAATTTGTTGATAAAGCAGACATCCTAATTATCTGATTCACTTTTCTGTAATTCTATCTTCCCCATAGACATATTTTATGAACATATTTTTCATTAATCATGTGGCAAATGAAAGCATTGCTCTTATATAATATATTATTCACAAACCAAAACATTAGATACTACTTATTTACATTGTTTGATTTTCAATTGCTTGGTTTTTTAGGACAATGTTGAACTTCTTTACCAGAGTGATATGTCACAAGGCATGCTTGTATGTTCCCATTTCTTATTTCAGCTTTTTACTTTGCATTGGCTCCCATTGCCAAATGTGTTACATTTGAAACTATCATTTTTATTTTCAGTTATTGCCAGCCTTGCCTATATTTTATGTGTGATAAATAGCTTCCCCCTATGCTTCAAGCTTTTTATCCACCATGGCACCTGCCTCTTCATTGATGTGGTATTTGTAGCAAGCATTGTATCACAATTTTATTTGCAATTACAGTACTTGAAAATTGATGTTTTCCTTACATGTTCTGGTAATTTTTGTAAAAATACTGTATCATATAGCATACAATTTAGAGTACTTTTTGATTTTTTAGCAGCTCAAGCTTTACAACATCTATCATAGATTTAGTAGGTAGTGAATTACCTGAAGTGTATTTTCATATCAAGCAGGCATTGAAATGAGCAGTTTTGGGCACTTGATTGATCAAGCTCCTCAATTCATTAACGCTCTTGATCAAGCTCCTGCACTGTATTTGCAGTGGTGTACTGGTTGGAGTAAGGGCATGTGAACATATTTTGAGGGCCCATAAAGCAGTATTCTAGGATATTGCTTGAGATCAAAAGGGACTACATTGATAAATTTCTTATACAAAAGTAAATATGTGAAGCAGTGTGTTTGTTTTAGTGCCACATCATGATGAAATTTGTTCTGTGAATTTTGTCCACAATGTGACTCCATACATATAAACTTCTGATTTCAAGGGAGAGAGGGAAAGGACATTTAATTATTGTTCTATATAGATTTAAGGAAGATTCAAGAAGAATCTCATTGCATCTCTTCAATATAAACAATTGATCAATTCTAGGAGCTTGAATAATTGAGCCAGTAGAATTTGCAACATGAGTGTTGAGGCACTTGGGCTCAATCAAGTGCCTCTTGTCTCAAGGCTTGATATCAAGTATAGTTTGCTGTTTGGGGGTGGAGCATCTTGACTTTTTCCTAATGTATAGTAAAGAGTCATGGAGAGAGCCTGTAAATTATATGTGGCAGCCTCAATGAATTGTCATGTTCTGCTGAAACCCTTTTTCTTTTCAAGGATAGATGCACTGAGCAGGAAGTCCCAACTGTCACAATGGTTGCTGATGAAGAAGACCTCCCATTTGAAGATTGCAAATTTGATGCTGTTTTGAGTAGTCTAAGGTTGGGCTGTTAGAATTTTGCAATAGCAAATTTCATACTACTTTCTTTAGCAATTGTTTTCTAGTAAAGGAACTTGCAAATTCTGTGATGATTGTTTTCTTGAAAGTAGAATTGGTAAATTTCATCTTTCAGCCTGCATTGGGTAAATGATCTTCCAGGTGTGCTTCGGAAGGTTATGTCATGCTTAAAAGAAGATGGAGTATTTCTGGGTGCCATGTTTGGTGGTGATACTCTATTTGAATTGAGAACAGCTTTGCAAGTAGCAGAAACAGAAGTTGAAGGTGTAAGTTAATGTAAAGTTATGTTATCAGTCAAGTGTGGGGATGTACAATTTAAGTTTGCAAGGGACTACATGATAAGCATGAATTGCATCAGAGGGTAGCACTAATAGTAACTGGGATTTAGTTAAGAACAGTAGAAACAGGAAAATGAAAAAGAACTATGTAAAGCATTTGAAAAGGCAATTGAAATTGATGAATCCATTCTAAATTACATGAGGTTTTTTTACTTACTACACCTCCCCTTTATTGTTGACAGTGATAATAAGTTGAATTATTTAGTCTAATTGTATCATTCCTACTTTCATTGCATAAATTGTATGTAAGTACAAATTATTCTTGTGATGCAGGGTTTTGCACCTCACATTTCACCATTTGCTCAAATGACTGACTGTGGCAATCTGCTAACTGGAGCTGGTTTTAGTCTTACAACAGTGGTAAGATTATTAACTTTAAAGTGAGCTTGCTATATAAAACTTGCTTTCATTACAAGCTGCAGTTGGGATATTGGACTAGTGATTACCGTAAATTCCGGCGTATAAGTCGAAAATTTGACACCAAATTTCAAGTTTAAAAATTCATCCTCGACTTATACGGCGGTAACATTTTCCATGGCATGAATTCTAGTAAGTTTAGATTGAGGAAACCATCGCAAGTCAGAATTTTATGTTATAACATATACCCCGGTAAGTATTTATTTAAAAAAATAATAGTAAAATACTTGTAATCCTTGTAATACTTGAATGACTGTTTTCTTGAATGCTGCATCATATTTCCTCCTTCTTTGTGGTCGACCGGACATCTTGCTTGTTTAACGGTTTATGATTATTTAAAAATTTGTAACCGACTAAATTGGATAGAAAGTTGAAAATTTATTCAGAGCTGATTGGTCTACTAGTAATTTCCTAGCTAAGCGTAGCAAGGTCAGACACACCCGATAAAAGAAAATCAATAAATTTATCGACGCGTAGCCAAGGAAATAGTACCTATTCAACAATCAACTACCGGTACGTCACACCGGATAATAAGAATTCTTAGAAATGACACCGTATGAGAAAGTCTGCTGATGACGCAGTTGATTATTGAATATGTTTCCTTGGTTACGCCTCGCCTCTGATGCCGACTGGAATATTCCGACCAAGCGATTTGAGCCAGAGAAGGGAGTCGACTTATACGGCAGGTACATGTCAAAATCAGGATTTTTAGGCCAAAGTTATAGACCTCGACTTATACGCCGGGTCGACTTATACGCCGGAATTTACGGTAGTTGGAAACCAGAAATTAATTATAAATTTAAATGTGAATGCCATGACAAACAACATTATGCAAAAACCAGAAAGAATGGTAGAGTTTGTAGATACATCATTATATGAAGATGTTGCTTGTCACATCAAAATTTGATTTAAAGTTAATCTTGACGAAGCCAGGTTTATTACAGATTTAATTGGCAATGCCATATTTAGATGAAGCTAGATTTAGAAGAAACTAGAATTTAAAAAAACTGGATTACTTTCAATTTTTTGGATTAAAATTGAGCATAATGCAAGATTGAAATTAAAAAAAGATTAGGAAGTGCTTTGGTTGCTCTGGCCTAATTAGCAGAAAGAAAGAAATACCAAGTTTGTAGAAATCAAAGGCATTACATGAAAATTTTATGGATATTGGTGCCAAGATTTTCTTTTGATGATAAATCAATAATCTATGAACTCGATAGTTCTATCTGGTTGCTTTGCTTCTCATATTGTTTTAGTCACTACTCCCATGCCCAAGCAATAATTTTTATCAGTCAGTTTACTCACTTTTAATGCCCTTTCTTTTTCTTCCAGCCCTGCTCTGATTTATTTCCTCATGTGATTAAATGTGAATTCCTAATGGCTTTTCAACCATTTTTATAGATATTTGGTCTTGCCTTTATAATCACTATTGTTGAATGTAATCTTCTTCAACTTAGGACTTTGATGAAATTACAGTAGACTACCCTTCAATAACACAATTGATGAAAGATCTGAAAGGTATCTGGTCTTTTAACTATTATGTTTCTTTTTCAAGTTGTAAATTCTGTATTTTTCGAAGAAAAATTAGGAATCAAATGTCAATTTAGGCCAAAGAAATTTATTTGTGGTAATCTTTTTCATTTGTTCTTTTATGAATAATAGAAATAGTGCCTTCATACGTAGGGGAGTGACTGTTGGAGAGGCCATTTATCCTTGGCCATCAGCATATGGGCTAGGCTGGCCAGCTCCTTTATCTATCCAATATGCCACAAGGCACCCAATCGCTGCTTGCTAAATGCACTCTTACTGTCCACCAATCACTGCTTGGTGAATAGTGCTCCATGAATCTAGGCATTTTAAGAGAATAATCACTAACAATTTTTCCGAATATTATTAAAGTTTATTTCCTTGCTTAAACGAGTATGTATTTAGATTCGTACCATCTGTTTCACTTTCCTCTTCTGTAAGAAGAGGAAAGGTAAACAGATTAAATATAGTAATAACTTCAAACCAACTAGTCTAGTCACCCTATATTTCATCCACCCCCAGCACAGATCACTGAACACTGACCGCAGAGAGTGTCCTAATGACACTATAATGTTTATTTTCAGTATAGAAATTGGAACTGTAATAGGCCTTTGGCCTAAACAGAATTTATGTTATATTATGTTATGTTTATGTTATATTTATATTACTAACTGGCTATTTTAAGGTTATTCCCTTGTTACGTAACGCTAGTTTTCGCCATATTTGGGGCCCTCACGCTTTCTTTAAAAAAGATGGACTTTCATGTGTTTTTGAAGTTTGGTTTATTAGAATTTAAGGTGCCCCCCTCCCTGGTGGAGGAGTTGCATAATGGGTGAATTATCCATTTATTTAGTTGTTATATGTGTTTTTTGTTTTCCTATGTTTTGTGCAATGGCCACAGGGTTGCTATGTAATTCCACGCTCCATATGGTATCGTTTTTTATTTGTATGCTTGTAAATGTTTATGCGAATAAAAAATTAAAAAAAAGTCGCTGCATGGTGGACAGCAGGTGTGCATTCAGCCAAGGCTCAAATTTGGCTCACACCTTCGAATTTGCACACAAAAGACAAGGTAGGCGCCCTAACCACCGCATTACCCCGTTCATACATAAAGTAACGACGTTATGCTTAATTTCATTTCTACTGAATCAAGTAATGGTTGTGGTATAAGTATTACATAAGTTTCTGTCAATGCCATTTTTGGAGTATCTTTGCAGGAAGTAAGTTTA
This sequence comes from Cassiopea andromeda, assembly GCA_018155075.1. NCBI lineage: Eukaryota > Metazoa > Cnidaria > Scyphozoa > Rhizostomeae > Cassiopeidae > Cassiopea > Cassiopea andromeda. The sequence continues at coordinate 754,693 of WIPJ01067665.1, forward strand.
GACACATTTTGATAATAAATGCCTGATGACACAGTCAACAAATTCTAAATCTTTTGCTGAAGTGACGAGAGCTTTTGAAGCTATCACAATTTTTCAAGTTACTGCACTGCCAATTTTGAAGTGGTCTTGAATATTTTAGTAGTAATTTTGGCAAAAAAAGCTAGAAGCGGAAAACGGAGCTCTTAAATACGTTTCATGTTCACACGATCTCTTCTTGGTTGAGATACTTATCACTGTAAAGTATTCCACTGAAGCGTTAATCGTTCTCTTTTATGGCTGTAAATGTCAGCGTCTGTAGATGTTACTGTATGTGTACTTACTGAAGGGCGTGGTTTGCAAATTTTTTGCTGGGGATACTCTCGAGTACCGAATAACTAGGGGGTTGGAAAGTTCTGAAAAATTTAGCAAATGGGGGTTGGAAATAGTTGAAAATTTAATAAATGGGGAGTTGAAATAACTGGAGTAATTCCTATATTTATACCATTGGCCTGACGATTTCACTAAAGTGGGTACGTTGTCTATTATTGAATGTAATGGATTTTGGTTTTTGATTCACGTTTAGGGCAAACTATAAATTCACGTCCTCAAAATTTTGGAGAAGAAATAAATGGGGAGTTGGAATAAGAGCGGGGAATTGGAAAAAGTCTCAAAAATTAATAATCAGGGGGATGATTATTTGGCACTCAAGCGTAAACCCCCCAGATTCTCAGTTCTGCCTTTTTTCTAGAAATAGTGATGTAATCATAGCGTAGGAAAATGATGTTAAGTTAGGCACTGAGTAGTTGTAACAAATTGTTCTGTTTGAAAGCTACTATACAGGTAAAGTTGTGGTCACCCATCATTTTTCTTACCAGTAAATATGAGCTATTTTTCTTCCAGGTATGGGTGAAAATAATGCATCATGGAATAGGAAAAGTATTTTACGTAGGAAGACTGTAGAATATGCATCGAAAGTATATCAAGGTATTCGTTGTAGTGCGTCTTTGAATAAACTTTAAAATTTCTTTTGATTTTAGAAGATCTACCTATAATATCGAATTGGCATAATCATCAGAGAAGCTGCATACTTTTTGTTTTAAATGCATAGCAGTAGGATACACTCGGTGACATGCCGAGACACCTTCTGTTGGGGGGGGGGGCGTTTTGACCAATTGACCAACTATTGTTAATATAAAAAGAAAGGTCACAGAAAATGCTGTTGCCAACTCTCTAGCAGCATGGCTGCCTTGTGAGCAACTTTCTTGCAAATTTTAACATATAGGGGGGGCGCGACGCCCCCAATTGCCACATCCTTGGATAAACTTACAGTTTGACTACTCGTGAGCTTGTAGATGAGGAATCCAAACTAGTTGTCCACTAGTCTATCAATGGGCTTGCTCCAAAGTACGTATGTAATCTTATTACAAGAAACTCTTTTGACAACTCTTTTTGTCTTCGAGTTACAGCTACTGATTTGAAGATTCTATAGAAAACGTCAAAAAATCGTTCTCTTATCGAGGAGCGCAACTCTGGCAAAGCCTACCAAATGAAACAAGGCAGTCACCTTCCGTTTGTGCTTTCAAAAGCAATATCTAAAGAGCTGGTGATCCCCCTAGTGGTCGGACAGTAGCTACCCATGTCTATATCTGCTCGACTTATGTCGCTTTTATGACGGTCAGCGCTTTGTCAGCTTAAGGAAATGGAGCAACATTAGTCGCTGGGGGATTCTCAATTCATTCATTTTACATTATTACTTGATAAAATTAGTTCAACTTCTTTACTTTGTATTTTAACGTAAATTTTAAATTAGGTTATTTATTTATTTATATCAGTTTACAGTAACTTTTAATTCATAAATTTTTAGCGGAGAGCCTCTTAAAAATCAAATAAAGCTCAAGAACACCCCTCCTTTACAATTTAGAATGAAATCTAAAATGGGTTTCCTATAGACAGTGCTAAGGGAGTTTGAAATGCAGCAGTTGCTATGACTTTGTTCATTCTCAGGTTAAATTACACACAGATGCTGTTGGATGTAGGAATATCTGCTTCTTTCAGTCTAATTTCAATTGACATCATTATTAGACACATTTCGTACATGGGGTCATCCATAAAGGATTTCCGCACACTTCTGGCAGTTTTCAACCCCTTCCCCTTGTCCATGCTTGTCCGATTGCTCTTTAACAGCCCCCTTTCCCCAGATAGTATGGACTCTGAGTTGGAAGACAATCACAGAGCTGCAAAACATATGAAACAATAATAGCTCTTTGAAAAAGAGATGCATACTGTAATTATTTTTTGCTTGTCTCTTTATTTTTCATTCTTGAGCGAAGTTAAATGACTTTTAAATGATCATGTCATCGCTTAAAAAAATGCACTGAAAAGGGTGTTGACTTCAGGTAAAACCTTTCCTTCCCCTAAGGTGCAGACATCCTTTATGGATGCCCCCATTAGAAAGTGTGACACCAAGATTATCTAGCAAATATTGTCTTCTTTGGTCGCTAATTATATGCATTTATTGCAACAGAATATTATGGCAATGAAGATGGCAGCATTCCAGCAACGTTCCAGGTTTTATACATGATTGGTTGGAAGCCATCAAAGTCCCAAGTATGTATATTTTGTATTAGTTGCTTCTAGATCTGTTTGCAATTGGTCACATAAAACAGCAACTAGAAATGCTCCATTTCCTTGGATTTTTCACCTGATATGTTCAATCTTTTCCTGCACACACATTGTCCATTTGATTGTGATAGCATGAAGTATGAAATCAGCTCTCAGATTTTGTACCACGTGATTCCTCCAGTACAATTTTGCCACCCCTGAAACAGAAGCCTGGCTACGGGCTTGCTGGAAACTCATGGATCTTCCTGGAAACTCATGGATCTTCCTGGAATGCAATTTTCCTCCTTCAAAATATGAAAACTCTTGGAATACTCCTGGAAGTCAATTGTTTGAAGTACAGTTGATATTCGATAGCTCAACTACCTACTCAATTGCAACATAACTTTCGTCTCATACTGCAAAGGGCAAATTTCTTGTGTTTTAGAGAGTATGCTCCTAAGTGTTTCCTGAGGGCAAGTCCCCAGATCCCCATTTTCTCAACCCTCATTGCATAGCCACCAAACAACTTGGCAGCTAAGCGGTTTCTACTACTGCTCTACTATGCTGACTCCTCGTTCAATCGAAATTAGTCATGTTTACAAACACGTTCGTAGAACTGATTGTACAGTATATGATTAGCATCAAAAAGTGATGAGGTTCTTCTAGAAAACTCCTTGAAAAAGCCTTGGAAAGTGCTGAAAAACTCCTGGAAAACTCCTGGAATTTCATTTCAAAATATGAGTTGCCACTCTGGCTTTCTATTGTCTGTTTTGAGTTTGGTGTAACACCTTCAGGGGTGGCGAAACCGGGGAGCCAGAGGGCGCTAACTCTGCGCTTATTTGCATAAAATAGTATGTTCTACTATTTTCTACACATTTTTGCGGAAAAAGGTATCATAAAAGACTATATTCATATTCCAAAAGCTTTGAAAATAATGTAGTAACCAACGCGGATAAGGAGAATTCCGAGCTTATCTAAGACCCTGATGACCAGGCCCCTCCACTTGTAAAGTCGTTTCCACGCCCCTGATCTTGAGTGTTTATTTTCTTTTATCATCCACCAGGCAAAACCATTAGAACGTGGCTCAGCGGATGTTAGTTTAAAGGAACTTGGTTCTATGTTCGAAGACCTTCCCAAGAAATCGTCGTGATTTTATGGGCTAAAAGCTTGGTTATTGCTCAGTATTGGTAACTGCTAGTCCTGGATGACAGTTTCGTGTGTGCTTTGTGGATCTTTACTGTCAAGCAGTGGGAAGGACTTTTTCGCATTTGACACAGCCATGGACAAAAGTACTTATATCGATAGCGATTTGAGTATTTTTGCTATTTAGATAATTATAAAATTTGACAATAATTATTTTAAAATATGAATCTATTTTTAGTTTTGTTTGAAATATCTTGCTGTTGGAAATGAGCCATCATGCAAGAGTTTCCACTTGTTTGTACTCATTTGTCCACGCATATTTCGCGCGGTGAACCATATTGGGCAACAAATTCTTTAGGGGACTTTTCTTAATACAGTTGTCCCTCACTATAACACGGTTCACTTTTTGCGGCCTCGCAGTTTCGCAGATATGTAGATCATTAAAATGAAATTTGTTAAGGCATTACTTTTTAAAAATCTACATAATGGAGAACTTTCTTCAGAGTGTTTCAATTAGAAAGGAAGAAATAAAAGTACCTGACTGGGCAAAGTGCATGAAACGTGTTGTGAGGGTTTTTGCAGCTTTAAAGGAAGCATTCAAAAAAGTGGGAGGCACATGTATTCAGGGACACTCTAACATACAAAAAAGGGCAATATGTAAGCTGAAAAGGGGCACCTTACATACAAATTTGTGAAAAAAGTGGGGGGGCACGTATCCCCTGTGCTCCCCTGGTTCCTACGTCCATGGTAAAAAGTAAAGGCCAAGCGCTTCCCTACTTGTCCAGACTTTTCAATAGCATATCTGCAGTTACGAACAGAATGCTTCGTAATTACAATTTAAATCTAAGGCCCTCAAGAATGACAACAGCTCATACTTTTCTAACATTTAAAGCGAAACTAAAAGTCATGCTCGCATAGTAACATTTATTTTTCTCTGTAAACTTTTGCTACTTTTATGTTTTTTGTCGTAATATTTTTTTCGTATAGGATTGTATTTTAGCTTCCATATGTTTTTTTCATTTCAAAGGAGGGCACCTTGAAAACCAGCTATGCTGAAGGGTAACCCTCCTAAAAAATGTAAAAATGAAATTAAATGAAATAAAGATGGCTAGTTCGCAGATTTCCATTATTTAGAGCGCAATCCTCGCGATAAACGAGAGAGACCTCTTTAATGTCAGTATCTCAGAAGGATGTTTGCATCTATTTCAAAGGCTTTACTTGATTGATGGAAGCTGTCAGTGTTGACTGTCAGCGTTCTCTTTCTGGCCGTTTTCAGAAGCACGTTGCAATTGCTGCCAAAACTCTTGCTAGCAATCATTCATATGTATTATCGTACTCCAAACAGCTTCTGTTTGGCTCCTATATGAAAAACAAGGGACCACTCGCATTTTCTGTGGAAGTATCTTCAAAGGTGCAATTTCAAGATTGAGAAAAACAGCACTCCTTACTTTGGACTCAAGCTTAAGAATACATCTCACAATGTGTTGAGAAATCACTATATTACCCCGTGAGTAATGCTTTCAAGGGAGTTGGTGCTCCCTCCGTTCCCCCAGCCACCATTTAACTGCTCATGTAGGTGGTCACTGGTAATCCATTGGGGGACTATTGAAATTTTAATTTCCTACCTCTGCATAAATACATCAATATTCGAAAAGCCAATAATGTCAAAAAGTGCTTTGTTTAGTTTGAATTTACCCCATTTATAATTTTAGCTTCAGTGGTAAAGCAGGCTGGGGAATACAACTGCGCTATACAAATTCTTGTAGCGCAGTTGCGTGAATTTTGCATTTCTCTTTGCTCATTTATACTCTTCAACTGCTAATTACACGTGCAAATTAAAGTTCGGGGTCTCAGCATTGCTAGAGATCACTGCTGACTTTCGCATTTATACATCGTAAGCAAGCTCTGGTGGGTTTACGCAATGGGGTTACAAATGGGCTAGTGAAGGCAGCAGAGAGGCCAGTGGCCAGAATTAAGTGCAAGCATTGAATCGAGAATCAAAACATCAAATAGAGGTAATTTCAATATGATAACGATTTGGAGAACGAGCTCGGCAAGAACAACACGAACAATTTTTGTGTGCCAATTCAAGAGTGCTTTTTCTTCCATTCAGAAGGCTACATAAAGCCAGCTTTATTGATTTTGTTGGAAAGTTTCTTTTTGTGGTTGCCGATTACGTATAAAGAAAAAGGAATCTTGAATACGTGCGTGATTTAGTTTTGTCCTTTTAACTGATGTGTTTATAAGTGACTTTGCAAAAAAGAGTACAAACAATCTCTTGAAAGTTCAATTTCACTATGCTTATAGTAGTCAATTTCCTATATTTCAAATCATGTGAATACTTCTCAGAGATTCTAGAAGAATATACTAGCACCTGTAGAAAACAGATGCGACTGATTTCTCGGTCAACTCTTCAAGACCCAGATGCCGTGTTGTTGGCACTGAGAAATAGCCCCTAAAGTCTTGTGCAAACGATCTAACTTCTGGTCTAACACTTGAGCTGACGTCATGTGAGGCGAAATGCTAAGTCGTTTACACACTTTGTCAGGGCACCTAACATTGTGTTTTGTAATGTTGGGCGATGTTTGATCAAGATCAAACATTTCACCTAACATTTCATTTTTCTCCATTTGCTGGCTGATCGCTTGCGCAGAAGTTTGACATTGTTAGAAGCGTGCATATGCACTGTATTCTTTTCTCGGGCAGTTCGTCGTTCACTTTTATTCATTGTTGACCATATCAGGCAGCTTAGGTCTAACAAACAGGAATAAAATAGAAGCTATGAACACAGCTACAAAGAATCAGTTGAGTACATACACAGTACGAAACAAGTACGAAGAATCACGAGTTTTTTGATGCAAGTGTTTCCTTCAGTTATATTATCATCATCAATAATTCCAACTCACCCTTAGTTACCACAATTTTATGCTGTTCTAGCAGTGGCTGTGAAGAGACAAAGGACACAAAGATGCCCTAAGTAAATTGATCACTGTACAGGTACAAAGTAAGACTAAATGTTAGGTGAAAAGTTAGGCTTGTTTGCATGCTTTGCCAACATGAACAAAATTTTCATACCAAAAGTCATACCAAATGCTAGACCAAGTGTTAGATCATTTGCACAAGGCTTAACTGACATGCTTACTAGGAGATGACATGTGCTCATAAGAATTAATGTTATGACTGTGATAATCTTTCAGGGATTGTTTGTTATTTTTCATTCAATGAACAGCTTGTAATATTGTCATTAAGACATTGGCACCAAATCCTCAGTTGCTTGAAATTCTTATCAATCAAATACATGCTAGTCACTTACTAATTCTTAATTGAGGAAGAATATTGCTAAACAACACCTTGTTGCAGAGGGAGTGTTGTGTGTTGCTTTAGGGCACCTAATTGGGATGCTGGTTTGTTGTGAGTGAATCTGACCAGTGTGCAGATTTGAACCAGTGGGATCTTCAATTCAACAGATTTACAGCACTGTGCCTAAATCACTCAGTCACACCATTGTCACTAGTTTTTTGTAATGCAGTATGCAAAGCTTTCTTCGATGCTTCAAAGTGTTTGTTGCTATTCCACTTTTGAATACCCCAATTCAAACTCAGGTCATTGTATTATGATACAAGTATTTCTAGCCCCAGGGTCATTTTCATATTATGTTCAATGGAAGATGAGAAAGAAGAGCATGTTAGGTTATTTGTTTATTTGATCAAACTCATTGCACTTTAAATTTCATTTGTAGGCAGGGTTTTCACTGTACTTTTGATTTTATTAATTGAAATTAGAGTACACCAAAGGTACAATGACCAGCTGCCATGGAGATTCTGGGTCGCCTCTCATTTGCAGAGATGGGTCCGAGGTTAAACCCTTTATAGCTGGAATTGTAATTGGGAGTGAATACTATTGCAGAACAGGACGCCAATACATGATGTTTACTGCAGTTGCAAAGTACATTACTTGGATTCACTCGCATTTGAAGAAGTCTGCAGGGGCTCAAATCCCTACTCAAAACTCTACATCGAAGCCAAATTTTGACAGCAATGCTAATCAAAACACAATTGTACTTTTCCATGATTTTCCTCATAGTTACTCTCACAGGCTTTCTAAACATACACTGTTACAAGAATCTCTGAGATTATGACTTAACGTAACGATTTACATAACTGCAAGCGAGGAACTGCATATTTGCACTAGTTAATAGGAATCGTAGGTTACTACTAATTAACCAAATAAAAATCAAGGACAACAAGAAGTAATTATATCCTGGTTGATTACCGTCATGCATGGAATAAATGCCCAATGGTTGCATTTCAATTTCTGCTAACTTAGTCTGGCTCTTGTTTTGTAGGGATCTACCTTATCAAAAATGGCAGATGTTCCACTTCAGTTCCATGACTTTAAACACCTTGATCACACAAAGAGATGCCCAAAATACACATCAATCTTGTCCAGGGCAGCATCATCAACAATACAACCTAATGAATTGGACGATGTCTACACAGATCTTGAAAATTTGCTTGGAGCTGCAAACATACGCCACAGACAGTTAGAGTCAGAATTAAAGATTCTAAGTGAATGGGCTGATAAAAAAGACCGGAAGTCAAATTTTGAATATGATCTTTTATTTAGCATGTCTGGAAAAAGATCTGCCAAAGCATCTGGTGATGATCGTCCTGGGAAAAAACAAAAGATTGATGATGGAAGGTTTGGAAAAATGAAAGGGAAAGTTTCTAGTAAAGTATCAAAAAGTGAACCTGATCCAGAAGTTTATGTTTCAAAGCCAAAGCCATCAACTGATTTGCCGAACAAGTTCTGGGCTTCTGTTGAGCCATATTGTGCTGATATAGCTACAGATGACTTGAAAGTCTTAGAAGATATAATTGGCACTATTACTGAAGATAGTGAGTACTTTAAAATACCATCTCTTGGAAGGCACTATACCCAGGTCTGGGCTGAGGAGGATTTAAATGAGGAGCAGCGTGAAGGAGGTAAAACTGAGAAAAGAAGAGGGGCACTCTCAAGTAATTATGAGAACATTGATTTTGAAAAGAAAGCTAGAACAATAAACTCTGCTAGTATGGTAAATACTGAAGAAGAGGCTTGCCCCTTTGGGGCTTTGACGCAAAGGCTGATAAGTGCTTTAGTTGATGAAAATATCCTGGCTCCTATGGATGAGAGTGAAATCTGTGAGTCCTCAAGGCAGACAAATACTATTGATAATGGTGTTTCTGCTAATCCAACAAAGCCTTTTACAATACCACATGCAAAAGCTTTAGAAAATGCAATAAAGGATGAACTGGTTACACTGGGTTTGATTGAATCACACAGTGATGAGGAAGATTTTGATTTTGATGATGAAGTGAGTTTTAAATAGTTTTATTTTCATTTATAACTGTTTCAGCAATACAAATTTTTATTTATATGATGTACAAACTTGAAGAAATTTCAAAATTTTGCATAAGTTTTGAAAAACTTTTATTTTTTATGTTTTTTTGATATTGTAAACCTTTAAGTTGCCACTTGGTTAGTACTTGGTTTCATCTTTCAAATATTCTTGTCCAAGTGTCAATGGCATCTTTTTTGTTTTGAATGGAAGAAATTCTGCTACATCTGTCATCTCATAATGGGGCTGGGACCAAATTATCACCCATTTTTAGATATTGCTTTGAAGATTGTAAAATATTTGTAGTTGGCTTTTGATTTAGATGCTACTGGTAAACATTAATCAAGAGTATTTCTATTTGTGACTTGTTTATTATATTTGGGGGGGGGTAATTTTTCACTTATTGAGTCACTGCAAGGACCAGTACTTCCTATTAGAACTTTAATTTTTCCTATGACCTTCATTAGAAATTGTTCACTGTTTGTTGCATCATTTATTATGTACATCTAGTATTTTTATTTTTCAACTTTATATAAAGCCCCAGGATCCAGTGTGAACACAGCATATTAATTCTGAAGTGGTAATCCTGTGGTTGTTAAAAGCTTGTGTATTATTATTCTTATTATAAATGCAGCTTCTGATTTATCCACTGTTTTTTGAGGTCTTAATGGAGTTGAGGAGGCATCAAAGTGAGCTAAAAGCACTGGTGCAAAAGAATAAACGATCTGCAGAAGCATTGCTTGAAAAAGCACAAAAGGAAATGCAGAAACAAGAACTACGTCAGAGAGCAAAAGTTATTGATGCAGAGGTAATGGAATGTTTTAGAAAAGTCACGGCTGCGAAGCAGAAGAAACGAAACTTAACTAAGAAGGAAAGAGATATGGCATGGAAAGCACTAAGGGACCGTGAGTCTATCTTAAAACTTCTTGACAATCAAAAATAGTTGTTCGAATTTGGTAGCTTACAATTTTACTTCAGTAGGTATATAGTCATAGCTATGTAGCACTTGTACTTAGAGATGCAGGCCACTTTTTTATCTCATTGTGTCAGCCCATGCCTGGAGACACGTGTGATGACGCGTACACAAGCCCACACACATGCAAAACCCCCAGCACGAATCAAAAATCACCCATGCCAACATATATGTCAATTATGCAGTCACACATACCATATAGGAACTTCATAGTTGCAACTGCAACACTACTGACTGTTAATTTTTTCTTTCATAACTCTGCTTTATCCTGTTTCATCATAAGTTGGACATTTGACATGCTTCAGCAACAAGAAACTCTGTATTTAGGATACACAGATCTTGGATCACATGGGCAATTCCAAATAAATAAGAACAACTGCTGGTGCTGACAAGTGCACATGTGTGAATTGCTGATCTTGCACCAATGTCTTCCAAGCATGGACTGCTGTGTAATCCATAATAATATAGTTCTTGCTATATCCATTAGTAAATGTGAATTTGAGTTGTTGTGAGAGAGAGAGTGGTGTAAATTAAAACATTAAATAATGTTTAACAATATTGTATCTTCTGAAGTTTTTGCCAAATTTCTTTTATATTGCTACATTAAGGCAGAGTGCAGAGTGTTGCAATATACAAATGTTATAGTAAACCTGTTTGTCAACTTTGTTGGCACAAAACCTCTGCTTATTTTGCTACTCTTCATCATTGAGTTATCATTCCATTACACTCTATTACATCCACCCACATTTGAAAACTCTGTTTCCCAATAAGGATGCTAAAGAACTTTCATCTCAGCATGCCTTTTTCCAACTAAGTAGAAGGATGGACTTCACTAAAGTTATTTAGGCATTGCTCTTAGTGCCCAGCACACCAGTATTCTTATAAGCATTGCTATTTATTGTCTAATTTCTGGTATTAAGCTAAACAGGCATTTAATGAAACATATATCTTGCACTTGCAGGGATTTTTTGTAATATATATGTGAATTTTCAACCATATTGTTGTCATCATTGCCACCAGAAATTGATTTTATTAATTCAATGAAAAATATCATATTGCTTCATTTGTTTGCTCTGTAGTTTTCTGATTTTGGATAGAAAATTATCACCCCAGCAAATAGCAGTCAAAAATTTTGAGAATTTATCTGGCTAAAAAGCAATTTGGTTCATGCTGGTGCTTGGCAAGCAGCAGTTTTACCCATATTAATCCTATGCATGCAGCAAATTCATTCATGGCAATGCTAGGTATGAAGTAGTAGCTACTACTTAAATCTTGTGTAAGTTGTTAAGAATCTTTCTTTAAATACACTACTCATTGTAGAAAACATTACATGGGAATCTTTGCTTGACTACCTATTTTGTAATGCACTTGAAATCTCTTCCAACAACCACAGTCTGCATTTTTGGAGTGTGTTAAATGCAGGAATACAGCAATAACTGGTTTATAGTGATGATATTTACATACTTTGCAACGGAGATAAAAGTATTTGAAGCAGACTGTTAACTGTGTTACATACTTTGAGACTCTTGTTGGTATGTTGGTTGAGACCTTAGAGCCTAGAATTGGGACTGGTTCATGAATTAAACGTAGGGCTAAGGTAGGAATAGCATAGAAATTAGGGAACTATTACAATTATTATTTGAATTAAATTGCGTTGTTTTCCTTAGAAATTAGTCCACCGAGCAGGATTTTTTGTACTTTGGTCAATTTTCCTTGCTGAGTTCCAAGTCATAGTTAAATTTTCAAGGAGCTTTCCATTCTTTGTAGCATACCAAATTTTATCTCAATGAAGATTTGAAGGAAGTTTGTCATTCTATGGAAGCCATAGCAATAATACAGGCACAGAAGAGAGTCTAACTCTATTCTGTGACACACGAGCTCGTGTTTGTGTCCCACTCACAGAGTTTATTAGAATATGATATTACCTTGTTAGGAAAGCGAGTTGATGAAACCAGTATTTAAGGAAACATCCATCCCAAAAATTTTGATCGAAAGTCTTGCTCATTCAAACATGTACCTTTGGTGTCTTTGGTTAAACACCCTCAGGATTTCAAGCAATACATATCTTTTAGATTGGCAATTAATTAGTTTTAGTGCAAAATGTTTTGAACTGAGATAGCTCTGCTTATCTCTTTACCGTAGAAAAGTAAAATTGCTGAAGCTACAAAGATCTCACTAGTTCATGTTGTTTTATGGTATTTTTCTCTACTTTGTTATCTGTTAGTCCAATTTAATCAAAAGTGTTGCCATTTCGTATGCCAAAATGAAGTCTTTTTAAATCAAAGCCAGGCTTGATAATAGCTTCTTTTATGGACCCAACAGCAACACCTTTTTCTATATCTTGCATATCCAAGCTCTGCTGAAAATTTGTTTCACCTCCATTATCTTTTGTCACATTCACGAACTGAACTCCAGCTCTTTGAATTGGCGCCTCTTTCGACGTGTCGTAGACAGTCATTTCAATTTCGCCTTGCGATTTTGAAGCATCAGTTTTCTGCGGCCTTGCAACTATGTCTTTCTTTGCAACTTTGTCTTGCAGCGCCTCGTCTATCTGTCCATCTAGTTCGTTGAATATTGCAGCTAAATTTTCCGCTGTCACATCGTCTGCATCAATATCACTTAACGGATTAACGCTTTTGTAAACTACATCTCTCTTCACATCTTCATTTTCAGGAGGAAAGTCAATTCTTGGTTTGTCTGTTTCTGTATAAAACCTTAATGTAATGCCATTTTTTCCTCCCATGGCTGTCTTTGTTTTGGGTCGAGCAATTTCAGATCTTTGCATGTAGCTTTTTACTGTTTTTGGAGCCTTACCACTGTTAACTATTGGCAAATGCAGGCTTAGAGTTTTGTTAGGTTCCGTCCTTGCTTTTCCGCTCCCGCTATTGCTTACCTTAACATGTAAAGGAGCCGGAAAGTTTCTGTTACCACTATTAGACACAGTCATCCATTTAGCTTTCACACTGGAACCCTTTGCTGTGATCATAGGTGTCCTCTGTATCCTTGGTGCAATGCTCTTGATTTGAGCTTTTGGTATCAAGGATTGCATTGCATGTAAGGTAAGTGCACTGCGATCATAATTTGGGCTTGCTTCCATAAATGAAGCATCGTCCTTCAGGCCTATACTTTGTATATTGTGCTCCTTTGGACCAGGATGAGCACTCAACGTAATTCTAGTAGGGGCGCTTTCATATTGATTTGGCCTCTGTTGATAGTTGAAAAACGACGCTTCTCTCACAGTATACGGCCAAGTCGTCCTCTGAATATCTGATTTTATGTTTTGGTTGTTACGAAAGGGATATCTACCTGGCTCTTGTAGAAGATGCCTGGACATTACTACTTGATTTGGGCCACCAATTGGACTTCGGTTAGCCGAACTAGGCCATGGATCTATTGTACTTCTATACTGGTTTCTGAATTTCCTTGCCTGCAAAGAATTTTCTGGAGGATGGGTCCCAGGAACTACATTTCGTGACCTTAGTTCTACTTTCTGCTGGTTCTTGTTCCACCCAGCATAGTTTTTGCTATCAACTTGTTCTTGATTGTCCCTTAAATGCAAGAAATATAATGGGTAGATGTACTTGAGGTAGTATTCTGCATTTGGTAATGCATTTCTTTGTGCAGATGGTGGAAACTGATTGTTATAATGATAATTGACAGTTCGTTGGTTTTTCAAAGTTGGCAGTACTTTCTGTCCATTACGTTTAAGCATGTCATTATACAAAGCCTGATATCGTTTGAACCAGGAAGCTCCGTTTACTGAAAATGCCTTAGGCCAATTGTTGGTTTTTGTAGTAGTCTTGTCTTTTGATTTCTTTGCAGTAGCTCTCTTTTCCTTCTCGCCTCTTCTCTTTCTTAGTCTCCTTTTCGCATTTTCAACAAACTTATTTTTGACGGAATTTTGTACAAGTAGAGGTGATGCTACCGTCCTAAGAGAAGACGGAGACTCAGTCCTGAATTTTATTTCAGGCCGCTTAGGGTTCTTATATAGTTCGTGTCTACTATTAACTTGTTTTTCTTCTGTTGATGTTAGTAAAAGGTTATGCAGTTTATTATCGTCTTGGATTTGTTCGTTCCCGTTATTGTCTGTTCCTGCTGTCAATCTCGTATCGTCATTCCCTTCGTCAGTAAAGTATATTTTCAGGCCAAACAGCCTACTGTCTGTTGGTATGTTTGGTTGTCTGTCTGTTTGCGTTACGTCTGTTAAAGCTGAAATAAAAGACAAATGTTATTACTCAAGCCAGTATACCATTTCTATTTCCTTTCTTCAGTGTTTTCAACAGTTTTCGAAGTAGGAGTTGCGTTTATTTGAGTAGGAGTTGCAAAGCCCTAATACCACTAGCAGTTTGTTTATCATATATGCTACCTAAGGGAAAGTAGGCGTCACAAATAAAAAAGTTGCTGTCGGGTGCGATAGCTGACGGCTGATTTTGAAGACACTGTTTTTAACAGTAGACATTTGGTCAGGATTTTCAGGTTTTTTGACGATAGTTGTGACTTTTCTCCTAGCAAAAGTAATATTAGATTCCCAGTAGCAGAACTTATTATCCTTTTCTTTGTTCTAAAATATTTATCATCAAAGCACAGAGTAGAATTTTGACATTAAAATTTGTCACTATAAATTACGATTTTGATGCGAAATCTTGCATTTTGAGTACTTGCTCCAGTCTGTATAGTGTTGTTGTTCCAGGTAGATCGCATGTGTGCTCATGGCATGCACGCAGTATTGCTCGAGGACCATGACTTTTCTACGTGAAGCTATGGAATGCAATATACTGTAAAGACTCGATTAAGCCTCTTCCTTTGAATAAGTTTTGGTAATGATGAGAATATCCAGCATTAATGATGACTGATGTCTTAGCAGTCAATACCACGGAGCTACAGAACCTGTAGATTAGCAACTAGACGTAGGATGCAGTGGAAGATTCTTTAGAAAGCCAAAACCAAAAGCGTCTTATGTAAAGTTGCGATGGATATATTTTTTGCATTTTGTATGATACATTGTGAATCCATACCATCATCAAACTTCCTATAGAATAACCTGCCGTATTCCGATATCTACTTACCATTTTTTGCAACGGTGCTGGTCGCAAAGGATGCAGCTACATATACATTTGCCCCGAATATGTTCAAAACTATCTCTATTGTAAGCAGCAGATAGTTCTTTCTCAATAACATAACCGCGGTTTCAACAATAAACGCAGTTTTTTTGCCAAGTGTACAACCTTCAGCTCGTACCCAGCGATAATCCAACAGATGACCTTCCCATGTTGAGCTCTGCGTGCTTGTAAATCTGCTAACGTTTATAAGTAAGACTATATATTATAAATTTTCAATATTTGTATTTCCCATAAAATGGACATAAAACTTGCTGCAAGACGTTTGCAGCCTAGAGAAGATTATGTCTGACCTCACTCTTGTTATTGTTGAAAAGCTGATATAAAAGACATTGGAATATACGAGGTCCTATTATTAGCATTAGAAATTTATGATTAGGTTGCCGTGATAGCAGGTGCAGTATTGTATTTTGCCGTAAACAGTAGATAGATTTGTGAGCAAGGTAACTGGCTAGCA
>WIPJ01067665.1:812552-857307 GCA_018155075.1 Cassiopea andromeda
CTAAACTTTTTTTGAGTTCTACCAGTGTTTTCAAAATCTGCATTTGGCCGTGGCATCCGACGGCAACTTTTTGATTTGCCAAACTACTTTCCCTTTGGTAAATTATATGATAAATAGACAGTGGTTTTAGGGGCCTTGCAACTCATTAAACGCAACTCCAACTTCAAAAACTGTTAAAACACTATTCTCCCCCCTTCGAAGCAGTGCAATTAAAGAGATTCCTCCATGACTGAAGTAAAGCGACATTCAAGGGAGGCAAAATATAATTCTTGTTGGGGGGTGTCCACTTGACTTGACCCAGTTTCTATTGCTGAGGGACCTACTTGCACAGAACAGTCACTGTCCACTGACTGGCGTGTGGAACAATCTTCAAGGTGTTGATGAGGCTAGTATTTAGGGGTGAAGATGAAAAGAAACCCGGGGGCAGCCCCAGAAAAGTGTTTGGAGTCATACCTACTTTAAGTTCGAACGAAGGACTGTTTTTTGAGTCTTAAACTTTTGGGTAGTGGTGCAAAATACAAACCTTTTTCAGTGTGCATGAAAGCTAGCAGAAAGTTATCAGAAAACACTAGATGTTTTTCAAAGCAAAGTCTAAATGCGTATTGAAGATGTTGATGTACAGATTTTAGATCATGACAGTTGTTAATTTCTTCTAAAGCCCTTATACATTCTAAAAGAATATTTACGAGCAAAGTCATAGATACATAAGAGCAACTTAAGAGTAATACATTGACTTGGAATTTGTGTGTATTTGAATTTCTCATACACAACAAAATCTGTGGTTTGCACGCTGTCTATAAATACTGCTTGTAGGTTAAGCTTTAATATTTTAGAATGTCGCTCGCAACTGAAGTTCAGAGCCTGGTCGGGCACAAGTACTATCAATGTTAAATAGTGACTTGGTTCGGATTCTGAAATAGTTGGAGGGTTGCTACTGTAATAGTTTATCAGATATGAAGAAAACCTTGTGACCAAAACCAGATAGGAGAGGTGCAGCTAGATGGGCTGTCTTGCCAGGACTTGCAATAAAGTTAGATTATTTTCAGATCAGTGATGGAAGCTTCCAATTTCCCCCCAAAAAGCTTAATTTTCCCATTTAGAGGAAAATGTCCCCTGGTTAAGAAATATTGACTGGGGGGGGGGTTTGATATAAAAAACCAACGTCTTCAATAACTTTAGTTTTGGTATCATGTGAATATCACTTTTCCCTTAAGAGACTTCAAAAGATCCTGTGAAACTATGTTCAAATTTGAGCTGTTGCATTGGCCTACTGAGGATCTAGGAAGATAACGTCTGAAATAAAAAGTATCGGAAACTTACTAAATGGCTACTTGATCAGGTTATTTGTTGTGTTGTCGGTGGGTTGAAAATGAGATTGACAAGCACCACAGTTGAAATGATGTATACTATACTGGTTATAAATATAATGGACCAATCTTTTGATCTATATTCTCATTTTTACAATTTTATATTTTATTACCCAGAAACCATTTGATCTAACGTCGGTAATTAATTGATTAAAATCCGAATACCGCTAACGTACACAAGCAAAATTGTACCGCCTAGCAAACTTGTCATTTCATTGCATTGGAATAAGCAAGAATCAGAGAAGCCAGCAGTATACTAGGCGTATGCTACTGGAAGTTTTAACAAATTTATAATTTATTGAATCTTCTCGTCCATGCTCTCATAGGAATAGGCTAGTAGTATTTTTCAAATTATTTGTAGTCACTGGGGTTAATTTGTCATTTTGGCTGAATGATAGTAGTTTTTAAATTGAAATACTCAGCATTACATGCGCTATGATGTTTTTGGTACGGAATAGTTGATATTATTTCTGGGCCTGTTACTTTTGGAACCAATCCATATCTATCTGGGAGACTATTCCATGCATCACTTATGTGTTTTATTCTAAACAAGAGAAATACTAAATGATAGAAGTGATCTTGTAATCGAAAGTGCATTCTTTGTAAGAGCTGAATCGAGAAATATCTTGGCAAAAATGCAAATAATTTAGCCAAAGTTCAGTAATTTTCAGCATTTTTTAGCCACAAACATTTTTGTTTAGAAAGTCTCCCACAGCACACCAGCAGAAGTATGTTTCAGAATGGCATATCATGGTTACTAAATCGTGGTTGCCAAATCGTAAAACATAGAGCACACAGTTAATAAATCGTCAATGTTCAAATGTGTAAACTCGTAGCTGTCTTTGCACCATTTTAAGGGCAAATCACCGCCATAGATGTTGTGAGATCAGTCCTATGCTTCTCAGAAGATCCGGTTATTTGAAACATCGACTTAATATTTGATTTTGCATTCTTGAATATTTCAGTTTTTGGCTAACTGTTTGGATAGATACATAGGATTTAGAATGGCCCCATAGACTGGTAGTATAGTACTTTTTTGGAAGATTTCAAAGACAATCCATCCGCAAAAATGCTTCATTATTTATTTTTCCATTTGGCCATTTCCACTTTTCCATTTCCTCCAAAATTAGGTAGTCAACCTACTCACTGTTTGAGAGTTTAGGACATGCAAATTCAATCTGTTCCTTGTTGAATACATTAGAAAAATGTCCAGAGTGATCGCTATGCTGTGCACACCATCACTGGGTTAGCAAAAAATGACGAGAGTGAAGTATTCTTCATCCTGAAAGGGAACTCATGACTTGTATCGTGTCAAGTCCACGCTTTTGGTTGTGCTGCACGTTCGTGCTTTCTTGTTAGTGCTGTTTTGTTTTTACTGTCTTGCTGGATCTCTTTGCCGTCATTGGCTCTGTTGCTCATAGACTTTTTGTAAGTTTCTAGGTTTTTATGTATAAAAATATGGATTTAGCATTATTTTTTTCACAAAAATTCACAAAATTTCCTTCATTTCCCACAGTTTGATATATAAAAAGATGTGGGAATATTGTTGCTTTAGAGTGCATGATAAAATTGTCTTGGAAACTTGTGGATTGTATCGTAGGTGATTATTACATTCTTCCAGCCCACTTCTCTTTCTGTGCTTATTTTTCAAGAAAATATCTGGACTTAGTTTCTGTCTAAAACTTTATGACTTCATGTTCCTATCCAATCTTTGCAAATCATTTGTATCAAGCCTTGGTGATAAAATTGTTTTTCTATTTGTTTTACACTTTTCATATGCCAATTTTCTGCAATGTTTTTGTCCTCTTTAAGAATTTCTCATTTATAATATACTTCAACCAACTTTATCTAACCTCTTTGTTTTCCCTCTGCTGAAATTTTATGCTTAAGTGTTAAAATCTTCATTTGCGAGCTCCCATCATCAAGAAACTTTTTAGCCCTGTTTACGCAGGAACGGTTCTAAGTGGAACCGTACCAGTACGGTACTAATAGGCCTAGCGTTTACACGGGAACTGATGGAACCGTTCCAGACAGAAATATTAGCCGTGCCAGAATGGGTCCACCTAGAAAGTAGGTCCCGCATGGAACCGAACTAAAATGTTCTCGTGTACACACCCAGAACCGTTCCCGTCCAGTACCCTCAGCAGCAAGGCAAGGGGAAACTCGACTGATGATAATAGGATAGCTGGAAATTTTACTCGCGAAGAAAGTTTTGGGTAATGCTTCAAAGAACGTGTGTATGGTGGGAAAACTTTTTCAAGAATTTTCTTGTTTCTGATGAATGGAGAGAGGCTGTCGTTTGGAACTGTTCATGCGTGAATACATTGAAAGGTGCGGTTCTGCACAGAAAGTTTCCAAGACATCGTGTAAACGGGAAGCCTATCCGTACCTACGCGGAACGATTCCATGTAGAGCCTGTCCGAAGTTCCCGTGTAGACACAGCCTTATTGACGGATGGCTTTTTCAAAACTGCGAAGGTACTACATTGAGATATGACTGAGAATGTTGCTCATGTGCTCTCACCCGCAAAAACTGGGCCTTTAAACAATTAGCATGCCTTCATATTTGTAACTGAAATCGTTGTTCACTCAGACCTTTAGTGGGCTTCTTTTGTTTTTAATTGTTAAGGTGGGCTGATTGAAATAGGTATAATGAAAAAATATTCCAATTAAAGATTCAAGATCAACAGAAGGCTGATGAATGCTTTCGTTTTGAAATATAATTATTTTAACCCTTGTTTCACTATTTGGTTTTGATCGAGTTGTATAGTCTGTTAGGACTCCAATAAGTATCTCATTGATGGAGCATGAAATTTTGAAGAGTCACATTGAAATGCCTATGGCAATATCTTGGCATACAAATTAACTACAGGCATTTTTTTATAAGAAACAAACTTTTCGCCTTCAGCCTGGATGTTTCTTAATATTTCACCAAATCCAGCCTTAAATGTTTCTTAAGTTTCAAAGACTTCCAATGACAATAACAACCAGGATTAGGCAATGGTGATGCATGAAAAAGGATGTTAAAGTTTTGTGAGGCATTTAATGGATGTTGATTCTATTTTGCATCTCGTTTTATTAAAAATTTTCTTTTAAAACAGTTTTGTCAAGGTGTTGTTTGAAACTCAGCCTGCTTATCTTCCTTGAATGTTTCTTAACTTTTGCCTAATTTCAGCCTCATGTTTCTTATAGACACGTTTCTTATTAAACAAACGTGTAAGTTAACATTTCTATTTCGAATAAGGAAGCATTTAAGAAGAAAAGTATTACATTTATGGGGCAAGAATCTTTTTATAGCAAAGAAACTTTCATCATTGATTCCTCTTTTATCCTGTTAAAATAGAAATTTAAATACAACCGCATGAGTTCCTATCTCGAATATATGAATTTGGCAGCTGCTCGAATTCATTTTAAAAATTACTGAAATGAGCTACGTTTCTTGTTGGATTTCATCTTCCATTGTTAAGGGTATCAAAACTTGAAGGTAAAGAGAGAAAGTATGATTTTGCCCTCAAGTTGTTCACGTTTCTGGATATTAAATGCGAGCTATAAAGAAGAACTAATTTTAACATTTTTTTTCATTAAAAATCATTCATTTTGGCACAATAAAGCCATGATCTTTTGCTCATGAGCTGGCACTGTAAGTCAAGAGAGAGATGTTTGTTTCCAGCATGCAAATATAAGTAAAACAAACGGGAACAGGGGTTATGCTTATTATTGAGAGAAGTTCTTCAGCTATGAAAATAAATGCCTTATTTGGAATTAAATTTCGTCAGACTTACAATTTACGCTGGAGTATAAGTTGCCCTTTTCTAGCTTATTATAGTTTATAAAGTTTCTCTCAAAATATTTCGAAACAATTGCGATGAAGACTTCTTGACAACCAGAGTTTCCTATTATTTTTTCACGCAAGTTAGGTGGTTTATTGGCAGCCCAAAAAATTTGTATACCACGAGTTCGAGTTTAACTTAAAACTCTTGTATTAAATTCAAAAATTTTACATGGAAACGAAAGTAGAAAAATTAATGAAAACATTTTGTCATCAAAGCTTCAAATTGGGCTTGTTTAGTATTGTTCATTACGAATGATACTTGAAGGCCCATGAAGTACTTTTATAAGAATTTTCAAACGATTTTACGATAGAGGATCACTCTCTGGTTACCCCCTGTTTACTAGCACACGTCCTGTTGATGCGTGGATCTTCTCTACTGATTTTAATCTTTGTTTCGATATATCAAATCTTTTTTCAAGGTCACTTCTGGTAGAAACATCATTGTAAAGTCACCAAGTAAAGATTTATCAGCTGATCAAGACTCTTCGTTATTGACGAAACTTAAAATTGATGAAACATTGAAAACCGAAACATTGAAGTGTTAATTCGGGATACTGAACTTTTAACTGTACTTTTAAATCCTTCAAGACATTGTATTTAAACTATAGTGGAACTCCGCGCGTTTTTTGTTCCAAGAGGAATTTTATACAGATGCTGGTAAGAAGCAACGGTAACAGTCACCGGTTCATATTTAGATAAGAATTTTGTATTGTCCAAAGCTGAGACATGTTCACTGCGTGTTCACTGCATGTTCACTGCAAGTTCACTGTCATTTTCACTGCAAGAACAGTATGTTATGCGGACACAAAGATACTTCAAATGAATTCTCGGGTGTACGGCTTATCTCAGTTTCGAACTGGGTATTGATGCCCATTATAATCCTAGTTTAAACCAGCAGAAAGATAATTAGCAAGGACGATGTAAATAATCTTGCTTTGTGTTTTGCAATTATTTTAGTTGTACTGCAGCAGGGTCCTCATTAACAGGCCACTCTGCTTGAAATTCTATTATTTTATTATCGTCTCTGATTCTCCTACAAATTCCAACAACTCAGAAATCTTGTTGTGGTACTGCTGACTACCTTTTTGCCATTGCCTCCTTCTGGTTCCACCAGTTTTGACGTGGCTCATTTCTTAGCAACACCTCGCTAATTCAAGTTAGCTAAATTAAGGCTTATTATTTATACAAATTCTCACCACACTTCTTTCCCTGCTTTTATTGCTAAATTCGGGGCTTACAAGCTCAGATGAAGTCCTTCTTATTTTCATCTACAAGGACCATTGTCTTCACTTTTCAATGCTTTCTAAAAGCGAATGTTTTATTAACTTTTATAGGACCAGAATCTGTTGTAAGGCATCATATAAACTTTTAGGAAGTTTTACCTTGAGCCCAATGCATCTGGCATGGCATGTGCTTCCAGAACACACCTGTGATCTTGGCCCTTACAAATATAAGTAAAATCAAGTGTTTTTTTGTGAAGCGTGGGAACATATATCAAAACACAGCAAAGTCTTCTGCAACGGTGGGGAACCTATTGCTTGCGAGCCACATGTGGCTCTTTTCAAGACTACATTTGGCTCGTAGACACATCTGTCATCAAAGTGTTGCAAAACAGTGAATACCTCAAGAAAGGCTTCCCAAGGTTACCACTTGTGTTGTTTTCATTTGTCATATAGCCCGATTCGCCAATTTGGTGTCGAATTAGAAGATATTGTGTCCCATGCAATTCCAATACCCAATTTTATGGCTCCCATGGAAATCTATTTTGAGATACGAGGCTTTCATGGCTCTCTCAGCCAAAAAGGTTCCCAACCCCACATCTAGTGTTTTATGGAGCATGGGGGACAGGCATTTCCTATTTGCAAATGGCTATTTCTGTTTTAAGAGTATATTTTACGTTTTTTATGAAGTCTATGCTTTTATGCTATTAGTCCTTTGCTACATTGAGATTGGCTTCTAATATATCTCATATTGTACCCCTATACATATCTTTTAATCAACAGAATTATTATTGATATTTCGCTCAAACGATTTCCATTCACTCAGGTGAATTAGCGACGCCTTTTAATGATTCAAGACTGTTTTTATAATAGGTAGCTGAATCTACTTTATAAAACAAGCCTTGCTGATACTAGTTGAACAAAATTTTATAATGTCTCCCACAGATAGCATGTTGCAAGGTAGTAAAAATTGCAAATTTCATCAATTCTGTCATTTTTGTCTTGCTTGTTTCATGCCTTTTTCGTGACTCTTCAATGTCACTTTCATATCCCTGGAATCCCTCTTTATTACTTTTCTCATGTCCTGTACAAAAATTGTTGAGATTCTCTATTCGAAGCAAGGTCCAATCTTAGCAGCATGTTAGTGAATTCCGCTGCCTTTCTTTCTTATTCGCCATTTCGCAATGAAATTCTTTGATCTGATATAACTTATTTCTATTATCTTTCAGTACCTAATAATATTCCTTACGTTAGGTTCTGTCTGAAGTACGTCTGTCATTTCATCGCTGATAATGTGGCCCTGCTGCACTCGTTTGACTCAGAAGCTTGGTAATGCTTAGGTCGTCCAACATGATACTATTTACAGGGTTCCCACGCCTCATAGAAATCCTAAATATCATAGAAAAAGAGGACTATCCTAAAAACTCCTTTAAAACCCTGAGTTTCAGGGATATTTTGCTGTTCTCCAAATTTTCTCCTAAATTTTTGTATAAGTTAAATTCCTCTTCAGCAGTTATTTTGCTTAATGAATTGTTTTGTGATAGTGTATCATAATAAAAGTGGTCAAATCATCAATTCTCTCAAATTCTACCGTGCATATATTATTTTTTGAATAGGCATAATGACTTTTTCTGCAGTACCGAACGTATGATGGCCATTTACCCTATTTTTATCATTTTATCTGAGTGACCTTGTATCCACTATTTTCTCTAAAATACCTCAACACTTACCGAATTTTTCTGTAATCTGCAAAACCTCCTAAAAATGAGGGAAAAAATCTACTAAATTCTCCTAAATTCAATTTAAACAATTGATGAAAAAAGAGTGGGAACCCTAATTAAAAACAGGCGCATTGTCCGTATCAACGGACTCTGAAAGAAGTTAAAGAGCGTTATTTCTATGCTTGTAGTTAGTACTTTTCGTTTTATTTGATTCACTTCCAGGAGTGTTTTCAGAGCTTTGTCTTACTGTGTTTGCCTCTTTTCTTAAATTTTCATTAATTTGGAGCTTAAAAACTTAAGTTTTGCAGGCAGGATGAAAGTCTGGCACTTCATTGCAGTATTAAGTTTGTACTTTAATAAGCCTACTCTCTCCACGAAATTTTACAATGCTCCATGTCATGCATAGTGATATAGTTTGAACCAGGGGTGCCTTCATAAACATGTAACAAGGGAGCTTTCTTATTAGATATAAATGGTCACTCATTTAGCCAGGCCTATTTTTGCATTTATGACAGTAATCTGCTTGTCACTGTTTTGTATATGAAAGTATTAAATGAAGGACAAAGCCAACATAGGGTTGTGGCTGTTTTCTTAAATTGATAAGCGTACCTTTCCTCTCTTTACCACTGGTTAATTTACAGTTCAGAACTTATCCAGCCTAAAATATGTTCGATAAAGCCCCCCTCCCAAAAGAAGTTCTCTTAATTTTTACTGTCTTCAATGATTCTGTGCGTATATTTCTGCAAGAGTAGCATACGGGACTCATAGATTAGTGGCAATTAATTTGTTTGCTTTTTGGGCTGAGTCTGATTATCCCCATCCTTTTAAAAGTAGTAAATAATCTTTTCCAAAAGGCAATAAAAGCCTTCACGGTTATAGGTCTGAAATATTAGTTCTTTGTAGTATTGCAAATGCATTTATCAAATACGCAGTAATTGGTATAAATATTGAGCGAGGTAGCATAGTGGTTAGAGCGCATGCCTCCCATGCGTAAGGGCTATTGTTCGAGCCCGACTTGATGCCCTGACTGAACACTCGCTCACTTTTCACCCAGCAGCAGCAAATGGGTACCCGGTGGGAACACTGGGGAGATAAAGGCGGTGAGGAAAGGAACTGACAACCCTACCTCACATGCCGATGGCTCAGGATAAGTGTCCTCTCTAACAGGCACTCCCCTACGTGCGAAAGTATACAGGACTACCTGGTATAGATAACATGGAGTCCTTTCTATTGTGCAGTTTCAACTCATGTCTCCGCCTACAGAGCACTTTCAGCTAGGGCATTCATCCTCAGGTAAGGCATGTCAATTGCTTTGAACTAGGAAAGAAACAGCTTTCTGGCATTCCAGTGTGGGAAAATATGTGGTGATGTTAATGGTATTTGAGTCGGTCAGTGCCAGTTTTCGCTGCCTTACTATTTGAGAAATCAAGTGCCAGAAATTGTGCCAGAAAGTTCTACCACGGTTGTTGTGTGAATGAGTCTATTTGGTGGATTTTTGCCAAGGATTATTATCTTATCTCTGAGCCGTGCATGCTTCACATTTGCCAAGTGTGAGCTTTGTAAAGCAATGAGATGAAAACTCAAAGGTAATGTTATATTTGAACGGTATTATTTGCAATTAATCATTTTTGTTTGGACCTGACCGAATAAACGAAGTTATAAGCGGTGGGAATGCATTTCTTGTGTTTATTTCATTAAAACAACGATTTTTAATGCTGCAGCATATGGTTTTGTAAGTCATGAAAGCTCAAAAAGATAATTCAGTAGCAGAATGACTAGCTACAGAGGGACATTTCATAGGTGCCAATACATGCTGGACAAAGTTAGAAATTTCAGCACCTCTATACGATCGCAGTTATTGATTTTCTATGAAATACCGAACCTCCATGGTTTTTGCTGCTCAGCTCTTGCATTTATGCTATGCTTTCTATATCCATTCTTCACCAAGCCATCAACTTTCCAAATATTTGGCCTTTGTCATAGCAGATGAAAGTCTGAAAATTGGGAGGTTTCACGGTATCCACATCTTGCTATATATTTTGGTTCACCTTTCGGTCGCTCTCCGACGTTTCATACTCGGATGACAAAAGCTTTTCAGTATGTCTGAAAATGCTGCCGCTTTTCGTACTGTTTTAAAGTTTTACCTTTTGCAAGAATATCGTTGAGCTTCCAATCATTTTTCTCTTTTTTCCTTAATTCTTTTGTTT
This sequence comes from Cassiopea andromeda, assembly GCA_018155075.1. NCBI lineage: Eukaryota > Metazoa > Cnidaria > Scyphozoa > Rhizostomeae > Cassiopeidae > Cassiopea > Cassiopea andromeda. The sequence goes on from WIPJ01067665.1 coordinate 822,899, forward strand.
TTTTTTCTATTCCTTAGCCTTATTTTTGTATTTTGTTCTCTGTTCTGAAAATTTTAAGTGCTGTTCTTGGTAGAGGCTAGATGACCATTTGTCTTCTTACGCTAGGAACGCCAAAGTATATAATTATTATTAGTTATATTTTAAGTTGAATTTTGGAAATGGGCTTCGCTCGCTTCCCGTTCCTATTTCGTCTGTCGCTCTCACTACAATCCTATTTTGTAAGCATAAAGCTTATAAGCATACTTAAGCTCATGTGCTTAAAAAATAAGCATATACTTAGCATATTTCCCAGCCTCGGAATTTTCCCTTCACTTCCATTTCTTCCCAAATCAAGTGTAAAAAATAGTATTGCACAAAGGACGAAGTTAAGTGACAGGAAACAGCATTTTTGCACGACACAATATTTGAAGAATGAAAGTTACGACGAGCAATGTTTCTAAATTGTGCATATTTTAAGCATAATTTCAGGGTCAAAGTGGGAAAATCTTGAGCATATTGAGCTTAAGCCCAGTTTGCCCGTATGCTTAATAAAAAGTAAAGAATGTATTTGCTTTGTTTTAGACCTGATGCTAGAGGTATATATAGGAATTTGCTTAGCAGAGGGATTTTCGTAATATTTTCTGACAAAAATGTAATTTATATTTTTCATGATTGTCTTGATTATAACATGATTACGCTTCAAAAAGATGAGAAATGATCCGACAAAATAGCAGTCTAAGCTTCAGAGGGAATTTTCGCCCTCAAACCCCTTTATCTACGCTACTGCCCATTGCTCTCTAGTTCGCTCCTCTTGCCATCTCCCTCATCTCGATTTTTCTTTTTCGTTATTATTTATGTCTTATTTTAAGCCTAGCGCAGAGCTGAAACTTCCAGCTTCACACTTTTATGTCATCAATTGGAATTGGAAAGTCGGTAATATAATAAAAAGCCAAAGAAATCTGTTCTTTTCTATTGCACTCGTGGAAACTCATCATCAAGCTGCCTATTCCTCCATCAAGTCATGAGCTAAATTTGGGCTTTGAAGTAATAGTAGCAGATCAACAGAGCTTGCAAAAGTGAGATCATTTGGAAACATATGCGTCAAAGTTTATGTCATTTGGAAACAAATGAAGTTTGAATACTGTAAGCCACCCTAATGACAAACTATCTACTGCCGTAAGGTTTGGAAGCTTATATTTGAAGTAAAGCTCATGCGAAATCTCGTGCTTTAAAATAGGGTTATTTGCAAGTCCCAGAGACACACAAAGCAATGAAAATTCGGCAAGGGGAATCTAGCAGAGATGCTACAATTCCGATTGCTAATCATCGCTTGAAATTAAGATGACCAAACATTTCTTGATAAAGATATGGCGGTCCACCACCAAGACATATTATCACCAGCACTATGTGAAAAGAGTAGATGTTGGAACACCTGCTTATTACAGCGCTCGTTTATTATGCAATCAGGAAGTACTCTGATGGCAGACAGTCTAATAAGCTGAAAGATTCGAATTTTCGTTCTAGTGGAAGAAAGAGATAGGATCCAAATTTTTCAAGAAGAGCTTTATGGCAAGGTGAAAGAGTGAGCAGAAACGTGAGGCCCAGTGGCGGATCCAGACACTCGCCACATTCGCAAGTGTGAATATCAAATTTTGAATCCTTTTGTAAACCCTGAAAAGATCTATTGAAATCACTGATGGAAAGTAAATGATCAACTTAGGGCATTCTATGTAGTTGTGATTATTTGTTTAACCTTGGGAGTACTGTTCCTTTCCCTAATAATCTTTCATATGATATTCCTATGGCAACTGCGATGAGGCCATTTCAAAATGTTTCTGTTGATAGCACCTCGTTCAGATTCATAGAACTCCGTGTATTCCCCCCACGGTGATCTCCCAATTTGACTGCTTTTAGGAGCCAATGAAATTGTAGGAATATCAAAGATATTTTATCAAAAGTTACGCCTGCGTGCGCGTATGAGATCTAAGGTAAAAAGTATCCATAAGAATGTATGCGAATGTCTGACGCCAAAGGAAATTTCCAGGAACTGGAGTTGTATAGGAAAAGTGATTGGAAGAAAGTTGTGTACGAATGTGTGCGAAAGGAAGTGATTTCACGTTGCAGATCTAGATGGTCGCTGTCTACACATTAAATGCTGGTTTTAGGCCGATGGATATTTTGAAAGCTCAACATTGGAGAATTCTCCGCAACGAATTATGGATCTGTTGTTTCAAATATACAATTTGATGAAACAAGACAGTGAAACAAGGTCATCGGCATAGTGGAAGTCTAGATGAGGTCGCGAAGACATATGTTCTTTGGCATGTTGGCTACGGTTATCGACACTCGCAGCAAGATTTTCTATTCCGTTAAAATGGGATGATAGTTTGTTAGTAATGGAGTTCTAAAACAGAATTGAAGAGCTACATCATCTCTTTGGATGAAGAAAACATCTTAAAATTTTACGAGAAGAAAAGCAGAGAGTTCATCAAATGTTGCATTGGACCAGGAGTGTCCAAAGTTTTCTCAGTTTTGGCCAAATGTAGAAAAGTAGGCTACATAATAATAGTATCATATTGGCATGTGAACGTGTGTCAATAGCATTGCCTGCCCCAAGGACATAGTGAGCACCCAATGAGTGGGAGGGGGGTACATGCATACAGGGGTCACCCTCACATGTAAAAAGGACAACAATGTAGCCTAAAAAGGGGCGCTTTATATACACATTTGTGAAAAGTGGGGACACGTGCCTTGTGCCCCCCGGTTCCTACGTCAATGGTCTGCCCTCAATGGGAGCAGCAATGATTTGCTTTGTATTTATTGCTAGAACTAACAATTTCTGCAAAAGTAATAAAGCTTGTATACGCAAATCGTTTATGTATGTATACAACTATGCTCTCGATTGTATTTTGTCAAAAAATGGGTGTGGCATTTTGGGTGTGGCCCTTGATGATTTGAGAATGTCAGAAAATTTTCTGGATCCACTCTTCGTATCCTATGAGAACCCAAGGTATTTCTTCTCTTGCATCTTTGTCGACATGGTAACAAGGTATTAAGGTATATACCAATTTTAGTGAAGCTTGGTTGAAGCAATATGGACTAAAGATATGGAGTGTTTTTTATTGAAAAGCTTCCTACTGGCTTTATCCTTGATGTCTAATAGATGATGAAAGCTTATCTTAAGGGGAATGTAGAGAATTGAGCTTCAAAGAAAATGGTCGATGAATATATAAGGTACTATATCTAATATATTCATCAGCCACTTCGTTTGAAGTGGACCCAGTGTGTCAACCTAGGCGCTATCATCTTTTTTTCCCTCCTCCGCAGTATTTCTATATTACAGTTGCTGTTGCTGCTGCTGCATGGAAAGTTTCCCGCCATGGTTGAAGACAAACCAGAAGCAAAATTAAACCAATATAAGATGGAGTTCATTTTTGGCCCGTTATTTCGTATCTGAGTGCAGCCTGTAATACATCCTTCATTTTTACGTTGTCACTGTACATATAGATTGAATTGTACGCAATGATTTGCAGTCTTAGTATACCATGCAATGAAAACAAAGAGAAACAGTTCATTGGATTTAGTGGTAAGTCGAAATTCTGGTAATGGATAAGCCATTTTGACAATATTATCGCTGTTGCTGGTAATTACTAGTGCGGTAAGAATAAAGCTCAGCTGAATTCAGCTGTTTCTGTGCGGAATATAAGTTGGTGATTCTGCATGGACGTGAGAGTGGCGAAATGGCATCGAAAGTGCTATTATAGTACGAAAATGCATGCTTTTTATTGGGCTCAATATTTAGCAAACATTTTATAAACTTAATTTTGAGATCTGAGCGTATCACAAAATTTCAATCATTTTTATTGCTTGAAAGCTAGAAGCTATTATTAGTCACTTAGATAAAATTGCAAGTGGTTGGAATATTATTGTTCCGATCAAACACTGCATGGTGCAAAATTATATGAAATATTTTCAAATGATCCATTCTAAAATAAACAATGTGCTTTTCAGGACATGTTTCTGAAATCTGTTTAAAATAATTTGAGTATCTAGTATTCACTACTTAATACAGGGTTGCCAGATGGCCAGGGAAGTAGTGGATTAAACATGCTGAAACAGTGGTCAATGAGAGCAAAAATCTTAGGTCAATTTACACATGCGCAACAGTGCATTTTTTATATAAGGAACCAACATCTAGATGGGTGAAATATTTAGAGAACTTACAGTACTAAAGAAACAATTCTCAAAGAACTTTTAAATTAGAAAAATTTTTCAAGTTACAAGGGATCTGGTTCCAGTCATTTACAGCTAAAACTAGTATAGATACATAGGGTTTTTTTTGGCAAAATTCAGGGTTTCAATGCTTTCTTGTGTCTGTGCTATTCTCATGGCATTAAATTTGTGGTCAAAGTTAAAGAACTTTTGCTACTACAATCTGATCATTTGAGGTCAGAATAAGAAACTTTACAAACTAGGCCATGTGCTGGGTTTCTTATAAAGTAGCATGTATCTCATTACAAAGAGTGTTTTTGTTCTACGCCTAATCATCATACTTTTCATCTTTCTTTTATCTAGAATGCATTAACTGCAAAACTCAAGCAATCTGCAGTTTCCTGCAGTTGCAAGCAACAGTTTTGGCTTGAAAGCAAAACCCTGACATATTTACTTTCAAACTGCAGATTGGCTTTGATTCATGCAGTTGCTTCAAAAATTGTGCATGAAAATATTATTGCTTGTTGGGGTTGCTAGGCATAACAGTATGTAGCCTCTTACCTATTCCAATTGTCCCTCTGCATGGGCCTTTTTCAAGAACATTTGAACCCTAAATGGAAATTAATAACTTCTCTTTTCCAAGCTCCTGCATTCTAGCTAGCAAATGGTATTTCAATTGTTACTACATAAACTCTACTGATGAGGCTGTATAAGAAACAATTTCACCCTTTCCTCATGAGCTCTGCATATTATTCTGTGTGCTATATATTTAGATGAGTTGAAACACAACCTATTAGCATTGTTTTCACACTTTCTGTAATTGGTAATGCTTTTAGCTTCTAGAGTTTGAATCCAACAATTCAAGGAGCAACAAAAACATCAAGTTTCAAAAGCATGCCAAAAAGACCAACTTTTCATGTCAGACTAATCCATGTTTTTTCAGGCAAATGAACACTAGAAGAGAACAAAATTAAAAAATTTAGTCTTGGAGAGGCTAGTCCGGCAGCCCTGACTTGATAATATCTGGTATTGAATGTGAAAAATAGGGGATTTCTTTTTTGCTGTAAAATGTTATTGCCAAAAAGTCTTTTTGACTCAATTATGATCAAAGAAGTGCAATACATCTGTATCAGCTCATGAAGAATAACTGTGATGTCAATTCTGGTCCTTTTTGCAAGATTCACATTGAAAAGTGCATGCATTGGATAGCTCATTCTATAAAGCATTTTTCTGTACACCAGGTTTATGAAATGTTATGAGAAGCTGTTGTTGATATTTTTCCCCAAGGAGAAGTTATGAAGAATTAACAGGAAAGAGTAAAAGGTAGGAGAATTGCCATCATTTGAAAGGACATAAAACATGGGGAGGTCTAGCAATATCAAGGAAACATAAAAAATTGTAAGCTTTTTCCATTTCAGGTGAAAATAACATTACTTAGGAATTCCGAGAATATATTTTTAGTGGCCCAGTGGTGGACACAGGGAGCATGTAGGATTGTAGAACCAAATGATTAGGTTGGCCAATTTCTTAGAAAAAATTTAAGTCCATGTCAAGTTGCAACAAATTATGGCATAGCGTATAATGCAAGACTAGATATTGAAACATCACAAAGATTTTTGTTGGATGAACAGCAAGTTAGTCCAGTGCATTTCTACACCCCGTCAATCAATGTTTTAATGTGTGATCCTAGTTGTGGTGAAGGAAGGAGGGGATGGAAAGCTGTTCTACTCACTCTTCGTATCACAGGAGTATTTGCAAGTACACATTGCATATTTTGCCATTTGAATAAACCTATGAGAAAACTTAAAGCTGAAATGAGAAAGAAAATTGAAAAATATGCGCTTTTGTATTTAACATTTATTAAAGGAGTGTGCAATTTTTTTGTAATTTGGATAGTCAGGAAATTGTTTTTTGCAATTGCAAAAGCATGCATTTTTTGTAATTTTTTTGTTCTTAAGGATAGTCAGGAAAAGTCATTAACTTTAACTGAAACTTGAAGAAAGTCAGCGGAAAGTCACGAATTTTAATCATCTGCGTAAATGAGTTCTTTGATGCCCAATAGGCAACTCTACACATGATAAAACAAGAAGGCCCTTTTATTTGTATACAAGTTAGTAATTAAGTACACAATGCACATTCATTTAAAAACTGGGTCAGTCACACTATTTGTAACTGGTTGATCAGGAATAATATTCTGTATCTCTGACATGTAGTCAGGAAAAATACTGTCATTTTCCAGAAAACTGTTAGGAAAAAATATTAGGCAGGATGCATATGAACAACTTATTGTACCTGTTATTATGGAAATATGTTACAGCCAAGAAGTGGTTTATACTTTGCTTTTATGAAGGAAATGGTTATTTCTTTGTCTTTCAATGATAGAAAAAAGTATGGCTGTTTCAACTGGGTTGGTTTGGGTGTAGATTTTGATGCATTGGAACCACATTTACAATGCAAATAATTTACCAATTTCAAGAAGAAAGTAAGCTTGAGCATTAAATAAATTTGTTGGCTTGTGTCCAATGAGCGGATAAATGTTTGTGTTTTAAAGAATATTGAAGACTTTTTGAAAGGATAGAAACAGTAAAAGGGGTGTAGTGCATTTCGATTTGGCTTGTGATTTGAATATTTGGAGTGATTTATGGTTTGCTTGCATGCTTCAGTCACAAATAAAGATTGCAAAAAACCATATAAATTTTCAAGAATGGTCTACAAAGCACAAGATTGACAACCACTCAAAAATAAGTTGTGAAAATCCAGCTCTCTTCATAGGCTTTCTTCCTATTGGAAATTGAAAGTTGAGAATTGTTTTTTGGGTAATAAAGGGTATTTGCGTATATCTATACACTTGAATGATAACTAGTAGTTGATAAAGAGTACAGTCAAAAGGCATTGAGTTAATGATATTATAGCAATACTTTAAGATAAAATGTGATTACTCATTTTTAAACAATAAATTGTAGATATTTGTAATGAATGATGTGGTGTCCCCTTTTGTGAAGCTTTTGTTATAAATTGAATGGCAGTAACATTCTTGCTACTTGATACTACTTTCATAAACTTTGGGTGCATGCCCTTCAGAATATTTCACAACAACCTCAAAATGCCTTTGTAGAGTGTGGAGAATTCTTGATGTATGATATTCTGAAATGCTTCAAATAAGGCCCTATGGGAGCTTATTCATGGGGGGGGCTTATTTGCAAAACTGATTTTTAGGTGGGGGCTTATTCGAGGATTGCCATTAGGTGCTATTTTAATGTTTTATAATTGCTCTGTATGGATGTTTATGAATATTTATAAATTTATTTTTCTCCATTCTATAGGAGAAGAGTTGGCAAAGTTATAATTTCTGAGTTGGCCTGAGAGCTTTTGTAATGAACAAATTGAGAGAAAAGATAAATTCTCATCAGGTATGATGGTTTTCATTAGTAAGTAACTTGTGCTTCCTACTTTCATTTTAATTACAATCCTTCATCTTTGTGCTACATATTCCAATGGTTTCTAATTCTGCTTTTCATTTATGGTTTTACAGTACACTCTGCTTGCCAGTTGAATGTATACATGTGAATGTATTTTTCACAGGCACCTGGAATAGAGGATTTTGAGTTGTTGAAGCCTATAAGTAAAGGAGCTTTTGGGTATGAAATTTTGGCTTTTTACACCCAATTCAGAGCCTTTTGAGTCAGTACTTTAATTCGAGTTCAGAAGTTAATTTTTCTTGAGAACCAAAAATGAAGAATTTGTATCTGCTACATTTATGTTATGTTGTTGTATGTTATTGATGGGCAAATACAGCCTGTTGGCCAGGTATGACCCATATCGGCAAATTCTGTGGCCCCATAAGGAGATAGGATCATATCATACAATTGCATTGTACCATCTTTGAAGTTTGATCACTATCATGATTATAATAGTTTAGATGTTTTTCCTAAACCTTTGGCCCGTCTCAAGAAATGGATTGATGAATGTAGCACACCTTTCCTTAAAGGGTGCCTACCCTTCTTCTAAGGGTAAATATGATTTTAAAGAACATGAATCACTGCTTGATTGTCATGACAACTTGGTACTTAACACTACACAATGGTGATACTCAGATATTATTACAAACTTTTTAAGAATTTTGAGGAGCTGAATATTGAGTTTGTTGATATCCAACTTAGTAAAACAGTTCACTTCCTGGAAACGACATATCTGTGATGGAAAGTTCACAGTAGAATAATTGTTGTTGGCCCCTGTCAGGAGAAGAAGCAGCATCAAATCACTGTAGACAGCAAAAGTGCCTAGTAGACACTTATGAAACTGAAGTTTCTATTTATATGTAATCATTCATACTTTTGTATCAGTATTGGTTCATCATTTGATAATTTAGAATTTTCAAAAAATGTCCTAGTCATATGAGAAATTTCCTCGGAATAGGTTTCCCATGTGCCCTCACATTTTGATGCCCTGTTGATAATTCTCATATATTGTCTTTCAGTCATGTCTATTTGGTGAGGCGAAAGGGAACAGACAAGCTATTTGCAATGAAAGCAATGCGGAAAACAGATGTTCTACATAAAAATATGATAGAACAAGGTATTTTTGTATTAATGTTTTGTTTGTTATTTGCTGTATGAAAGGTTAATTGTTTTTAAATTTGTCCCTTACTCTAGATCATGTTGATTGTAGGACTTGTTTGCTTTAGTTTGTGCATTAATTGGGATTGATTTATGTTGATTCACATTGGTTTATACTGATATGTATTAATTTATGTTAATTTAATGATGTGCATTAATTTGCTTTGATATTTATTGAGAGTAATAGGAATCTATCTCAAATTATCTCATCACTAGTTGTTGCTGAAAGAGATGCATTGGCTGTTACCAAGAGTCCATTTGTTGTTCAGCTTTTTTATTCCTTTCAATCAAAGAGCAACATATTCCTTGTAAGTTGATTGGCTTTGTCTTATGCTGTTTGAAGAGTACAACTTTCACCTCTTATGGCCACAACAGGCCTTATCATTTAGGGTGTCTAATTGCACCCACCTATACATGCGCAAATGAAATTGGGTGTGCAGTTGATCACACTCACAAATAGGTCATCTTAAAAATTTTCTGGAGACTTCTAGTAATGACTTCATCATTTGGAAAGGTAATAGCCTTAAGCTAATCTTCATGCGGAACACCCTAACATGTTGACCACAATCATCACTGAATTCCAATTTTCAGATGATGAAGCATTTTTCATTTAAACTATGGTAGTTTCTGTATTTGGATGAATTTGCTTGATTAATGTTATCTTTGTTGCACTGTACAATTCTTTTCTTAGCTTCTCTATTTGTGCTATCACACATGCAAAGTCATTTGTGTGTGTGCTAATTACCACATGCACAGTATTTTACTCATTACAAGGCCTTTCACTATAGTACGTGGCTCTGCTCAGTTCTCCATGCACATTGAAATAATGCAATTTGCTTTTTCTAGAACACTTCATGTCGTATTTTTGTAGTTGAATGAGAAGAAATTTCTTTTTGCATTAGACTTAGCCTGGGTTTGTTTTGGTAGCTTTTTATCAATATTGCCCTATGACAGGTCATGGAATATCTCATTGGTGGAGATTGCAAGTCACTTTTGCACAACCTTGGCTACTTTGATGAAGAATTAGCTAGAATTTATATTGCTGAAGTATGTTGCATTAATAGATTATATATCCATAAATATCCTTTACCAATTAGGGTTTTCTGCTTTTTCCTGAAAAAATTAGGGTTGATGCACTTAGGCCACAATACAGTAAACACTGTCTATACCATGCAACACATTCTCTTGACATTAGGACTAGTTAATTTGTATTTGGGATGATAACCTATGTCTGTTTAGATAAGGACAATGCCTTGGTTATTTTTATTTAATAGCTAGCAGCTTATTCTGTACTAATTGTGTCTTGTAATTTGATTATTTTTTATTAAGCTTCCATCATCTTCTTAGCTTTTTTGTTGTAGGTCACTCTGGCTTTGGAGTATATCCACAAGCATGGTATAGTTCATAGGTAGGAACATATTTCCCTTTTGTTGACTATCAATTAGATATTTCAACATATGAGGGCTCAATCTGTCATTTCATACCTATTTTTATATCATGATAAACATAGTGAAATTCATAGCTGCTGTACATTTGCCTAATATACAAGATAGTGGGCATGTATAGCTGAAATCTCTCCCCATTCACCCTAACATTTCATAGACAGCTCTAATCTTTTCAGAGGTGAATTTGATTTATGTGCATAGAATGCTGCTGGAAATTATATGAATGATCATTTAAGAAATTTCAATGACCCCTTTGATTTTCACCTTCATGATATTCTCTGGATCCCTTATCAGTTTAGGCTTCAAAATTTGTTAGGTTTGTACTGACTTGCAATCTTTAAGCTTTAATTTGTAGGTTTAGATAATGTTGAGAAATATTGCTTCTTTGGTTTTGAGATTTTCTTTGTAATGATAAGTTTAGTTCCTGTACTATGCTGTAAAACTTTTCAGCTATAGACTGGAATGTTGTATTTGGTGCAATAGTTGCAGCACATTGAAAACAGCTTTCTAACTTCAATTTCTACTCCTTTGATTTTCTTTATAAGAGATATTAAACCAGACAACATGTTAATTTCAAATCAAGGCCATGTGAAGCTGACTGATTTTGGTTTGACAAGAATAACAAGAGAAAGAAGTGAGTATTTTTTTAATTTTTGAGTTTTTCCATTATCACCCATAGATTAAGATTTGCACTCTTTTGATGCTAGTACTAGGGTTTGTGCTATCCCTTAAACTCCTTAGATTTACTTTACATGTTTTAAGGGTGCTTAAAACTCACTTATTTTGTGAATTTTAAACAAAAAACTCCTTAGAAACTTCTTATTTCTGATCAGTTCTTGGAGTAGACGATTTTCAGCAGCAGATTTGTTTAGGAAATCATTTCCTTTTTGTCAAGAAAACATTAAGAAATTTACTCCTTATAAGTTAATTTTTAGTCCTTAAAAACTTATTAAATATTCCTAAATTTTTTCTACTCACCAGAACATGAGCCCTGTAGTAAACTGATGAAAGGTGAATTTGATAAAATTAATTTAAAGAAGATGTTCACTGTCTTCCCCTTTGGGTGCTTTTGATTTGTTTTCTCCAACCCTCTTTCTACCCATCACATACCCTCTTGCTTTCCTTTGTTCTATCCATCATGCGCCCATTCTATCCTGCTGTCAAAATTTGGCTGTGGTTTTGATTGATAGCTTTTATACTGTCTATCGATATTGATCAAGACCATGATGATGATAATGATGATACTCATAGTGATTCTAATGATACTCATGGTGATTCTAATGATACTCATGGTGATTCTAATGATGCTCATAGTAATTCTAATGATGCTCATAGTGATTCTATTGATCCTCATAGTGATTATTTTCATTATGTCATGAAGGACAGTGAAGATGATGAGCTCCGTTACGTTCTGTTTTTCCCTTTTCTTCATGTTCACATTAGACGTTTGTAGACATTGAACACTTATGTTGCTCCTAATGAGCTTACGCCATACAACAGGGGTCACCAACTTCCCGCCCTGGGGCCAGATCCGGCCCAACTACCACTTAATCAGGCCCCACTGCTTGGGGAAAGAGTGAATGTATTTAAGAAGTAACATTCTATTTGACGAGGTACAAATGTATGTGTTAAATTTTGCAGCTTTTGTAGTCTGCCAATTTCACATTTCCCACCACAGCCCCAAAATGAATACAGTTGAACCGCGATAAGTCGACTACTGGTTAAGTCGAACTCCTCCAATCTCGTACATTTTCTTATTTCTCTTGGTTTTGGTATGCTATGTGTACAGAAAATGCCCCCAATTAAGTCGAACTCCGGGTAAGTTGAATAACTCTATAACAAATTGCTAACTTCGGTCAACAATTAGCTTAGCTTAAGTCGAAGAGAGTCGGTAAATTCAAAGAAAATGCAATCAAAAATGTCATGTCAGCAATCTTGAATCAGCACTTCATCTATTTATCTTAACAGGTAGATACTAAGTATCCTGATGTTTTGTTAGAATAATCACAAAATCCCCCACAACCTTCAAAAGTTTGAAGGTCGTACTGACTTCTTGGCGATGTTTCAATTGGCACGGGACTGGCATTCCACTCCATCGTTCAAAGCTACTCCTTGCCCTTTCAATTTTAAATGAACATTTACATCTTGACGCATATGCATTTCAGAAATATAATTTTTGCTAGTTTTCCTTTACTAACTTTGTTAAAATGCCCATGGGGGCATCTACGGTATTTGGCAACTCTACACAGTGGACCAAAACAGTGTTTTGGCGGACAATTAGGCATATCTTGGGTTATAATGGTCCGAAAAGGTAGTTCAGAACTCACTTGAAGAGTGACTGACTAATAAAGAAGAGATTAAATTTTCAAAAAATTGAGAAGCTGGGATCTAATTTCCCTATATGGTCATTACTGAATGTGGCTTATTTGATTCATGCAGTCAAGAACAATGAACACTGGCACACAACACACGCATCTAATTTCTTTTTGGATTAAATTTAAATTCAATCCTCAAAATTAAATGAATTGGAATTTTCATGAAAATTTTTTCATTACCGCATGGATTTACGAACAAATCCAATGAATTGAATGGACTAGGGCAACCCCAAAAGTTGGCTTTAATAGATGAAACAGTGCTGCTGCGGCCCATATAGAATGCCCATCCTTCCATTGTGCTCTGGGAGCATTTGGAGGCAAAATTCAGCCTCCATAGATGTAAACCTCAAGAAGTCGAAACCTTGACGAGTCGAACAAATTCCTGTTTGCCTGGTAGTTCGACTTATCAAGGATCAGCTGTATTACTATCTAAAATTGTACTCTATATTGCCAGTATCTGACCTCGGCAAGGATTGTTTATTGTGATTTTGGCCCTGGAGCCCAACCAGGTTGGTGAACTCATAGGTTGCAACTCATATATTGAACATACTTTATATTAGATGTACTCTCTTGTTCAGGACATAATTCAAACCTCAAAAATGTTAGCGGAGATTTATTACTACTTTGACTTTGCTCAATAGTAAATGCACTTAGGTACTCATTTTCATTTGCAGAGTTAAATTTTCATGATTTGCTTCAAACACCTGGTACAGAATTGATCACAACTCCTTCCCAGAGGCATATGTTCTGGAGGACTCCTGGTCAGATTATATCACTAACAAGCAAATTTACATTTGTAAGTAGAATGCTTGCTCAAATTGATTGTGTATCTCTGCTCTCGGTATTAGTAGGCTTACATGGAACTTTAATGTGGTTAGTAGACGATTTATTCTCAAGAACAGATGTAGACGCCCTCTTTTCTGATAAATCGGCAGATAAACTCTAAAATGGAAAGCAATTATATGATTAAAAAGGAGGAGGTGGAAGTGGTTTTAAAAAAGTTTCGATACATTTCCAATTGATTGTCTAAAGTACAAAGTGAATTGGAGCTAAATGGGGCATACCACATTATTCCTATAAACTTAGATGTACTAAGACGTATTCCCTTAGCTTTGGGCATCTGCAAAACAGTGGAAAATTGCGTTAGAAAGCTGTCGTTTTGAGAATGGAGTTAGAGAAGAAAACTTGCCTAATCTGTTTTCAAAGATGTACAGCTACTTGGAAATAACGTAAATGATCTTATTTTGAATATGATTTGACTTAGCTTATTTTCTATGCTCATAATGCTATATCCTCCATTTCAATTTTGCTTCCTACACATGTAAGGGGGCGAAGTGGCATAGTGGTTAGAGCGCATGCCTCCCGTGTGGAAGGTCTACGGTTCGAGTCCGACTCGATGCCCTGACTGAATGCTCGCTTACTGTTCACCCAGCAGCGAATGGGTACCCGGTGGCAACACTGGGGAGATGAAGGCGGCGAGGAAAGGAACTGGCCACCCTACCTCACATGCCGATGGCTCAGCATAAGTGTCCTCTCTAACAGGCACTCTCCTACGTACGAAAGTATACGGTATTACCTTTACCTTTACCCCACACATGATGAATTGACACACAAGGGATCATGAATTGACTTTCATTGATGATATTGCTTTTCTTTATAGTCCATCCCGCAATCGAAAGTGAAGCCAAGCATGCGGAGTAAACAACTAGCATCCATTTATTCAGTGACGGCTGAGAGTCCTTTGGTATCTCATTCCAATTCACAATCTGCATATCAATTTAACGCACCCAATAACCGTCGCTTACGTTGTACTTCATCTGTGAGCTCAACTGGAAAGCGGTTTCCGAGTCTTAGCACTCCGAAGACCACTTTTTTCCATCGGTCACTAAATGATAGCCAATCAGATTTGGACGCTGGTAGGCATAGCTTGAAGCATTATTATTTTGTTCGTGAATAGTTTGTGTTATTGCTCCTGTTATGGATTCAAGTAGCCCAGAATGATACATACATCAAAGCATGCCATAGAACAGAGGTAGCCAACCATCGGCTACCGAGCCGCATGCGGTACTTCGCAAGTTTCATGCGGCTTGATTTGATTTCACATTTTGAAGGAGGGTGGCCCTTCAGTAGGAACTGATTTACAAGGCGCCCTCCATCTAAATTACACTTAGTAAGACCCTGTTACACGTTAGATGTTCACGTGTACTCTGTAGTACCCACTTAGGATTAGAAAATCTTGTAAATTATTTGAATAATAATTGCTCTTGCATTTGTACTGAAGTGTATGTTTCTTACCGTAAATTCTCTTTTTAGCTCCCTCTCTCACTCAAGCCCCCCTTCGCCAATAATCCTCCTTTCTAGACGAAGAAATCTATTAAGACTTCTCTCTATTAAGACCCACCTAGGAAATATTGACTACTACCAAGCGTAAGTAAGCCTCGTAGAATTAAGTAAACTATGCGTAGCACACTCCGTAAACAATAGTTCTCAAGCTATCAAGAATCAACGTCATTCATTGACTTACTGCGGATAAAAACGTTCTATATCAATAGTTACTACTCAATATGTCAATTTTGCTTGTTCTGCTGTGAACTAATGATATATAAACTAAACAATATGAATATTGCTCTCTACTTTCAAACTGCAAACATTTGTTTAGCTATTGAAAATTGTCAAGAAATTTATTAAGCCCCCCTCTAGAGAGCAGGAAATTAATAAGCCCCTGGGGGACTTAGTAGAGAATTTACGGTATATATGTTTACTTCGCTTGAGTTCAGTAATGCCCTGGCCAAACGGCTCGATTTTTCACTCGACTTTTTACTCAACAGAAAATCGAGCCGTTTGGCCACCTTGTTGAGTGAGTCGAGTGGAGTCGAGTGATATTGAGTGAAGTTTGATTTTTGTCAAAAAATTGAGCAAAAGAACTGTTGTTGAGTGAAGATCGAGCTGTTTGGCCACCTTGTGGAGGAAGTCGAGTGAAAGCATGCGCATTAGCGTCTCATTGGGCGGGCAAATATTGGTGATGGTAAATACTTCTAGCTGAGACACGTTGCGGAAATATGAGTAGTTGAAAAGTCGAGAGAAAAGTCGAGCGAAAAATCGAGTCATTTGGCCATATATGCTCGACTACGCTCAACCACCGCTCAACTTTGAGTTGAGGGAAAAATCGGGTGAAAATTCGAGTCGTTTAGCCAGGGCCTAAGGCATTATCTTGTGAGAGGAAGGGACGGGGGTGTTGTTCATATGTGCCCATGTGTATGATGTGGCTCTTTGTGGTAACACAGTGTATAGTGTGGCTCACTTGTAGCCGACCTCTGGCATAGAATAAGATCAGAGAATCATAGCATTGTTTAAAAAATGTCAAAGACGAAAGTTGCATTGTTTACCAGAGTAGGCATTATTAATTACGTAGGATCCATTAATTAGTTTCCCCCTATGTTGCATAGCATAGCAATTTATGTCCATGGTAGTATACTAGGCCTAAACTTATGCTCTCTCCTCGTCTCACCGCCTCAATCTCTCATTGCCTCCATATCACCTCTCTCTTCACCTCACCTCCCCACCATCCCGTCACCATTTCCTTAACCTCTCCTTACCCCATCCTTATCGCATTTTATTTTCCCAGCATTTTTAGGTTAGAATCAGTTATCAGAACAAGATAGTATTGTGTGGTATGGGGTGAGGAGAGTATCAGAGGAGGTATAGTTACATCATTCGTCCCCAATCGTTTCTGCTTCTGCACCCCGGCAAATGCTTTGCCCTGACCTCGCGCCCCTTACAATATCTACGTTGTTCAGGACTACAAGAGAATAATAAATGGATCTACTTCCTGACGAACTCCCTAGAGTGTTGCCCATGCCCTCAGGCAATGCCAGCATCCCTGGTTGGAAACCCTTGGGTATTACAGATATTTGCGACGATGTATTTTGGATATTATTATTTACCGTTATCTCATAGAGCATTCAATGCCTGTCAAGCAAATCCAGTTTGTGTCACCAACCAATGTCACTGAAAAATCGGAGCAATCGAACATTCGAACTGAGAATGTTAAGAATAAATCCACGGGAATTACTGGCGAATTCCAGCAGTTGCTAGTGAATGAGGATTTGCGATCTTGTGTGAAAAGACCGAATGACATCTTCGACAGAGATGATGTCTTTGTCAGTAATACTGAGCCACAAAAGAAGAGGGTTCGCTTATCATCTCCCGTAAGATTTTGCCTCAATTCCTCAAGCGATGATGAGGTGACATTCAACCCAAGAGCATTTTTCAATTCAGACACCATTGTCGCACAAACCTCCACCAACCCCATGACTTATTCATCTTCTAATGAAGATCGCCACCGGCCTAATGCAACAGACACTAGTACAAGTCCATTTCATTCGCCAATCGCACAACACTCTGGTTTAAACAATTGCAATATCAGCGGTATCACACATTTAACAGATACAACACGTATGAGCATCCCAAACATTGAGATCGATGAATCACCCCTCCCTCTGAGTGATAACTTGGATATCAAAGTCTCGCTACCTCAAAAGCAGACCATTGGATCTGTTGATAATCTATCCCCTGTCCCAAGATCTAATGGCTTTACGTCCGGGCATTGTCGTAATTTTATGTTTTTATCTCCTGAGAACCGTGCTAGTGTCCTTGACGACTCGTTAGACCCCTTGTCACCTATGGAAATTTATGAAGCAGATATCGGATATCATAACTCATCGCCCGTTATTACTAATGAACAACGGAGTAATGCATTAGCTTCACCTGAGCTTGCACGTTCCGGTATTGACTCTGGAACTGGCGCAGAAGTTACAGAACTAGAAGTTGCCAGTGGATCTTTAGATTTGTGTAAGTTATCACATCAATCTAGAAGTTTGTTAGAGCAGCCATTAAATTGCAGTAGCAGCGAAGGAAGTGTATTGGATGATAATGTTATGTGTACTCCAGCATCAATAGGTTACACTAAATATCTTGACGATTTTGGCGAAAGGAGGCCACAGAGTGCAGCTAGAACTCCTGTAAATCCACTTCTGTCCAAGGTATGACAAATATAGGCGTAAGTTTTTGCTTTGTGCTTTATGCTTTGTGCTCTATTCATTCTAAATCATTTCTAGGAGTTTTGTAGTTTTTTGTTGAAGGTTTGGTTTTCCATTAGAATTTCATTTCATGAAGTTGGAAAGAATTATTGTCCACAAGTTTGCCCTTTTTTACAAGCAACCGTTTAGAAGTTATGCGTGCAAGAGCCATAGCTTGGAAAAGGATCTGTTGTTTAATTTCCTTATATGTGGTTAATTTTTGAATATGGCCTATTTGATTTATGCAGTCGAGTACATTACACTGACATGCAACACACTGTGTAGTGTATTGTTAATTTTTTTCCTCTCAGTTTTAAGAGGAGACTTAACTTAATGGTTTAGAAAAAGTTTTAAATAATGCCCAGTTTGAAATAGAATACCACTCTGTCTATGTGCAGAGCTTAAGGGTCGTTTTACACTAGGCGGAAATTTCCACGCGGAATGAAGATTTAGTGACGATATCGCTACGCATAGTGTAAATTGAAAGGAAACTACAGTTTGTGCAACATCGACCAAATATAGCTGCATTGTATGAAGTTCAATTCCTCCATTTTGGCACTTTAGGAACAACTGGACTCATTTGCGAGAGAGCAGTGATCATAGTTGCTCATTTCCGTCAACAGCATCTACCTGCATTACATTCAATAAAGTTTCTGTCTAGACATACGGGTTTAGCAGCCATGTTGAACGCCGAAGGATTGCCTATGTTCAAAGAGTTGGTTGATGGAAAGCAAACATAAATATTTCCGCCACGGAAAAGTTGGAAGGGATTCTACTTTTCAGCCACGGGAATATTCCGCTAACACGCCACTTCAAAACTTATCTACGAATGCGCTTTGGCGGAATATTCCGCTTCCTCCATAGTATTCCGCCTAGTGTAAAATGACCCTTCTTTAGGATTTTTATTGCTTAATATTCCTTTTTATTGGAAATGATTTATTTCAAAAGAGTTCTTGTTTACAGTGCATAACGTAAGGAGCTTTCATTTGGCTCTATGTTTTATCTTTAAGGGAGAGGGGCAAAAAAGGACTCCATACAGAACCCCAAAGAGCTGCAGGAGGGGTGGTGACACAAAACCACGTGGATGCATTATCGGTACACCCGATTATTTAGCGCCAGAAATACTACTCGACCAAGAACACGGTAAATGTTGGATGTTCTACCTACCTTTCATCATTCAGTAATGAATTTATGACATAGGATTGCTTAAATTATTACAGCACCAAACAAGACATTTTCTGAACTCGCATACTTCAGAACTAGTTATCAAACGCAGTTTTCTAACATTCTAATTCGTCTTGCTAGGACCATCTGTTGACTGGTGGGCACTTGGCGTTTGTCTCTATGAATTTTTGACTGGAGTTCCACCATTCAATGATGAGACACCGGAGCTTGTATTTCAACATATTCTAAATAGAGGTATACAATTGAATTTCCTTACAGTTTTTAGTCTACAATAACTATTTTTGAATAAGTGAATTACCCTTCAGTTGAGTAGGACGACGGTCTATTCTGCCAGCAGTTTCTATGGCCTAAGCAATAGGATGTTAGTTTCAAAGACTCAGAAGTGATGAAGCAAAACGTGAACCTTGGAAAGCTGTTTGTTGTTTACTTTCTCTCTCTCTCTCGTTCTCTCTCTCTCTCTCTCTCTCTCTCTATCTCTCTCTTTCTCTCTTTATCTCTCTCTATGTCTATGTCTATGTCTATGTTTACGTGTGTTTGTCTGTGTTGCAGTTTTTTGTAAATTGTTTCTATTGATGCATAGATCTAATTTGGCCTGATGGAGATGAAGCTTTATCCATTGAAGCAACAGAAGTGATTAAAAGACTCCTTGTTCCCAAGATATGTGACCGATATGATTCTGAAGGTTGGTATTTATATCGTATTTTTAAGTTTGTGAGATTTTCTCAATTTTTTTACCCACTTTTTGCCTACATATGTATGTATGTATGTATGTATGTATGTATGTATGTATGTATGTATGTATGTATGTATGTATGTATGTATGTATGTATGTATGTATGTATGTATGTATGTATGTATGTATGTATGTATGTATGTATGTATGCTAAGAGAGTATCAAACGAAAGCAATGGTTTTCCCGACCAACAACACTTTGATTATGGCGTTATTGTTTTCGTCTGTAAAGTTTTGTAATACCCTTCATTACTTCATTGGTAAAGCTGTATGTATTATTGAACATTATATAGTTCAATGGTATGTACGTATGTATTTTGTGAAGATTTTTGTTATGTTATTTATAGATTAGAACATTGAGTACATCCATTCAGGATTCTTTTATTTGTTGAAATTAGTTTAAAATGAGCGCTTAGTATGTAATTATACGATGTAGTACCTCTTGCGTAGCAGGCTACAACCTCCTTAACATATGGGCTACTTCATGGTTTCAGGAATCAAAAATCACTGCTTCTTTAAGACAGTTGATTGGAAGAATCTTCACAAAGTGACGCCACCCTTTGTCCCTAATCCTGATGATGCGTTTGACACTACATACTTTGAAGGTATCAAACGGAAATACTACTTCCTTTATCTCATATATTTTGGCTTGAATTTGTTCAAGAATTAGTTGTAAATTGATATCTTTTCTTCCTATTCGCTCCCCGTCATTGTTGTTGAGTAGTCATTACAAATTATTAAATCGTCTGTTGAAGGAAATATATGATACACGCTTTTTTATACGAAAGTCATTTGTAGGAAAGTATACTCAGCTGCTCAGAAAGTTAAGAAAGTACAGTACTGGATTTTTGAGATTTAAGAAAGTTTTTAGTATTTATTTATTTAAAATTCTATTTACCTGTGTACAAAATGTTATGTGTGTGATGTTGGCTACCCTCTGACAGTTCAACTTTTGTTATTTACTAAGATTTATCATCGTTTCAAGTGGACATGGAGCTTTTTCACTTTCCATTAATGTGCATTCGAAAAACATTGGAACTCTTTGCTAAGAAAGTCATAAGAAAATTTTGATACTGTAATTGTGAAAAAGTTAAGAAAATTTCAGTATTGGGCGTTCAGTATCTTTCCATTTTCAAGCTTTATCCATTAGAGATCTAGTTGAAATTCTACAAACGTCATTTTATGTCTCGTAAAGATCAATTTCAATTCCTGTGTGCATGTTTAGTTTTTTCTCCCGAAGACCCGCTTGATTTTCTACCAGAAACCCTCGCGCCTCTGTGTAATGCCATCTAGTAACGATCGAATACAATTTCCTTGCACTTTTCAATGTTGAAGCTCCATGACTTCATAAACTACGAAGTTTATTCAACAGATTTTGTCTTGCAGCCCGGAATGTTGTGCAGAATTTGCAGATATCGGCGTTCAGGCTGTGATTGAAGAATTCCACTGCGGAGGAACAATATATGACCAGTATGAGTGAAAAGAACACTTAATCGAATTATTTTTTTTAGATTAAAATTGGTTGGTACCGCTTGAAGTCTATTTATAATGATTTAATTGTAGATCTATTTATATGTACGATTATCACCTACTGCAGTAGATATATCTATTTTGGTATTGTTCAATTCTAACATTGTATCACTAGAAAGATGATACCTCACAAAGAGAACTATTGAGCCTTTTTAATTTACCGCAGTCTTTCTTCTGATCAGATGTAGTTTCATTGTTAATTGCGACGTAAACTTGTGGACCATGCATCAATTTACATCAAGTGCTTTCACACAATGCACTTTTTTTATTAGACATACGGGTAAATTGGGCTTAAACTCAATGTGCTTAAGATTTTCCCAATTTGAGCCTGGAATTATGCTTAAAGTATGCTTAATTTCAAAATGTTGCTCGTCGTGGCTATCATTTTCAAAAGATTATTTCATGTAAAATGCTGTTTCCTATCACTTAACCTCGTCCTTTGTGCAACACTATTTTTTGCACTTGATTTTGGAAGAAATGGAAGTGAAGGGAAAATTCCGAGGCAGGGAAATATGCTTAGTATATGCTTATTTTTTAAGGACATGAGCTTAAGTATGCTTGTAAGCTTCATGCTTATAAAGAGAAGAGTTGAGCTCTGTTTTGAGAGATAGCTCAAGTGCACTTGCTGGTCTTCTTTGAACTGCAAAATAACCACGTCTGTCTTGACTGTTTCAATACTGATACCCCATAGGAATTTCAGTTCTTGCTTTGTTTTTGCATTGTCATAATCACATGGGAGTTTTGGGCCAAGAATATAGACTTTTTCATCATGTGTAAAGGTATGATTCTTTTTGTTTTAAAACGATATATGTCCCCATTTGCTTTTTGCTCATATTTGTTGTAGCTTGAGAATCCTTTTTGCAACTTTTATTTTGCCTCTATTTCCACTCCAGCGCTGCTCCGCAAACTGCCATTTTTCGCAAAATTGGTAAAATAATTACATTCGACATCCGCTATCTCGAATGCGTTTTATCTCAAACTTTCGCCAAGTCGAACAAATTTTTTAAGTCCCCTGAGCTTTGAGCTAATATACCCTTATGAATATCGTTGGATACATCGAACTCCGCTATCTCGAGCTCTTCGCTACCTCGAACAATTCTCATGGTGTAGAAACTTTTCAGCGTCCCCACGCTCTGCGAAGGCGTCCGCAAAGCATGCAACGCATATGGAAATCCCCAGCACTTGGTCCCCTGTGTCAGAAATACCGGATATGTCGAATATTATGATGGAATGAGAATTTTAAGCAGCAAATGAAGCAAAAAACTATCAGTAGACATGCTTATTTGCGGGAACTACTTTGTTAGAAAAAGGGATTCGCTTAATTGCTCTTGTTCTCCATATATAAAAAATTTTTCATTGTTTTTTTAATTAGGCCCTTTGCTTTTCAAAACCGTACGATCTCACATCCTAAATCAAGACATTGCGCATAAACTTTCTTGAAAATGGAGCAGCTGATAATAGCTGAGATAATAAAAATTCGAGCAAGCAGAAAAAGACCATGTGCGGAAACCATCTGGAGCCAACTTTCAGAGAATGGACATCAGTATGAGTTCTCTAATGTTGCCGAAACAATTTCCATGATGGATCATTCTGGCCTAATTACCAATCGACCGCATAAAGGTGAGGACTCGTTTTTTGTTACATCTAAAAAACCCAGCCCATACTTAACAGCAGAAAGTCATCCCTATAATGATGCCAACGAGAGCAATACTACAATTGTCACCAAGGATTCAGTTAGCTCAAAAGAGGAATACATCCCCTATATAGAATTCGAAGCGCTTCAACTTACCGTCTTCGAACTACAGCGTGTCATGCAGACGTTCAATCGAAATTTTGAGATTATTAAAGCCAAGGAAATTGAGAAATTGAAAAAGGAAAATGAATTTCTCAGAAATGAATTATGTCGTAAAAACCTAATCATTGAAAGCCTGCGATCAATACCCATCCCGAATCAAATTCTAGGAAATAGGGAAAGATTTCAGTATCCTCGGAGTAAACACTCTATCAAACATAATGCTTCATTGCCGATTCAAAGATCTCCACTGAAAACAGATATGAACCGATTCGCACCCCTCAATAATTCCAATTCAAGGGAGAGTGATTCTTACATGCGTGATGAGGTTGAGAACAATGCCGACAGCAAAACAAGACATCTGGATACTACGAAACCCCGACAAGGAACATCTAACATCCAAATTGGTAAAGCAGGACATAAAACACGAAAACAACATCAAATGTTCGATTTCGTAATTCTAATGGTAAGGGGATGAAGGAAACTTCAGGCAAAGTTATGCAAAACCGTAGAGTATATGTTATTGGTGATTCAATAACTAAAGGCATCAAACATTGAAAAATGCAGAGCAAAGACACTGAAGTAGTTGTTCGTTCCTTCGAAGGGCCAAAGTCAGGCAAATGAAGCACTATGTAAAGCCAGCATAAGAGGACAACCCAAGTCTTTATATACTACATGTAGGGACAAATGATTTGAAAGAAAATAAGTCTGCAGTGGAAATTGCTGATGAGATCACGAGCTTTGCTCGGTTATTAAAGAAGGATAATAACGAAGGTACAGTTTCTGGCATTTCTCCTAGAGGAGATAATCTCAATGACAAAACATCTGGTGTAAACAAGATCCTAGAGCAAAGATGCATGCAGCACCAACTTGGATTTATCAAACATGAACAAATGAATGCCAAATATCACACAAATGGTAGCAATCTCCATCTGAATCATGCAGGCGACTCTATCCTGGCAAAATCTTTTCTTTGTGAAATACGTATGTGACTATATGGATTTTGTAATACTAGTTGTTTGGGGGGTAAATTGTATGGCAAAAATTATGTAACAGCTGCAACAGACACTAGAGGTAGCTGCACAATAGAACATTCTGATAATTATGTTTATGATGCCAGGAGGGTGATATAAGACCACTATCATCGGTTACAGCACTCGCATAAAGGTCTCAAAATTGCGTCTCTTAATGTTAACGGAATTAGGGGTCACCACGATGAGCTTAAACATTTGTTAGTTAATACTGGATTTCATGTCCTTGCCCAAAATGAGACCAAAGTTGACAATGATGTACCTGATCAAATTATTGACATCGACGGTTATAAGATTGAGTGCAAAGACAGAACATCTAGAGGGGGTAGGATAGCAATTTATATCAGAGATTACCTCAATTTTACTGTCAGAAGGGATATAGTTGACTATAGATTTGAAATCATCTGCGTCAAGATTAAACCATTGAAATGTAGGCCATTCATAATAGTAGCTTGGTATAGACCACCAAGTGACCCCGTCATCTCTTTTGACTTACTTGAGAAGGTTCTCTCTTCCCTTGATAGCGAAGAAAAAGAAATCATTCTTATCGGAGATACTAATTGTGATTTTTCGGACAAAGCTATTGATAGTGATTACAGTTCCATGCATCTATCAAATGTTTATGATCTTTTTTCTTTCAAGCAATTAATTCAGGAGCCAACTCTGGAAGATCTGGGGAGCAGAGCTATTATTGATCATATTGCCACTAACTTTGAGCGTAATATAGGTTACCATGGAGTCATAAGGGTCTCTATGAGTGACCATTGCTTGGTATACTGCATACGTAAATTAAATGGAGCCTTGAAACGTGATCATAAAATCATAACAACTACAGTAATGAAAAGGTTCTCAGTAAAAGATTTTCTAGACGATGTTGCTAAGGTTCCCTAGTAGCAGGTAGTGCATTCAGCCAATGATAGTCATGAGCTAGTCATCAAATGGTCATCCTTATTCTCTTCCCTAATTGACAATCATGCACCATACCGAGAAATTAGAGTGTCCGAGAAGTTCTGCCCCTCGATCTCAACTGATCTTAGAAGTCTTATCCGAAGGAGAGACCAATCGAAGCAAGCAGTTGTTGGGAATAATTCAATGTCTTTAATGATGACATAAAGAAATGTCAGAAATTAGAGATCTAAGTAGACAGCTTAAGAAGCAATATTTTGCTCAGAAAATTACCAACGAAGAAGGCAATATGAAAGCTACATGGCAGATAGTAAACCAATTCTTAAACAAAAGGTCAAAATGAACTAGCATTGATATCTTAAATGTTGACGGAAGGGAGATTCTCCAAAAGGACGCCATTGCTAACTCAATGAACAAATACTTTTGTTCAACTGGTAATGATCTAGCAAATGAAATCCCTTAAACCCCCAACCCACTACTCAATCACGAATACACTGTCAATGCTTATGAATCGACTTCCAAATTCAGTGAAATTTCAGCACATGAAGTAACACAGGCCATGAATCAGATGAAGACTACTAAAAGTGTTGGTACTGATAAAATCTCTTCTTATTTTCTTGAGCTTGCTATTCCTTATGTTTCTAAGTCCATTGTACAGCTTCTGAACATCTCAACTAGAAACAGTATATTTCCAGAGTCATGGAAAACTGCTAGAGCCCCTATTTTCAAAGAAGGCGATAAAGGTGAACCATCTCATTACAGACCAATTTCAGTTTTACCCGTTCTAACAAGACTTTTTGAAAAATTGATTTTTAATCAGCTATACAAATACCTAACTGACAACAATCTTTTATCACAAGAACAATCTGGATTTAGAGCACTCCACTCTACAGTGTCTTGCCTATTAAAAAGCACTGATGATTGGTATTCTGCGTTTGATAATAGTGAAATGGTTGGTGCCACGTTTTTTGATCTTAGAAAGGCATTTGATGCTGTAGATCATTCACTCTTTTGTGGAGAGCTTAAGAGGTATGGGGTTCGAAATAATGAACTGCTTTGGTTTGTGTCTTATCTTGCAGGTAGAAAGCAATTTTGTAGAGTTAATGGGACAGACTCCCAGGTTAATGCAGTTAACATTGGAGTACCTCAAGGCTCGTGTCTTAGTCCTCTCTTATTCCTTGTCTATATCAATGACCTTCCTAAAGTCTTAGAAAAATGTACTGTTGCCATGTATGCCGATGATACTTGTCTATACTATCCTGGTGCTAGTTTAGCTCAGCTGAATGATACCATTAACAATGATCTTGAGAGCCCGACAATTGGCTTAAAGGGAACAAGCTATCGTTAAATGCAGTTAAGACTATTTCCATGAATATTTTATCTCGCCAAAAGCATTAGAAGGTATTAGGCGAATTAGACTTGAAAATATGTGACAAAAATATTCAAAATGTGAAGAAACAAAATATCTTGGTCTTGAGATTGATAGGCATCTAACATGGAAAAAGCACGTGGATTCAATCTCGCGGAAGGTCTCCCGTGCCTTAGGAGTATTGAAGCATGCAAAAAAATTTTTACCACAGAAAATCTTGAAGAACTTGTGTATAAGCATAATAGAGCCACATTTTAGATATTGCTCCTCTGTCTGGGGGTGTTGTAGCACAACTTACATAAACAGACTCCAAAAGCTACAGAATAGAGCAGTTAGGATGATAATTAGCAGTGCATTCGATACTCCTGCCAAACCACTATTAGCAAACCTTGGTCTAAGATCGATCAGCGAACTTAACCAAAATGAGTTAAAACTAATAACTTATAAGTCCCTCAATGACCTTGCTCCAAATTACCTTAGACAACTTCTACAATCTTGTCGAGCCCTAAGAAACACTGATAGAGATTTTGAAGTTGCCACTGAAAAAACTAATAATGGGCAAAAAGGATATTCTTTCAGAGGAGCAAAATCGTGGAATGGTCTCTCAGCTGGTGCAAAATATGCACCTTCTCTGGCATCATTTAAGTCTTATTTGTAAATAGTTGTTTTATATATCTAGTTATATACACTTTTTAGTTTAGACTTTTTGAAAATATGTAATTTTTTGTAAGATTTTAGCTTTTACTCTGTAAATAGACGGCCCCGTGCAAACCAGCTAAACTGAATGGGCCACCGTCTGTAAAAAATTGAAATAATAATAATAATCTCCCATTACAAATATGTTTTATCCGAAAAATAAGGTCAATGGTAGCTTAGAAAACCATTTGCAGGAATCGTTGGGGGGGGGGGAACGGGCAAATATGGGCGAAGAAATAGAACTGCGATAATTTTTATAATTTCAGAGTTTTTTCAATGATTTGGCTATCTTGAACATTCGCCATATTGAACAAATTGTTGGACCCCATTAAGAGCTAGTTCATACGATGAGTTGTAAATGAGCCGAACCTATGCATTTAGCAATTTGAATAGTTAAGTTCATCTTTTGTTCAGCATATGAAGCCACAAAAATACATCGGCTCGCGCCACAACACGCAGTTCATTGGTTCAACACTGGCTCATCCCCTTGGGTCGCGCCATTGTTGAACCAATGCTATAATAGGTTCTGGTCATCTATGGATCATCGTATGAACTAGCTCTAAGGTTAGAGATAGCGGATATGTCGAATTCGGAATTATTACAGGTCGTCAGATTTACGTCAGCAATCACAAACTCGAGCTCGATATTCTGTCCAACTTATTATTCGAAATAGACATTCGATTGAATCAGTTACAGAAGATGTTTGAATGAGAATAATCTTTTGCAGCCTGGCTGATAATTATGGCTAAAATTGCGCATGAAAGTAACATTGAAGTAGATGCTGTATCTAACGTAGGCAGTTGGAAGAGAAAACTTTATATTTCAGCTGCAGCAAAGTGGAGAGCTTGGAAAGCAATTGTCGCGATTTCTACATTTTTCTCGCTGTACACAAGCTCATTTCTAGCTTCTTTTGATTCATCTGTGACACTATATGTTACAATTCTATATATTTGTGATGCCATTTATCTCATCGACACAGTAATTCGTATAAAGCTGTTCATAGATTCCAAAAAAAAGAGTTTGAGCTGGAAGAAGAAAGCAAAGTTGTGGTACCCTTTGTTGTTTGACATCCTAACCCTGATGCCGCTTGAGCTCATTGCAATCGCAGAAGTTACACCATCGCGTCCGTGGCTGCACGTATCAAGACTGTATAGATTGAATAGAATTCCACGATTTTACAGGTTTTTTGCATTCTTTAGTAAGTATAGTTTATGGATTTTGCACTATGGGGTGGGAGGCAATCTCCATGATTGCAGTTCTTAAAATGGAGCCTTGGGGAACTCTATATATAATGAAGTCTAGAAATGCGCTGAAAAGCTCGTGGTATAACTTCTACCACGAGATTTGCCCTTAAATATGGGTAATGCAAATTGGAAAAACAAGATTTAAAATGTTTCTTTTTATGAGGCAAGGAGTAAAACTGCTTTGATTGTTGGAACGAATAGCAGTCGAAAGAAAGAACACATATTGCGAATTTCGAATGGAGTGTTAGAAAGATACGCTTTCTCAGGCTATTTGCCTGACTTGCCTTACAAAAACTATTTTCCTCCCTTACTGCTTTTGAAATAATTATTGATAAGTCAGTGTCTAAGTTATCTCTCGTCTAGGACTACCGGTAGACGAGATATTGCCTCGTATCCAAAAGACGAAGAAGGTAGATTTCTTTTGAAAAGTGTGCTTTCGGCAAAATACCTTCCCCGCCCCGATTGGCGCATGACATCAAATAACTAATTAATTTCTACGAGAATCCCGTCTTCTCCAATAGAGTAACGATAAATTTTGTAATTAATGTTTGAAAGGTAGCATTCTTTTTTAATTCGATACGAGTTTGCCAGGCTTTCTTCATGCGTCGTAAGATTTTGCAACTTTTATTTCTGTAGGCAATCATCTGAAAGGGAGAAAATAGTACACAGTACATAATATGAAGCAAAGGAGCTTTATTTGAAGACAAAATCTATCAGTATTATGCGAAGTAGCAAAAGAATTAACTCTAGATTCAATGGTCTATTGACAGCCTCCCAAGTATTGGCTACTAGTGGGCGCTCTCTTTGGTCCATTAAAAATGCAACTTTACAGCTTTTGGTCGAATAGTTTAGACTTTTTTAGCTTTGATCACAGCGATGATAATGGCTGTAGATGTTCTCGATGTTTTTCTTGCTTAGGGGATGATGGGGCATACAGGCCAGATTTGGCTTCTGGTAAAAGGGAGGCATGGAACAAGGTTAGCTCAGTATTGAAGTTTGTAGGAGGATAGAATGACTAAAATTGGGACTCATCCTTTATACTTCTGAGCCAATCCATATGGGAAATCCATTTGCTCCTATAAGCAACATATCAAACGGAGGTATTTCAGGCATGGTCACAATGACGAGATGTTGTGTACCCCTTCAAATGTGGAAAGATCTTGCGCTCAGTAGAAAAAGCACAGTTTTTCAATATTTGCCAGCTCTATATCTTCCATATTTCCTTATGCATTGGTCAGGGAAATTTTTCAAAACGTCCGTATAACCCTTTTGGTAGTATTATTGGAGAGAGGCTTGTCATGTCGCCTAAATCAAACCTTGAAAGCCTCTTACTACTTTGAGTTGTGAAACTATAGGATGAGAATAGGTTGATCCAAAGCATGGAGATTTGAAGCAGAGGCGGATTCAGGGGGGCCACAGGGCCATGGCCCCACCCAAACTGTAATATTTCCTATCGAAAACTGTTGTATTGAGAAACTTCCCACATAAAAAATACAATAAAATAAATCAGATGGCTCCCCCAAATCCTAGCTCTAGATCCGCCCCTGTCCAGAGTACAGAGTGGATGTTAAGATGCCTTTTAATTTCCAGCAGAATACTGCATCATGATAGTCAGTCCTTTTCGTGGATACTCCATTCTACAGATATCAACAGGTCTTTGGCTGACAACAGCAACTTACTTACTGGACAAATTAACCTGCATAAATATGAAAGATTATTATTACATCTACTTTGGCCTTGTTCAGACTTCAGATTTGAGAAAATTTCTCAATGATAGCTTTATTGCTGACAAACCTTAAATTGCACAAATGGTCTGATATCTATGAGAAACTGGCAAAAAGAGGTAAAGGCACTGAGGCTGAGCTGCCCAAGCAATCAATGAGGGATGTGCCATAAAATTTTGAAAAATACATGAGGAAGTAATAGCACTTGCAGTAATGTTCATCTAAATTCTTTCTATTAACACTGATTGGTTCACATTACGATAAAATTTCCACCCTACTGCTAATTCTCACCCCTCCTTAGCTTCTATAATTTTATGGAATTTTCTGATCCTCACTTATTAAGACTCCCCGCTTATGAAGGACCCAAGAGTAGATTGCAATCTTCCTTGGCTATCATTGACATAAAATTATTATGAATTGTAGGGGATCTAGAGAATGAGCAGGGTATAAAAATTCTCTTCACCCGATCTGTTAAGCACACATTTGCGACAATGGTTGTGTTGCATTTCATTGCTTGTGGCTGGTATTTGTTGGGATGTGAGACCCTTGGTGTTCATCATGCAAAGTGCTTTTCCAAACGGTGGGCTACAGGTGGAGATAGCAGAGCCATCATAAAGTCTTCCAAGGCTGAGGTTCATGAGCATAGAAAGAGAAGAGCCCATGGGCACGAAAGCGCAGCTAATGGCACCAAACCACTTGTATCTCCAAGTATGTTATCATCATTTAAATTATCTTCGAATTAGTCCTCTGGGGCTTATTTAATTTTTCGAATTTTTGCATGGGGGCTTATTGTATTATCTGAAGTATGACAGAGCAACACTCAATTTCAAAGCTCCTTTCTCATAAGATAATTCTTATAATGTAACTTCAATTGTCTAAAAGTCAATCGACGACGATATTCTATTCATCTTCCGTGATCTCCTCATCTAGGATCATGAAGTATATGTAGCGTACACAGAGAACCAGAAGCATGCTCAAATATTCAAGAAAAAAATGCTTGAAAAAGAAAATATTCTCAAACTTGCCCCACATAACGAGCTCCTTGTTAAGATACCCCATATTTTCTAAGAGCATTCATCTAATCAGTTACGAATACATGAATTAATTATTTTTCGATGCCATTGGGTTAATTAAAAATCAATATATTAGTAGTGGAGGATTTTTGGAGGGAGAGGGCTTATTCAAAGGGGGGCCAATTTGAGGATTTACGGCATTGATGTTTGACAAAAACTTTCTGTGCTCACCTGTGTCATATGTAATATGCTCGGCTGTACTCTGAAGCTTTGTTGCATCTTTTGAAACATCTGTTGATCAATTGAAAGGTATTTTGCTGACATAATGAAGTTGTACCCAGCAACTACTTAATGTGAA
The DNA here is from genome assembly GCA_018155075.1 of Cassiopea andromeda. Classification (NCBI taxonomy): domain Eukaryota; kingdom Metazoa; phylum Cnidaria; class Scyphozoa; order Rhizostomeae; family Cassiopeidae; genus Cassiopea; species Cassiopea andromeda. The sequence continues at coordinate 854,184 of WIPJ01067665.1, forward strand.
TGATTTTGGGGGCATACTTTTTAAGATAATATATATGCATTGGCTGCTTTTTTTTTAATTGTAAGAAATAAGATATCAAACAGATTGCTAGAATCTTATACACGAAAGAAACTAAAATATTTCTTTAATAATGACTTAGTACTAGGTTCCTTGAAGTGCCACAATTACAGTGCATCCTATCTCAGCTAGGCCTTGTCAAATGAATACAACATTTCACCAAGCTTAACATAACATTTTTACCCCCTTGCTCTGTCCTAATGGGCGCTGCTCCATTCAGGGTGGTCATATGTGGGTGCCTGCACTGTGCTCCGTGTAGACTTGAGCTTTCGTGAGTTGAGCAAGCTCAACAGGGTGTTCAAACGAATTGAGCAACGCACAACAATACCTCTAAAAAAGCAAATGTTTTATAACTCTCTCAACATCTTTGATCACCATAAACAACGCCGAGCAGGACCGAGCACAGCTCTGCAAGTTGTCAAAGAAATGCAGCATTTCGCCGAGCAGGAATGTTATGTGCTACTTGTTAAAATGTTGCATACGTTTGGACAGGACCTAATAGGCAGAGGCACAGTGAGAGATTGGTTTCTGGGGAATAAAATGGTATATTTCCAACAATTTTCTAGTGCAGCTTCTCAAAATGGTGGCATTGACTGCTTTTTGCTTACTGTATTTGTTGCTAGAATTTCTGGCATGGATTTTGAATATCTAACGAAGTCTTCAACCTCCTGATCCATGCCCACAGCCATATCACCACTGTTATTACGTCTGTCAATATATATATATATATATATATATATATATATATATATATATATATATATACATATATAAAGCAGAACGAGAAGTACTAAAGCATGAAATCGCAGTTGAAAAGACTGAATTCATCTTCTGGACCCAATGCCAGCGGTGGTGCAAAGGGAAGGCTAGATGGCTATACCCCCTGTCAGAACATGCTAGCCCCCGTCGGAAGGTGGACGCTATACTTTCGGAGATTTTTGACATATATAGTACCCCGATAACTCATTTTAGCCCCCTCGTTGGACAAATCAACCCCTCATCGGAAAATTCCTGGCGCCTCCCCAACCCAATACTTATGGAACATCTTTAGTAATGCCACTCTAATGTGATAAATTGGTCTCCTGTCAGAATTTGCTTTCCTCCATTTGCAGTGGCAGAAATGAATGCATTTGATCGATATTTGGTCTGTTTGTATTGGTCAGCAGCTACCGCAACATCTACAGGGTGAGTTTCTATTTCATTAGCTTTCACAGAAGTGCACCCAGCCACTTCCCTTGCCAATTCCGCCCCCCTAAGTTTCCTCGAGCTGGTTGGTTTTCCTACAATTTTAGGCTTTTTGCCCGCCTTGGGAAAGTTTGTCATCCAAGACCCCCCCAGCTATGAAGAGCCAGCTACGTCACTGAGTGTATCACTTTGCATTTTGCATTGAACATTGCTAATTTATGCGTCACTTTAAGGAATTTTTATAGATGATATTACGGCTCTAAAAGTTCTGAAATGCATCTTTGGTTATTAATAGAAAGTGCCAAGAACAGAGTTAAGTGCAGTTTTAGTATAGGACTAGCAATAGTTACTCGCTGAACGCTGGTAATCTTGTCCCCAATAAAAGTGATCTGCAAAGTAGCAGTGGAAATAGAGTAAGTGGTGTTGATCGAATTGTATCACAAAAAGTTCCTTAATAGTTCTTCAGTTTTACTCATCATTTTCCTTTTTACTGAAATTACCGAAGGTTTTAGTATAGGATTGAAGACTTTGACTTCTCTTTAAATAGGAACTATATAGAAGTTAGTCAAGCACTTTATGCTCATTTGTGGTCAACATCAATAATACTGCAGTATGATTTTGCTATGCTAATGCCTCTGCTACACAGAGAAAAATCAATTAAGCCTTGGCCAAACCATTGCAGCATTTCTCCCAACGAATCCCAAAATTACTGGACCTCTATTGGACATTGTTGGACATTGTTGGATAAAGAGGTAGCCAAACCAGCACAGCATTATTAGTCAACATTTAGATATTGGAAATTGCAATACCAACAAACTGAAACTTTCCATGACGATTGCAAGAAACGACGAGTACAACGTTTTTAGGTCTAATATTATATGTTTTAATTTAATTAGGTGGAAGTGAGAGGCTGCTTGAAAATCAACTATGGCTGAAGGATGACCTCTCTATATTATCATTAAATTAAATGAAAATGAAATGATTGAAATTTCGGGTGATAGCGAAGAAGACAGACAAAGAGAGGAAATGAATGGGGGCTAATTAATAACATTTTAACAGTTTTCATTTGATTTTAGGTTTCCATTTTTGCAAATCACACCCTTAACTTCCCTCGACCCAAGAAAATGAATTGAAAATATGACAAGCTTTTACCATTGCTCTGGCGTGATCGTGATTTTGTTGGGTAGAGTGCCCAAACCATTCCAACATCATCCAACAGCACCCAACAGCATTCAACATTTTAGACCGAAATCAAGCTTTGTGCAACATCAGTCAACATCACCTAACAATGGCCAACATGGATGGCCAAACTAGCGCAACATTTATGCCCAACATTGTTGGCATTTGTAGGGCAAAAATGTTAGGCTGGTTTGGCCAAGACTTTATAGATTGCTGGATGTATCTTAAAACAGCTTTTATCTAAAGTAAAAACGGACGTATAAGCTGCTCTTGCGAATAGAATGCACCCAAACTTTGTAGTATCACATTTGCACTAATTTGACGAATCTGTTAGGCCCTATTAGAAGAAAGATGTTACAAAGTAATGTGTTGATAATAACTTCCAAGCAACTCCTTCGCACATAGGCCTCACTCCTAACTTGCAAAACTTTAATTTAGAAAAGGAGTGCCCTATAAGCAAGTATTTTCTGGTTATCTATCTCTTAGTCTCACCTCTTTAACCTCAGAAGAGAACCAGCCCCTCAAGACTTTATAGAGATTGTACACTATTAAGAACTCTTTTGCAGTTATGGGGATATCCATGCTGTTGCTGATGTGGAAAGGTTATACGCGATAATATGCATGTTGGTTGGCATAGTCTTCTTCCTTGGTACCGTCTTAGGAGACATGGGTTCAGCTATTACAAATGCTGATGTGAAGAGAT
>WIPJ01067665.1:871005-905623 GCA_018155075.1 Cassiopea andromeda
AAGTACATGTGTATGCACTTCTTTAAGTCGAGAAAATAGTCCTTTTCAACAGGATTGTTGACCCTGTCAAACTTGGACAAACTTTTTTTTGTATTTTCCTTTAGATGTACCTTCCGAGAACATATGAAGGCTGCCTCCAAATTCCTGAAAGATCTTGAACTCTGCTCAAATATGAGAAAGGAAGTAGAGGAATACTTTGGGGTTATTTGGCAATTGCACAAGTATGCAATTTGAAACTTTATTTTTAGCAGCTTCTAAGAATCATTATCTGCTATATTTTATGATTAGTGAAGAAAGAAACATCACATCAAAGGTCTAGTTGAGTTAGAGACAATGCATGTCATTGGTATACTCTACAGTGAAAGTGGACCTCCTACTGAATGCTCTTTTTGTGAAATGAGGCTAAGTACGTTTAGCAAACAAACAAGGCAGCAATGCGCGGCTAGCGTGTTTGTATATTGTGCAGAGGTTCGATGATCCCAGTCCACCCAGCAGTGATCAGCTACCTAGAGGAAACACTGGGAGAATAAAGGGGACGAGGAAAGAGTTGGCCACCCTTTCTCGCATGCCGATGTTTTAGGATGAGTGTCCTCTGTGTCAGATATTCCCCTGGGCTGCGTACGAAAATATACGAGACCCAACAAATACATTTTCTTCTCGCAACTTTATTTTAGATTGTGTATATTTGTGAAAAGCCAGGAGCATATCCTTAGGGGATGCGGAGGGGAGCCGCACCCCCTAGGGACACATCCCTATATAGCTTATCGGCAAATCTGCACCACATTGATAGTGCTAGTCAGTGTTTTATTAAGATAAAACTCAGGGAAAATCTTCTTCGTTGACAAATTGGGCTTGATGAAATTCTTTTTGTTGGCAAATTGGAGTTGTGCACTCAATCAACAATTTCCTTTAGCTTCGCCCCTGTGAACAACCTCTCTTACTAATCAACTAAGTTACATAATAATGGCGAAAAAGTATATTGCGCTACTTAATTTCATCGAAATGTGATTTGTTGGAGTTCATAAGACTATTTGATCCTAACGTGAAGCTATCATAGACATTTTCAAAGCAAACATCGTACCCAATATCATTATTATTGAGCATAATTACTAGATAGATTGAAATCATCTCTTCTTAAGATGTGTTTCATTCTTTCATATACCACCTTTCCAGCCAACCACTTATACATTCTTTGCAGAGGGCAGTCACTTCCTGGTAGATTGACACTCTTGAATGATTTGCCACTGGAATTACAAGAAAATGTTGCATATGAGCAATTGAAAGACATCCTTCAGAGTGTACGTGAACTAATGTTTTGTACATTAATTAAATTTAAGACTATAAATAAGTGAAAAACTTAAATTAATCAAAATCAAAAATTAAACATTTGCTTTCAGTTTCAGTATATCTAACTGCCTTGTTTCATGTGGGAGTTCGTTGTAAAGCTTCGCTCCAGAATAACAAAACGACACTCTAAACAATTCTATTTGTATTTTGCGGCGTTGATATCATAGTGTTTCTATATAGTGTGGAAGTTTGCTTTGCATTGTATATCACTTTCAACGACCTCAATTTTCCATATTGTTCCTCACTGGTAACTTTTTCGACTTTGTCTGACATCTTATTTATTTTAAGGTCCCATTGTTCAGGGATACTGGAGAACAGTTTCAAAAGAGGATATCACTAATTGCGAAAACCATCCTATATATGCCAGGTTGGAGTCTTAAATCGAGTCGGTATAATTTCTTATCGAGTACTCTTGGTTCACTTTTAGAGCAGAGAGGTGGCGGCCAGGGGGTGTGGGGGTATAAAACCCCAACTTTTGGAACTTGGGAAAATTCACGTAAAGTTAGGCCATTAAATCGTCAAAATCAGGCAATTTTGACGAGTTGAAAACTACATAATGCCAGTACAATTTTCAAAAACCAATCTCAAAATAGCGTTTTCCTACTTTCTAAGAACTTTTATTTTGAAAATTTGTCTCCGGGCTCAACCACGGTGGGCCTTACAGTAGACTCTCGATAGGAAAGAGTGTCTAACACACATTCTGTGAATTCTGCATAACGGATAAGTAACATGGGTCTTTTATGAGATACTGTATTTGCAAAAACCAATCTCAAAATTGCGTTTTTCAGCTATCTGTGAACCTTAAGACTCTGGATAAGAATGTCTAACACACATTCTGCGAATTCTGCTTGAAAGATTATCAAAATGGCTCTCTTTTGAAATACTATATAAACAAAAACCAATCTGAAAATAGCTTTTTCCAGTCATCTGAGAACCTTTGTTTTGAAAATTGTTTCTCCAGACCCAACCATGTTGGGCCCTATAGTTGACAAGGGATACGCGAGAATGTTTAGCACAAGGAAAATTTTGATAGCCATGCTTGCCCTCCTGCCTCAAGCGCATGTAAATAGCCAAAGAACATTACTTTGAGACCTTGGAATAAACAGTGATTGGTGGCAATAGAATATGTTACTAACCAGGTAACCCAGGTAAATTCAACCTTTACACCCCACACCAAAGGGCTCTCGCAAAGTCCCTGGGCTAGGGGGTCTTATTTTTAGGACTTATACGTGTTCAGGAATAGTATTTTGACTTGAAGCACGCTTTCTGGTGCTGTAGTGAATAGTATTTGAATACGGTAGTGTAATTTTGATCTCTGAAATATTGCAGGATTTTTTAAATTCTTTTTTGACTTCTTGCAACTTGTACGTTTTTATATACTGGTACGGTTTTCCTTGATCTTCTTCTGAAAATGACTTCTTTTCTATCAGGAGAGACCATTGTTCATATTGGAGATATGAGTCGCAACCTATACATTGTTCGAAGAGGTAGTGCTGAAGTTCTTGCAGCAGATAGGAGCTGTGTAGTAGCGGCTTTTGGTCCAGGAGGATATTTTGGCGAGGTAGCTTTATATTCAGCTAAGTAATAGTTTGCCACGATCTGTTTCAGTCTGCTTCGCAAAACTAATAGGTTTTTTGTATACTCCAAGTAGATTAAGAGTTGCGTTTGCGTATCAGGAGGTAGATAGAATGCCATCTCATCAAAACGTGAAACCTGCAGCATTACATTTGAATGATTCATGGGATATTTTTTGTTCATGAAGGTGAACCTCACCGTTATGTTTCATTAAAGTACCTTGCCTCCCTATTGTTGTTGTTGAATATGAAAGGTGCATTTCTTCATTCATGCGAATCAAACAATAAATCAGAAGAGTCATTCATTTAAGGTGACGATTACGGCAGCCGTAAGTTATCAATCAACAATTTCCGAGCGTCTCTGTCTTCAGATGTCCTTTTCAAACTACCATAGTCTGTGATACTGAATCAGCCCTATATATCGTCTGTCCATTTCCTTCTCTGAGCTCCTCTTGATCTAATGCCAACTACGCTCCCTACCAAGATTGTCACTACATCATTCCCACTTGACCCTCTACAAATATGTCCAAAGAATGCAGCTTTTCTCTTTGCAATAGAGCTGAGTAAGCGCAAATTTATTTATATCTTATCTTATCATACCATATCTTATCTTATCTTATCTTATCTTATCGATACTTCGTTGTTGTTAGCCAATCATTATTCATTCTTAGGTGGCATTGTTATTTGGCGAGAGTAGACCTTCAGATGTGCGAGCAAAAACATATTGCGAAATTGTTGTTATTTCAAAAAAGGACCTCGATATAGTTTTGGCTGATTTTTTGGTCATTAGAAAGTAAGTGCCACATTAGACTTTGATTACAGTACCTGAATGTGAGATTATTAGGACCTCAATTAGGTAGCTTATAAATTTCTTTGCAATGTAGCGAAGTGGTCGTATATTAACTAGTATATTTAGTGTCGACTCGCGTGTTCCTTTAGCTGTTATATTTTCTGTGCCAATCTTGCGTTCATGTGGAGTGCTGTTGTGTGTAGTAAACACCCTTTCCGGGCAATGTGTTGTATCTGTAAAATGTATGTCACATATCATGTACTGTGTGATTATTATTAAGTACTCTGTGTTTAATGATCTAAGTTAGTCTTCTTTGGTTTGCAATACAAGATATACCAGCAAAGAGTCGTCTATATTGTTAATCTACATTAGGCCAAGGCGTAAGATTAGCTTCCAGGCACAGAAGTTTAACCATCACCCAGGTACCGCAAAATGCTACAGCAATATCAGTTAACGTTGTTATCTGTTCAGCAATGGCGAAAATGTTTTCAGCCAATCAGCTCGCTTTTCCGGGGAAATCTCTACATTTTCAGGTAGTAGTTAGATTTTCTAAAATTCTACGGCGGGAATTTTAAAAACATTTCCGTAAACAGGAAATATCTTCAGCTTTAGTTGATACAATTTATCAAGTGTCTTCGGAGGACGCCTTCCTTTCGAATAGCTGCTTATAGGGCCTTACCCATCCACTATTCACTTTTTCATGCAATTCTTGATACATTGTACTAACCTATTTCTATTTGGATTTTTATATTTGGCCTTTCTCTGTACGTTTTGCTAGTCAATTTGCACCCTAGACAGTCATTTGTACAAAGTGCGGCAATGCAAAATCATTCGCTCACACAATCTTATTAGCCCCTGCACATGCTTTCTGCATTTTATGAAGATAGCCTAAGCAGTATTTAACGATAACCTATAGGACTACAACAATATTTATTTTACAAAAAGCACACAGAAAGATGATTCCTTGCAAGGCTATCTTCAAATACTGCTTGGGCTATCTTCAAATAGGCTGGAAGAATGCAGAAAGCTTGTGAAGGGGCTAATAATTTTTGTGTGAGTGAATGATTTTGCATTCGTCTCGCTCTGTACATACGACTGTTTATGGTGCAAATTGACTAGCAAAACGTACAGAGAAAGGAAAAATTAAACTTCCACATAGAAATAGGGCCATTCCATAAGTTCTGTATGGGTCACAAAGACTTTTTTGGCTTGCTACGTGAAAGAGAAGCATTATTTTTTATATATGCTGGTTGTTGGTTAGTGGTAAACAAAGGATATTGTAATATACTAAAAAGGAGTTGATCAAGGGTGATGTTCGGTTATTTAAAATAAATGCGCTCCGGAAGGGACACTTTATGGAATGGCCCACTAAAGTTAGCATTATACACCCAAAATTGAAAGAATAATTGAAACATGGATGGAAAAGGCCTTCTCAGTAGTTCTTTGAGACTTGAGACTTCGCCTGAAGACACTTGACAAATTGAATCAACTAAAGTAGAAGATATCTCCTGCTTACGGAAATGTTTTGAAAATGCCTGCGGTAGAATTTTAGAAAATCTATCTGCTACCTGAAAATGTAAAAAGTTTCACGAAAAAGCAAAATACCACTTGCAGCACCTGTTTTTTGTGAGAGTTGTTTTTCTCCACAGCAAAAAGCGTGCGATTCGGTCTTTACTTTCAAACTTACGAAAAGTTATTTTCTATTGTCGTTTGCGCGCTTTGATTGGTAATCGATAGTGTAAACAAGTGAGCTGATTGCCCCATACTGTCTATTGAGCATTGACCCCCAACTATTAACAACCCGCTAATTTACACATTTTTAGCAAAAATACTAACCCCGCTCCTTATCATACCCCTCTTCTATTTGGTGTCAAAGAGTACTTCACTATGGTCTTCTGCGCAAAGTAAATTGCCAACAAATCTTTCTGTCAAATTCATAAACAATAGCTCTCCCAACACAGGCCAATCTCCACAAATGGGGCCTATCATCTTCATCTGATTGTTCTTTCTGCCTGGCATAAAAATCTCTTATACATACTGTTTCTGGTTGCAAAGTTTATCTTCAACAGGGTCGCTATACCGGGCGACAAGATTCCATCCTCTTATCTATAGCCAAAACATTTCAATCTTTACAACACACAAAAAACTTTTGCCGACATCCCTGGATATATCATCTCTTCTGTTGTCACTGGGGACGATTTACAGCCTGACCTAATTATCTAAATTTCGACATTTTTTTACTTATAAATAATAGTGCATACTTGCCAATTATACATTGTCTTTATATAGTGAGGTGTATTATGGTATACTTAGTTCTATTATTAACATAAAGTTTCAAAAAAATTATTATTTTTAATATTATTAGGTTTACAGTTGTATATTTAGATGGAATATAAAATAGTTTCCATTATCACAAGAACGATTTTGGAGAGGCTCACCACAACTTAATTAACAGCGTCTTTCCTATCACCATATTCTTCAAACTGTTCAGCTACTCATTGCCAATCTTTATACAGGTTTTCACTCATCCATCATTTCTGATTGTTTCACTACTCCGGCTATTCCCTTTCAACGTGGAGTGCAGTAGGGTGATTGTCTAAGCCCCCTTTTGTTCAACTTGTACTTCAACACATTTATACAATTCATCAGAAAAGAAAAATATACTCAATTATGTTTTTCTCCACATGATGCTAGTGACTGTTTGTTCCACCCTATTTACTGGTTCCAATTTGCCGATGGCGCAGTAGTTGTGGCAAGCGATGAATGCAAAAACCAGTTGCTTTGTGTACAACTGCATCACTTTTGGAGTAAAAAAGTTTTCCACTTCATCTCTGCAATTCCAACCAAAACTCATCGTCAAATCTAAGAGTGTTCCAACTGTCAAGAATGGTGAATCATTCAAATACCTTGGCCGCTTTTTCATCTTCGAAACGAATAGGAAAGATCTCAAAGATCTTCTTTTGTCTTCATTTCATGGCATGCTGCAAACAGTTGACTCTTTGAATATTCACCCCAAAAACAAATTGTTACTCTATCATCGTTACATTCTTTCCAAACTCTCTTGGCATCTAAATGTAGCAGGTTTGTCTAAAACATGGATATGTGAACATCTTGAAAATGTCGTTACAAAAAATATTCGCCAGTGGTTAGACCAGGGGTCGGGAACCTTTTTGGCTGAGAGAGCCATGGAAGCCTTCATATCTAAAAAATGGCGTTCCATGAGAGCCATACAATTGGGCATTGGCGTCACATGATACCAAAACATCTTCTAATTCAATACAAGCTTAGCAATTCGGGCTAAATAGCAACTGAAGACAACACAAGTCGTAACTTTGGAAGGCCTTTGTAGAGTTATTCACTGTTTTGCAATGCTTTGAATAAATCTGCTAAGATTTGTCTACAAGCCAGAGAGCCAGATGAGGCCTTGAAAAGAGCCACATGTGGCTCGCGAGCCATAGGTTCCCTACCGCTGGGTTAGACCTTCCCATCTCTGCAACATTAAGTACCATCATTCTCTCGCACAATAATTTTGACCTTTCATTTCAACTTCCACCTGTGAAATTTATACAATGCCAAACTGTCTTACGTTCTGCTCTGAAATCTTCTCAGGATGATGCTATAACAAAGCCATGGAAAAGCACCAGTTGTGGAACTAACATCCAGTATGACACTTATAAAAATACAAAACATGTCCTAAAAATTGTCCGTGCTGATCACGCTGAAAAGCTCCAATATAAGCTGCCGTCTCAAGGGTTCAACATATCATTCCTTCTTGAGAATTCCCTGAAGAGACTCAATTCCTTGTGGTCTAAAGCCCAAAGCAGTCTCCCTACTAACATCTTTAATATCACCATTAGATATTTAAACAATACTCTTGCTAATAAGAAAAATCTCTACATGTGGACCTTGCCACCACACCTGATTGCTCTTTCTGCCTTCAGTCCGAGTCACTCCTCCATGTCGTTACTGGACGCAAATCGTATATAGAACAAGGTCGTTCTACATAGAGACGCGATACAGTTCTAAATTCCTGGCCAAAACATTGCCGTCAGTAAAACCATCTAAACTATACGTAGATCTACCATGCTACCTCTCGCCGTTTATTCTAACTGGTGAAAGTCTTCATCCTGACATGCTTGTAAGTATAGAAGATAAATGCCTCTACATTATAGAATTAACAGTCGGCTTTGAAACTAACCTCGAACGCAATGCTCAAAGAAAGGAAATTAAGTATCGACCTCTTCTAGAAAAGTTTGAAAACACATCCCGTAAAGTAAAGTTTATACTCTTATCAACAAGTTTTTTTGGAATGTTCGGTCAATAAGCAATACAAGCTTTTGAATCATTTTTTGACATGTGCAAAGAGGTAGGAATTGAAAGCCTCACCTCAACTATATAACAATTCAAATGACCACAATCATCATACGCATCATGTATTACATTTTTTGCATGAGAAACAAACCATGAACCGACCCAGAACTCCTCTCATAATGACAACATTGTGTAAACTATAGTTTTTTTACTACTTCACGCGTTTGTGTAAGAACAATTTTATTCGAACACGAGCCTGAAATTTGGTGGGAAATTTAGATAAGGCCGAACCTGAAGCCTTGTTGTAAAGTGTATTCTTGGAAAACGATGCAGAAGCTTTCCATTAACAAATGGAAATGAAACGTCCTCTCCTTGTTATGTGTGGAATTCAAAAATCAATTCCTCTATGGTTTTCGTATATACTGTTTTATATATATTATCACTTGAGCAAATTGAAATTGTGACAAATTAGCAAAGTCTAACTGTGACAAATGCATCATCTTTTTGGAACAGAAGTCGGTGCTTACTTTTATGATTATCTTTCAATATGATTCTGCACGAAATTCGCAACTGCCAGGCCACTGCCAGATTGGTGTTGGTGACCGCAAGCTAGATCTGATCCATCTTGATGACAAAACTTGGAAAACATTTAGACCATGCCCACCTCTACACTTTCCGTGCATTTCAAGGTCAAGTTATCTTAATCTTCATAATAATGTAGACTTCCTACATGGTAATGAAATGCAGGCACCAAAGGATGGAGGTTTCCGTATCTCTACCACATGGAGTCATCCTTTTAAACATTTATCAACTCGAATAACCATCTGTGCCCACCTGCACCAAATGATGAAGCGATTGAGCAAGTGTTGATTTTCACTCTCTTGACCACTAGTAACAGCTGCATCGTCTGCAAACTGAAACCAGTGAACTGAATTAAAACTTTTACACAGTAATCAAGAAGAAACTAGAATTTACGATAGTTTGGTGCTTTGATGTGCTGGATAAATGTATTAAAGTAAAGGTTGAAGAGGAGAGGACTAAGACAATCGCCCTAAAGTACACCTTATCTGATAGGAATGTAGGAGGCGTGGAAGTCAGAAGTAATAAATGATATATGAAAACAGAGTAAAGGCTTTTGATAAGATGATTGATATGGTCTGGAACATGGTGATAGCGAAGAACTTCATAAATCAAATTGTGATGAACCTCATCAAATGCGTTCTTGAGGTCCAACAAAGTGGTGACAAGGGAGCGTTGTTTGATACATGCTTTACTGAATATATTTGACATTTGAGTTGTGTGTCCTATAATAGTAATAATAATAGCTTTTTTGAAACCTCGTGATTATATTAGTATATTTTAAGTATACGATGATACACCTCACTATATTAAGGTAGTACATAGTTTACAAGTCTGCTATATATGTAGGACGACAAAGAAAAAAAGAGAAAAAAAAGCAATTACAAAAATTTATTTAAGCTAAGGGAACAATGTTTTCAATAGTCAAGCAAATCAGGGTTGGTCAAACTTTTATTTCTTCTGCAAAAGATGCAGTAACTGTACCTGATTGCTATGTTCATTGTTTTCAATGACAAGTTTTGCTCAGGTTTTTCATCAAAGTTTAAGTATGTGAGCATTGATAAAAGAGATGCAGAAGAACTTCCAAATACTCTGAGGGCACTCAGAAAGGCTGACAAATTTGACTGGTAAATATGATTTCTGGAGGCTACCAATGAGGGGGTGTATTTATTAGCCTTGCGATTACTGCTTAGCTTTATATTCATAGCCAACAGTGAGTTCCAGTACGTAGACAGAAGTGTTGTTGAATACTAAGCACCAGTTTTGGTCGAAGAGAATCAATAATAATAAATTTTTGAGCATGAAACACAAAGTACTCAAAAATGGTATGAACACCAACCCAAGGGAGGTTTTGAGACAGATAGTGCAACGATTTTGTGGGACTTTAACGTGCAGACCGATAATGAAATTCAAGCTAGAAGACCTGACATAATAATACACGAGAAGAGTAGTAAGATCTGCTTTATTAATGATGTAGCAACTTCTGGTGATGCAAGAATTTCTCAGAAAGAAGAAGAAAAAATTTAGAAGTACAATGATTTAAGGAGGGAATTGCAAAAGTTGTCCTCATTATAATTGGTGCTCTTGGGTGGGACGGTAAGTTAAAGTTTGAATGGCAACCCGATGGAGATTGGAATATCAACAAAGATTCAACTGATTCAGAAATACACCCTGCTAGATACAGCTAGAATACTCAGAAAGGCTCTGGAGGTTTGATGACTTGATCTTTGGAAGATACAAGAGCATCCAGTGAACATTTTATTATAAACACTGTGATTATAGCTTCAATAGTAGTAAGTTAGCAATAATAATCAATGTGATTTTGTAATATGGCTACTTACCAATCTGATCTGATCCAATCTGATCTTACAGGGAGATAGAACATACGAGTCAGAACATTCTCGTGCTGCAGAAATTGCAAGCAACTTCTCATGAAGAGGCAAAGAGATCTATCAGCACTCAACACATGTTCGATGAGGACGAAGACTTCGGTATTCGCTTGAGCCATGCAAAATTGTGTTGCATACCAAGGGAATATGTAAGAAGAGAGTCAATAAGATATTCATTGCCGGAGAGAATTAGAGTAAACAGCGCGTACTTTGATGCGGTGTAAGTAGCTTCCAGGTATTTTGTATAGAATATTTGTTTTCCCCAGCTATTACATAGCAGCGCTTACTATTTACTAGAGATGCATTACTTGGCAGTACATCACAATAGCCCAATCAATGATTGTGAGCTTACTAATTTGGCTCGCATTTCTTCCTGTTAGTTTGAACCCTGAGTCTTTCCAAACGAAAATAACATGTTTGGATAAAGAAGAACAAAAGGAATACTATTCAAAACTACATCCAATCATGAAGATGCTTTCAAAAGCATTGATGAAGTAAGTGTGAATTCTTGGGCGTCTAGCTCATGTCATAAAGCTGAGTGTGTATGCTCTATCTGAATCTTGCCTAACTCACTCCTATTCTGTTCTTAATCAGTTTTTAAAGATCAGTGGAGGTATCTAACTATATCTAGCAACAACAACAACAATAGGCAAGGCTCCTACGTAGTGCTGTATCAAGAAAGCAAATATTAGCAATTTCCAAGATATTACATTAAGTAGCTCTGCAATCAAAATGTCGGAATTGTGATCTTCTCGGTTGACAACAATAAACTTCTATCAAGTAGAGAATTTTGTATGAATCTCCAGATTTGCAATGCGATACAAGATAAAGTAGCATTTAATATTATAGTTTTTTGTCTTATATAATCAATAAACAGCCTGAAGCCAGTATTGCGAATATTTAATAGTACTTTTGCTTTGTTAGCTGCCGTGAAAGATTGGAAAATTTTAAGTTTTTCTGACATTTCGTTGTCTTTATTTGTAGAAAGTGTATTGTCCCATACAGAGATGAGATGAAAATCTGGTCACTGCTAACAACAATTTTATCCTATGTTTATCTATTACTTGTGGGCATCAGGATCGCATTTACACCTCAGACCACTTTTGTTTATGTCCTCAGTTATTTGCTCGATGGTTTTTTCCTTGTTGACATGTAAGTTTGGTTTTCCTATGCGTCGTTTGGCCCTTTTTTAGACCACTTTAGCCAATTTATTTCTGTGAAGAAAATCTCAGGCTCAATTACGGGAAAAGTTAAAATGAGGTTCTGGCAAAATGATGCTTTTCTTATTAACAAGCGTGTATGCATCTACTGAAAAATACTCAGTATGGCATATCAAATGTCTCAGTTGGCCCCTATCATTAGGGGTGTTGGAGATCATAAATGTATGACCCCTTATCTCAGTACTGATCCACATTTTGCAACCTGCACACCTAGCCTCTATCGAGATTGTTCTAAAGTTTTGAAATTGCCTTTTGAGACCTTAGCAGAGAATGAGTACCTGCACAATCATGCTTAGCAAAGAATTTCTGATGCTTTATCTATCTTCTGGTTGTAGAATATTAAAGGTCATTTTGCCATTTGATATCATAGAACAGAGCTCACGTTCTATCGCTTTGCATCTTACTTTTCAGCTACATTAAATTACACATTGGCTTCTACAATGAGGAAGGTATCCTCGTAAGGTGTACATTAAAAACTGCTGAGGAATACTTGAAGACAAGTTTCATATTCGACTTTCTTGCTATTATCCCATTTGATGCCATGATGATCGGATATCCTCGTAAGACATCTTCTATATTATGCTGGATTCCAATTACTTGTAGAAAGTTACATTGTAAATCAGGCCCGCTATTGGAGTATATATGTATTTATTTGCGATGCATGTATGCAGATGGTGATCAGCAATCACGGGCATTAGGAAATTATCAGCGAATTTAGTTTCTGTCATGGATTAGGGGATTTAGTATAATTCTGGACGATCGGGGAGTTTTCTAAGTTGTACTCTCTTAATTGCTACTTTTCGATTGTAAAAATAAGCAGCTTTTTGAGACTTTATGATAGTGAAAATGTCAAAGAATTTTGCCAATCTAGTCAGAGAAATCGGGGATAAATCAGGTAATTGTACTTGCAAAATTCCAGGTCACCCTGACGTACGTTTGTATGGCTTTCATTTGCTTATCTATGAATAAATATTTGTATGCAAGCAAACTATCTTGAAATTGCATGAAGGGCTAGGCAAGCTTTAGTGTCTGTCTGGTTAGCGTAAAAGCTATAATGGTCAATAAAAAAAGAAACGAAATCGTTTGCTATTTCAGTATAAATGCACTGATGTAAATATGAATAATATTTGAAGGTTTATTTTACAGAATGAAGTTATTTAACACTTGCTGTCTGTTGGTACTGGATTTTTTGTTAAAATGCCAAGAGAAGAATTACAGAAACATTATTTCTCGAAAAAATTAAAGTTTCATCACACGTCTGCTTTCGTTCTTGATAATTGTCATCTTTCATCTGCCCTGATATCTGTGTTTTGATACCGCAGTGCAGTACTTGATATGGTGAAATTGCTTGCTTTCAGGGATACAAAGTTTTGGTACATTAAATAGATTGTTCCATCTTGTCAAGTTGGTAAGAAAAATCTATATTTTACGTTGTGATGATCATCACGGTCGGGGGGGTGATTTCAGGAGGGCGAAGCCCCTCGTTGAAATTACTGTTCATTTTGGGGTGCTTACCTCAAAAATTCTTGTATTGACTTTGCATTTTAAAGTGTATTGACCTTGCCTCCAAAGTATTTTGTATTGTTTTTGATCAGTTTTGCACTGCTACGTGGGTATTGAAACATTGCTAATCGTTGATGATGCTATATCACTATTAAACCAGAGTATCATATTTGCATTTTTGAAAATATGGGCGTGGTTTCAGCTGGGCCAGACCCAACATTTGGGTGTGGTTACACTTAGAGCTCCCATTGTTGAAATCTTTAGAAATTACCACTGATTATGGCATTCTGATATAACTTATTATGAATGATCACTTTTGAATTCAAAATTCTGGTTTTGTAAAAGTCAGACCAGCTGATTAATCTATGCCATCGTTGATTGGATATGTTCTATCAATCATCTATATGCTTTAAACAATGCAAAATAAGATTATCGCATTAATAGACTCTAATTCAAGCTACAAAAGTATGTTCTTTGCCTTTATTTTTTGCCCTTTGGACCGGCATTGAAATTAATTTGTAATCCTTACTTGTTTTTGTTTACCATAGGTGAAATATTTTTCATTCTTCTCCTCCCCAGTTGGTCGTAAATATGATTTGATGAGGTTTGTTTTTTCATCTGATATATCTATGTAGAGTGCACGCTATATGGAAATAATTGAAATGCATAATTTAGAAGCTTCCCAGCTCTTTAAGAGAACGTTACATGTAACGGCAGATTTGGAATCGAGTCCAGTGACAAGAAGCTTCTGAATTTATCTTTGCTGCAATAAAATTTTTCTTAATTTGACTTTTTTGCTCACGATTACAGATCCTTCTTTTTGCTTTGTATCTACAATGGCTGCTAAAAGTCTTGAAACACTTCCTGTGATTTATGCGATAGACGAGCTACAAAATCTCCTCCCCGTAAAACAATGTTCGTTGAAAGTCACATAACTAGCACGATTGGGCGAAGTGGTGCCTTTCCAAGTAGCTAAGGGCTTTGGCTAGCCATTCAACACTTTATGAAAGGGGGGGGTTACATTCTCATTTCTGCAATGAAAATAGTACAGGGGTAGAAAATCCTTAATACGTTATGGGTGTTCCAAGAGCTTTTGGCAGACATTGTAGCTATGAGACACTAATGCCGCTTTCCATATAACTTTCTAGTGCCGGCGACCCACCGGCGACATTGAATTCTTTCATGGAGATATTTCAGATTTCATATTTCACATTTTATATTTTATACACAAAACTCTTCAGCATAATTACAGAAAAAAACAATCTACGAACTAAGTTATCTATAACGAAAAGTAGCTATGAAATTGGATAATAAAAACAAAACCTATTTAGCGTGGAGCTGTTCTTCCAGGAGGTTGTGTTTAGTTATGTCTTGCTCTTCATATAAACTTTCAGTTGCCTTTTGAAAGTATTTATTGTTGGCAACTCACGTATGTCTCTAGGCGTATTATTCCATTCCTTAAGAGCTGAGTAATGAAAGCTTTTTTTATAGCGTTCAGTCCTATTTTTAGGGATTTGGAGATTTTGGCTATTTCTTGTATTGTAGGATGAGAAACTAGACCTTGGTTTATACTTTTCTAGGAAGCTGTTTGGATTCTTCATTTCAACTGCTGGGGACCCACCGGGAACCCACCGCAGGCATCAAAGAACAGTTGAAACTAGTTTCATTTAATTCTTTTAAATTCTTTTTTCTTTAAACATGGTGGCCCTTCAGATACAAAGATCTGTTTTACAGGGGACCATGTGAAAAACTAATGCATACAATTTATGATACATACCTATATAGTAAATAGTAATCTTTACAACTTGAAAGAAGAATAAAGTAAAGAAAGAAAAGAAAACAAACAACTGAACACGAAAGTTTCTTACTGTTTTACAAGCATGGCTTTTAATCTCATCTTAAATGATTGGAAACTTTAGCTTTTTTACAATCGTTAGGGAACAACTTTTCAACTTCTTTTCCATTGCGGTGGCGGCGACCTCGAGGAATTTATATGGAAACATGACTGCGATGGGTCGCCGGTCATACTATAACATCATGTTGCATAGCCGGGCACCTTGCGGGGCACAATGGGAATATGGCAAAAATATGGCAAATTTCGAAAACTTTTCCAATTTTCTAGCAATTTGAAATATGTTACTTGCTTCCAGAAATCGATCTTTAGCAAACAAAGCCTCCTCTAGCCAGCCATGTTGTTTATTTTCCTGCAGTATTTAACAATGCTGTCATTTTCACCAAATAGTTTCTCACTGCTGTACGTTTCCATATGGTATAGCAAAGGACGCATGACGGAGTACGCAAAATTTGCAAAATGTGAGTTATATGGAAACCAGTCTTAACTTGCTTTTGCAAATAGATAAGTATGTCGCAGTTTGAAATCGATGGGGGGAACCATGCAGAATTTTATCTCTCAACTTTCCTCGCACAGGTTCATTGGCATGAGCAGCTACCTTCTGTTGGTAATACATTATGTTGCTTGTGTGTGGTTCTACTCTGCTTGTAGCAAAGTAATAGGCCAAGGTCAAGCTGGGCACGGTAGTTCGCACGTAAACGGAACATCGGTTCATCATTTGACCAGTGCTTTGAAACAAAGCTTGTATAAATGTGAAGAAACATCTTGGGCTCGTATAATGAAAAAGTCTGCAATTGCTGTTGGTAGGTTAACGCCTTTCACTTAGATTACATTCGTTATGAATAACGCTTAGATTATACGTTGTGAATAAACGTAGTACAGAGAGGGAAAAGTGTGGCCTGTGGTGGAAATGTTTTGGCCATGGAAAGAAGCGTATTTCTTTCTTCTGATTTGTTGGAAAAACTACTAGCAAACTGTAATTGGAAATGTTTTTTTTTCAGAGAGTGAAAAGATGGTTGTGCAATATGTAGTGAGCATTTACTGGGCCGTTGGTACAATGTGCGTTGTTGGGTATGGCGATATACATGCCAACATATCGAAAGAGGTAATGTTCGTTACTCAAATTTAATTTGTTGCCATTGACTTACTTCTCATTAACAGCAACATATGAAGCTTTGGTATATAGTTAAAGTATAAGCTGCTTTTGAATATAAGCCCACCTACAACGCCATGCACAAAGACCTCTGATTAGATACCAGCTTATTGAATCTGATAAACAGGGGCAAAGTTGATGGAAATTGTTGGTAGAGTGCAAGGCCTCAATTTGCCGACAAACAGACTTCCTTTTAGATCAATTTGCCGACAGAGAATACTTTCCTCGAGTTTTATCAGCAATAGAACGTTAACTAGCACTTGATGTGCTGCAAATTTGCCGAAAAGCAAAGTGTTAGGGGTAATGTGGGAGGTACGCCGGAGGAATGTCAGTAGCTCTTCAGGTGCACGCCAACGTTGAAGGTTGGCGTACGCCTACGTTGCAAAGATCAAAAGAACTGTGCGTCTAGATTGGCATGTTATTACGCTAGTACGCCAAAGACTATAATTTAGGCTACATACACGCCGCCAAGCCGACAGGAAAGTTAACTCCACACCGGAGATCTTCTGGCCTAAGTGCATGGAATGCACCTTGGGTAATACGTGCCAAAAAATAAAGTGATGCCGCACCTTCTCGTTTGCAGTGGTGTAGCGTGACCTCTTCGACTGGGTACTCTGTCATAAATTTCTAGAAGATGTTGGGTGTGGCTTGGCGTGACTGGATGTGGCTCCTTGTGCCTGAGCATAAATATGGCAAAACAGGCTGTTTAGTAAACATCCCGTTTTGAAGGCTGCTTTATCGGATAACAGAAAGGGCACGTCACAGCGGAAGTAGTAGAAAATGAATTGGTCAAAAATATGAACAGAACAGTACACACATGTTTCGAACTTTGAAAGACCAAAGACTTTGAGATGTCGAGGGAGCTGTTTGAAATCTAATAGCATTCACCATTTAAGCAAAAATACACATTATAGTGCCCTTCCTAACCAAGGCGAGAGATTCATACGGTGAATAAACTGGCCTAAGGCACCTTAGCCTAATGAATAATGTACCTTGCAATGGTCTTCACAATTGCTATTACCAGAAAAATGGCACACGAGTGGAATTATTGATTGTTTACTGAAAAATGCATAACTAAGGAAGTCTCATTCAATTCTTCCATAAGTACTTTCACATCCTTGTCGACACCAGATATGATCGCTTTCATCAACTTGGAAGTGAGACTACGACTGTTGACTGTTGCTCAATCGCTAACTGAGGCTGGACGCAGGAAAAATTCTGCGTCCAATTCCATTGTTTTAGCAGATTAATGAGGAATTTATTGATTACAATGGAGCATTTTGATTGGATGAGCACCGTCCAGGGTGTTCACTGCGTATTCGTGACAGACTTAAGTTTAACATGAAGTTCTTCCTTCTTTCTTAAGGCCTCGCAGCTTCAGCGTTCACTATATTGAAGTTTAGAAGAGCTAAAAGGCTGGAAGGCTACTACATTTACCACTTCACTGACCATTAACAATGCACTTTTTTATTTTTCCTGAAAATTGTAGGGTATCCAGTGAATACCTTGAATACCCTGACGCTACGCCACTGCTTGTTTGTTGACTTGAATAAAGAAACACTATTCCAAATAGAAACTGTATATTTGATTTAATTAGCATTGTGGTAAGAAACGAGTCTTATAATTCTGAATTTTATATTCAAGTTGTTTCTATTTTCTGCTTTCTGTTTTTCCGATATATTCACTGTGTACACCAATTCGATATAGGCGGCCTCTCTTTCGCTACGGGATTTGGGCGCGAATTAGGGGTTAAAGAACTTTGTCAGCTATATGTTTACAACAGTATTGTGCGTGTGAAGCAGAGTTCAGTATTCGAAATTTGACAAAGGTTTCGCAGCTTTTTCAAGTTTTACCATCTTTGTGTGAACTGAAATCAAGAAACAGCTTTCTTAAAAGCTCTTGTTTATGTTTTGATCGTTCAGACTAACGACACAGCTGCATTTGCTTTGTGCACCGCTCCGGTTGTTGGCCTTTGCCCGTCTTCTGTATTTATCATCGTCATTATGGACTTCGATACGATGGGTCAAATTTCACTGAAGCTTTCTCAGATGTCACCTGTGAATTTGATACTTGTATCTCCTGTGGGCAAAGTTTCCGTCTAGGTTTCTTTGTAGGCTTGTCATATCCAAGATTTTCTGTGGGATAAGGGTTCTTGAAAGTAAGCCTACCATCTACAAAATGCAGTGAGCACACCATGTCACTTTGCCCTGCCGTCCACCTAGTATTCTTCTGCATTGTCATATTCATTAGCAGTATCGACTCCTCTCGTTTTCGTAGGTTTCTCTTGATGCTTGGAAAACTGAACAAACTAAACGGAGGTGAACAAGGCCACTCCTTTCACAAGGCGTGGTGCTCTTCACATATCTTGTCTCCCCAAAATCTGACTTGATATCAACTATCTGTGCAATTAAATACAGCTCAGTTCCATGATATATCAGGAACGGTGTTCCACATGTTAAAAACAAGATCCGGAGCGGCGCACAAAGCAAATGCAGCTTTGTCGGTAGTCTGAACGAGTAAAACATACACAAGAGCTTTTAAAATGCTTATGCATCGAAAATTTCGAAATTTAACTTTTTGCATTTTCTAATGTGACTTTGTGCTGTGATCATCATGCTACAAACTAAATTCTCATAACGCATATGGAAAAATGTTATGAGCCCAAAAACTTTGCTATTTTGGCATTTCAAGTGCGAATTCTAGCTACTGCGCATGACGTCATAACGAGTACGCAAAAAATTTTGATCGCTTGTTAGCATGAATTCCACTAGCAAGTCCTGCCAACGTCGTGGAGGACGGTACTGTGTGGCTGGTCTCCCGAACGGAATAAGCTACACCAATGGTCAGCATATAGAGGGGAAATCCGTTCACACGTTTCCACTCAAGAAAAAAGACAGGAAAAGACACCAAGCTTGGGTCAGGTTTGTGCGAAGACATAGGCCAAAGTGGAGCAGCACCAACTCATCTTTCCTTTACTCTAACCATTTCGATGAAAACTGTCTTACGAAGAATCAGGAAGCCGCTGCCAAACTTGGAATGAAAAGGAAGCTAAAGCAAGATGCTGTTGATTGATTTATCGTTGACAGACACAGCAGATACCATTGATCAGTCACTGACAGATAGAGCTAAAAGACAGGTGAGACTTACCTGTGTTTGTTTTTTAGACCCTGGTCAAGTAGTAACAATAAAGAACGTTGAGGAAAACAGGCAGGGAGGTATGTTCAGTTGGTTGATTGGAAATGGCCTACTAGTAAAGGAAAATTATATTACCATAGCAATGCATTTCAATTTCTTTCTTAGACTATCCGTGATATGTGTTCAAAAATCGATGACACAATGGAGGAGGGAGAAATGTTGGCAAGCCCTACTCCTGTTTGTACCAGATGTCCAGTTTGGAAAAGAAAATTGTATTCTATCAGAAAAAGATCAGTTGGCTCAGCAGATCAAAGAGTAAATTAGAAGACTCTAATCAATTCAAACATTAATTCATCTAACGCAGACCCCATTACCCTACACAATGTACAGCTTTAACACTTTTTCTTATAGGTCTTTTTAGTATACAAATTTATATACAGTATAAAAATTTGGCAAGCCATGAGCTGCAATACGTAATAGATACTAGTACTCACCATTCCTGAACTTGGATTTGCCTCTCAAATCTAGCCTCAAGAGTTTGTTGCAGCAGTCCATCAGGGTCATTGGCCTCAACATGTTCTTTACCTTGGGCATCCGCATCGTCAGCTAGTGGCTCTCCGTGGCTTGCACCTATGCCTGGCTGTGCAAGCACACGGTCATCATTGCCATCATCTTCTAATTGATAATCAGTAACTTCATCATAAAATGACGATTCATTGTCACTGTTTGCCACTTTAATGAGCCGTAGCACGCCAAGATGAGCTTTCTTACGCTTTGTT
The DNA here is from genome assembly GCA_018155075.1 of Cassiopea andromeda. Classification (NCBI taxonomy): domain Eukaryota; kingdom Metazoa; phylum Cnidaria; class Scyphozoa; order Rhizostomeae; family Cassiopeidae; genus Cassiopea; species Cassiopea andromeda. The sequence continues at coordinate 891,138 of WIPJ01067665.1, forward strand.
TGTCAACTGATATAGACCTAAAGAATGCATTCGGTTTGATCCTCGTTATGACGTCACACAATTGCTATCAAAATTCGCACCTAGTGCCTCAAAACACGCGCTACTTTCTACACCTTTCTCGCCAGTAAGAACGAGAAAAATATGATCTTCATGCATTGGAAAGACCGAGGCTTCGATAGTAAAACTTGAAAAAATGCGAAACTTTTGTCAAGTTTTGAATGCTGAACTCTGCATCACACGCACAGTACCATTGTAAACATGTAGCTGACAAAGTTCGTTCACCCCTAATTTGTGCCCAGATCCCGTAGCGCATGAGAGGCCGCTTATATAGAATTGGTGTATTGTGTTGGCATAGATTTTACTACCTTCTCATGTTTTGCCTCATGACTTTCTCCTTAGCAGCAAACTTTGTAATTTGATTTTTATTAGCGATGGGTTTGTTATTGTTATATTCTAGAGGGTTATCAGTTGTGTTGCTATGGTCTCTGGTACTCTTTTGTTTTGCTTCGTCATCGCCTACCTCTTTACATCAATGCTGGGAGTGAGCAATTTGAAATTTAGATTCCAGGATAATATTGATGGCTTGAAACAGTTCTTTACGGTATGCTTATGACAAAAATAATTAGTCAGTGTTTAACATGATTGTTGATAACATGTTTAAAGGTGTATTAATGATGTGTGTAAATTCTACCACCCTGATTTGTGACAAGTACCACAGATATAATTTCCCCATTTTATTAATGTTACTTACTAGGGGTGTGGCAAAATGGGTCAGTGGGACGCAACAGATCATTTGTAATTAAAGTCAGTTTTCTCTCAACTGTCTGAAGATAACTGATTTCTGAGGCCATCATCGATTACATCATCTCTATAAAAACAGCTGTGACTGAAACAAGATTTCTCTTTTTTTATTTTATTGTAAAAAGGGGAGGTTATGTCCTGGAAAACCATGACGGATAATTTAGGCCTTACGTACACCAACGCTTTAGATTGCAGTCGCTTTTCTGGCATGTAAAAAATTTTGACAAGTTTATCAATCAGGGTTTGTGCAGATTCTTGAAATCCTTGAAAAGGGCTGGAATTTGAAGTATCTTTTCAAGGGCACTTGGAACTCTTTGAAAATAAAACTTTGTCTTTGAAAATTGATCACTCTCCTTGGATTTGGTAAATTTTTTACTGTTTACTTTGTTCACAGCGATAAATATTGCTAGAAATAATCAAAAGACGATCGAAAAAGTAAACTCATGATATGCCAAGAAATAGCTCGTTTTCGGTATTTTGGGCTTATATATGCATTCAAGGTCTATTGACTTTAAGCTCCTAGAAAATTTTTATTTTAGCTCTTGAATAGTCCTTGAAAACTCTTAAATTTGCTTATCAAAGCCCTGCGCGAGCCCAAAATCAATACCATTGGGGAAAATCTGTATTTTCAGAAAACTACCAGATGATTCTGTTTTGACTTTGAGACTTTCTACCATGTTATCTTGCATTGAAAATGGGGTGCAACGGGTCACCCACATAGTGGGCAACTAGTATAGCATTTGTGCCGGGGCTACTAGTTAATGTAAATTTGTCTTCTCTGCATAGTTCCTTTATGAAACAGCTAAACCATATGTCATTTGCACGCTTCAGCTGAAAATTACATTGGATGGTACCTTCGAGATCAAAATTATTAGTCTTTGAACCGAAAAAGACCACTATTTTGACCCATTGTGGCCCATTCACCCTACTCATTTTGTTATATGTTATCTTACTTCAGTATAATTTTAGGAATGTGTGATTGGAAACAGTGGCACTAATTAACCATGTTTATTTATTCTTCTCACATGATTAGAACTGAATGTAAATAATTTTCCATCACAATATTTAGATGATTGCATAGATAACTAGCTTTGTGTCAAAGTATCAGGCTTACACGTGTCCTGGTGTTTTCTCATAGAATCAAGAACTCAAAGCTGCTTTAGGGACAAGGATCTTATCGTAAGTTGCAGATAGCTTTAGCTGCTTGTATTTATTCGATTGTGAGATTGAAGGATTTTTCATTCTTGTGGCAGCATTGAGCAAATTAATAATGGTAAAATATTCTTTATTATTCATGGAGACTCGTTGGCACTTTTTTGTTAATTTTTGTTTCGTAAGGCAACAGTAAAGCTAAAACCAGCAAAGGCAACAAATGATTTACGTGCATAGTGGCCATTTATCATGCTACGTAATATTTCATACATCCTCCATTCATTGAACCATGTACATTCAAATCCAATCCTCTCTATACCTACAACTGGCCATATTAGTGAGAGTTGAATTTTACCACTTGATAGATGTAGGAAAAAGATAAATACAACGTATTGTCATTTTAGAGCGTTTATAACACTGCTATTTCCTCGTTCTTTCTTCCACTTTTAATTAAGTTTTCATGATTTGCCTGGTGTGCCAATTGCATAATTTTCATTGTTCTATTGTACCCCATCATTTGTGTCTCCCCAGTCACTTCGATCATACCTGGCACAGAACATCGGGTATTGATGTGTATACGTTTTTCAAAGGATTGCCAGGTTCAATGCAAGGAAACATATCCTTTTCTCTCTACAATTCGATGCTGTTCTCGGTAAGCGTCTTGTTTTGAGAATAGATTTCTTATCATAATTAGATGGGTCTCCTGCATGTTGTTGAAAAAATGGGAAGACTGGATACATTTAATTTGGAATATTCCCAATCTATACAGGGACTAAAAATTTTCTAAATGTATTATTATCAAGCATGCTTATGTACCATTATTCATGAAAATATGCCCACTGTTTTTATACATCCTTGCTTTCATCTATTAATGGGTTGATTACCAGGAACGCCTACGCGTACTTAAGGGAGATGGGCAAGGCTTCCCCCGAGGTAAATGTATGCTCTTCCACAAGGGGTAGCTTTAGTCTTCAAACTCTTTTCTAGAAGGACATTGTTTAATATATTGGTCTCATGGTTGTACCATGTTAAGCTGGGGGTCTGGGGGCTTACCACCAGAAAAGTTTCTTGAGTCAAACTGTCTACAACGCCGGAAAATGCCCCTTCACATGATAGGAGAGATGGAAAGAGCCCATTATGAAGGGTAATTCGTGCCCCTCCTACCCCCTTAGTGTAAGCATCCCTTATCATTACCCATTATTGAAATTGCAGCACGTAGCTGTTTTTGTCATTTATTTGCCCCTTTGGTGGTTATTCAAAAAGTACTTGATGGTATGGGGTGGGTGGGTATGCACTATTGTGTGACAAACTGTTACGGAAAACATAGAAAGTAGGGTGTAAATTACTTTCGTTACGTAACTCCAAAACGTTGGTGCAATAGTTCTACTTTCTCACTTTATTTTAGGTAGTATTTAACAGAGAATAGCCATGTCATGTGGATCTGTTAATATCCATTATTATTATTATTATTATTATTATTATTCACTTTCTGATGGGTATTTCCAAAGAATATTCAAGTAAATAAAGAGTTTAAGACTCTAACGACGTTGGGTCTTGCACTATTCCTAATCAATTTTTAGTTTAAGCGATTTTGAACTATTATCTTTTGATATACTGCAAGAAGTTATATTTTGTACGAAGTTATAGGCTGGTGTTGGGGAAGAGGGAAGTCTCATGCCAGAATGTTGCGTAACAAGGAGAGGGTATCAGCTTGAGTGTGACAAGCTGTTACATAGTGCAGGAAGCTAAAATGTCAGTTTTTCCGTTACGTACTTTTTGAATGATCCTTTCTCATCATTTTGAAGGTTCCATGTTTCAAAAACGCTCCGGTAGGATTTATTGAAATATTGGCACAGTATATAAAGGTACTATATATATTGAAAGGTGAATACATTGTACAGGAAGGAGACATGGCACGTGAGGTTCGTACCTATGTATTTTGATTTGCAGTCATCAATGGCTTTTGGAGGTAGCTATTTTTTTTATCTATCACGGAAGAAAACCTAACTACAACTAAAATACATTACAGGTCCTGTTCACAGTGGGAAAGACACTAAGTCACCTAGTTCCCACTGCGGATGGGATCTTACAAACTGCGTATACAATGTACAAAGCATGAAGAAAAAAGAGAGAAAAAGAACAAGAACGATAACATCAATTAAACTTTCATAAATAATTACAAATGGGGAAGAAGTGAGAAAGGGAAAATTAGAAACAGGAGATCAAATCTCTTTGCTCGTTCAATGAATGATATTGTTGCCTCAATTATTATTGAGCTATAATTCTGTTGATGCAATATCAGGTATTAGCGTCTCATGAATGGCTAGCCCTTTTTCGATACATGCTCTTCACGTCTGGATGCAGTGCTGACACTTTCAAGGAATTTCCCGCAGATCAAGGAATTTTGGTCTTCACTAGGAATTTTTTAAGGAGTTCCAGGATTCAATGAGTTTTTAAGGAATTATCTGTTTTCCAGTGACTTGAAGTAAATTTCAAAAATTGTCCAAAGTATAGCTCAGAAAAATGCTGAAACCAAGTATAGCAAAAGCTATTTAATGTCTACAGGTCAAGTTAGATGGGATATCTGACGTAAGTATTCTGTGAGGTTTGCTTGGCACTCATTGAGCTGTTCGGTAATTTTTATTAGAATTAATGGCAACTCAAGGAGTAAGCAGGATTTTTGTCTTTTTCATGTCTAAATTTCCTAAGGAGGAAATGCCAGATTTCACATTTCTGGATAATATATCCATGAATTGTAATTGAAACATGTGCTATGGGATACGTTTTGTGATTCTCCTCTGGATACATTATGAAATAAATTATATTACTTGTTGCTTTTATTGATGGTCTTGAACTTGGTTTTACTATGATAGAGAAATGAATTGGTTAAAAATATGTTATGGTAAAAATGCAGCGTTGGATATGGGAGAAACTATGAGCTGAAATTTCAAGATACATGGAAGTGGATCCGCTTTTTGAAGTGACTGATAAAGAAAGTAGCTACGATAACTAGTACAATAACTAGTACATGCATACTAACACAGCTGCGAATGGAATGCCACAGACAAAGAAACATTTAAGGAAGTTCGAATTCCTCTGGCCTCTTTTTGAGGAATTCAATATTTTAAAAGTAGAAGCACTGTGTGGATGTACCTTCAATATTTTTTGTCACAACATAGTATTGCGGCGAGAATGATAAGATGTACGCTATGTATTTTCACTAGTGCTAGTCGTGCAAAATCTAGGTGTCATTTCTCAAGTTGTTCACCTGTGCGCAAATATGAACTTTATCTACGTAAAGAGGACAATTACTTGTAGCTCTTGTAACCGTAGGGACATTTTAGCATAAGAAAAATCAATAGTATCCATTACGCGCACTGCTTTCGAACGGCTGAGAATATTTGATTCTGAGGTTGCAAAACATTTTTTGAAGTCATTGTAATATCATACCTGAAAGCTTATTAAAATTAGGTATAGTGTTTGCCACCTTTCGTAATAATTAATAGTATAAGTGACAAGACCAACATCAGCTTGAGCCACTATAGGGCCATTCTAAAAGTGTCCCGTACGGAACACATTTATTTTGAATAACCACACATCACCCCTTGATCAACTCCTTTTTAGTATATTACAATATCCTTTGCTTACTACTAACCAACAAAAAACATATATAAATCATTCAAAATAGTATTTCACTTTCACGTAGCAAGCGAAAAAAGTCTTTGTGTCCCATCCAGAACGTATGGAATGGCCCTATAGTGTCTCGAGCTGAATTTGGTTTTTTCACTAAATTTCAGAATTTTGACTCCATATTTACTTTCTTTTAGATATTCTTTATACATTATGGAACTGCTGAAGTTGTTGCTGATATAGGAGAGACGCCTGTCATACATAACGTTGGTGAAGGACATTTCTTTGGAGAGGTAGCAGTAATATGTAACAAGCCGGTCTATACATCAATAAGGTGCAAAATTTCGACTCTATCTAAATGGGAAAAGTTATAGACCATTTCATTATTGCACTTTGTATCATTATTGAGCCTTGAGTTTGAATATCGAATCCTTCACGTACCCGGTAAATTAGTTTCTTATAGAACACCAACTATAGGACCAATGTTGTGGTACCATCGCAAGAATATGACATTTGCTTTGGAATTATGGGCCACAATTTTGTTTGTCCCCAGTTATTCCCTGCAAAGCACCGGAGAAATTAGTAAGCACCTTATTTCATCTACCGGAGTGATGGCCCAGTGGTAGAGCGTCTGCCTCACAACTGGTAGATCGTAGGTTCGAGCCCCGGCCGAGTCATACCAAAGACTTTTGAAAAATGGTACTCACCGCCTTCTCGTCTGGCGCTCGACATATGAGAATGGAGTGGGAAAGTTAAACAAGCGGAGCTACCAGTGGACCAGCCTCCCGCTGTAGCTTTCACTGCATTCACAGACGAGTGGCCTAGGGCCATGGAAACGGAGATGGGCGCCGCCCTATGCGCCATTGGCGCGGGAAAGGACTTTGACTTATTTCATCTGCTTTAGGCCAATTAATCTTTACCCAATACCAATTTAAAGGAAGAAAGTTTTGTGACTCAGCGAAAATTCACTCGCTTCCTGCTATATGCGTTCAAGAGGAGCAGCGACAATGCATATAAAACAGCATTTCTGTAAACTCCACAATATTAAGGTTGTTGATTAAAGGAAGTAAAAAATAAATGAAAGTAAAAATGTCTCCATTGAAATAGTACTTTCTTTGTTTTAGAGCGCAAACAAACGTAGATTTGTTTTTCATCTCGAAGGAGGATTTGGATATTGTCCTCAATAACTTTCCACAAGTGAAAGAGAAAGTAGCAAAAATTGTTGAAGACATGAAAGCACAGTTTGATAAGCAGAACAGTAATTGTTTTGTTGGATTTGATGTACAAAAATTTGACAATGAAAGGAAGGTACTTTTATCAGATACTTCCGTATCTATTGTCCAAAAGTTATTTCAATCATTAGGCGATTTTATCCCAAACTTTTGTAGTAGTGAAGGGGTATGCATTAAGAATCGACTGTCAGTGTTTGTGCGATCCCAAACATACTATTTTAGGAGTCGTTAAACATTTTTATGCAAGTAGTAATGTCTGGCATTGAAGATGGTGCATTCTCAATTTAGTACCTATATTACTTATGCAATAAAAAACCGGCAATGCTGGCACAATGCTACGAAACTCTGTTACTTGAATTACTCGCTGTTTATAGCAGTCCTCAATACTTTCATTGCTTCAGTTCTTTTTCTAGGATGAAAAAGGTCCTGTTGCCAAACAGACCTCAATAAATAGTTATCCTTTCCTGAGTTCCCAGCCTGACAATAAAGTTTCTAAAAGGACTGTTTTGAATGATAATAAGATGGATAGTTGTGTGGTAGAAGTGAAGAGTCAACCGAGAACAATGGGGTTTTTCGCAACTTTGAAACGTTGGAATAGATTTGTTATAAAGGAAGATGGCGTATTCGGCTACTTTAAGTTAGCAAATGCTGTACTAATATATGTTACATGTCTGACCACTGCATTCATGGTATGTATTTCTTAAGACACACTCCTTGGTTTTTACTTTATCATTGTATCTTTGTATAGCAATTAGCAATTATGATGCACTTTTGGCAAGCAGGAATAAGATGGACACTTCTTCGATACCCTTAAATACATCTCTTAACTTTTCCATCAAGCAACCACCTTGAATGTTTTCCGAAAACCTTTGCAAGCAGATAAAAACAGTCCATTATACTTAAAAAACAAAAACCTGCCAAACACAACTGATTACAACATACGATAGCATACATACCAGAGATTCTTGACCTGGGCACGATCAAGCCCCAGGCGCTTGGTGAGTCAGTTTCAGGGGCTCGGCAGCTTGGTTTACTCAACTCGTATGATTAATGATGTCATACTCTGCTTGGCCAGCTTGTGCTCTAATACAGTATTGGAATTTCAAGGAAAACAAGCAAATTTAATTTTTGAACTAAGAGCTCCTCAATGAATGCATGTATGGAGCTTTTGGGGCTCAGTACCACCACCCAGGTTAGCAGTTCATGTGTGTCAACCAGAGATGCGGGACAACATCCCAGGGGGTGCAAGAAGCATTCTACTTAATGATCGGAAATGGCTTCATCTATTACTCTCTGGTAGTCGAGGATAACATAAATATTGTAGGAAGTGTGAAGTAAGGGAAAATCTTTTCTAATAGTACAAAAGCAAAGAAGACTGGGAGCCACTAGTATAGACAGTGGAATCACGTGACCCATCTTTATGGGGTTGTAAAGCAATAATTCACTCACAGAAGTTGGTAAAGTTGTGAATTTAACGACGATAGTGTTTTTTCAGCAAGAACTCCTCTAAAATACAACCATATACCGTCGAAAGTCCTGAATTAGAATTTACTAACGAGATCACCAAAGATTGGGGGTGTGACACCCTCATTCCTTCCCCGCTAGCTACGCTCCTAAGTATAGATTATTTCTTTTGCCACATTTTAAAAACCTTTTGCTTTCTAGGCAGTATTCTGTCAACACAGATTGTCGCTTCTCCTATTTACTTACATCAGTGAGGCATTATTCCTTTTTGAGGTATTTAAGCTTAATCATTATTTTTGACAAAAGATATCCCTATTGATGTAGAATGTATTTTAGATGCAAAATACCCTTTAACTTGGGAGGAACACCCTGGAGGGCCCAGTTACTGTTTATATATATTTCGTCAATCTGATATTATTACGAGCAATGTAGATTCTTCCATGCCAGTTGCAGAGAGAATGTTGAAAGCACTGTGACAAGTTGCTTCAAAAACAAGACTTTTCATTTCAGAATAGGATGTCATCAGGGGCGACACCCAGGGGGCTATGGGGCTCCCGTCGGAAGGTAGAAAACTACCCCTCGCCGGAAGAGTCAGCCACCCTATCGAAAAAAAATTATGGTGCCGTCCCTTGGATGTTATTGAGTCCAACTAGCATAATTATGTAGTGTTCACTGTTAGATTACAATTGACCAACGATAATCTAAGGAACTTAATTCTTTTGGATTCAAGTAATCTTTCAAGATGAAGGTGATAGCATGAATTTATCTAGTTCATTTATCATCTGCTAAACCTTAAATGCTCGTGGATTCTGTTCTTCCACCGTAAAATTACTTTTCAGATGTATTTGAAATTTCACGTGTGCTACACCTTGAAGAATCTACAAGTAGTTGATAACTACGACTTGACTTTTGATCATTATCTGCACGGCGAATTCTTGTTTGATGTAGTCGCCTCTCTCCCTTTGGAGTTGTTTTGTTTCGCCTATGCTCCTGGCAAAAGAATGAGTAGGCTAGCCTATCTACGACTGATCCGCATCCTTCGAATGAAACGTGTTCGAGAATTGTTTAGCAAGTGGTTATCACAGCTGAACATAAAGTAAGTTGCATTCGCTTTCTTGCTTGTTAGACGAGACAGTTTATTATAGTAGCAAATTCATTTTGTGCTTCAAGTTTTCCAGTAATACAGTTACAAGCACAGGTGGTTGCATTGACGTTCAGTTGGCAGAAAATGATCTATCATTCTGTGGTTGGACATTAAGAGTGATAGAACAAAATTTATGTGAATCAGTCCAATATCTTTTCTGGTGACGAAAGATAAAAGTGGTTCATAAATAATGTTTGAACCAGTGTCTGAGTTTTTAGAAGGAGAATTATATGTTCTTTTAAGAGGAAAAGAAGGACCTAGAGTACTAGATAAATGCTGTTTGATTCAGTGAATTTGTCCCCAGTGTACTTAGGTGCATTGTTAATTAACACGAATTTTCTCTAAATATATGTATGATCAGTAACAACACACTAATTACAATTAAACTGCAAGCAATAGTTGCGAGTTCACAAAGTTCCAATAATACTTGTTCTCAATTCAGCGAGTTCAATAAGCCCAAAGTTCCAACGATAACTTTAACAATAAAGCAGCAGCGCAGAAGCAGTAACTTCCCAAATGCAGCAACTTCCAACTAACGCTTTCTTAACACTAATGATAAACGGCTACAAGAACTCGACTACACTCCACGACAAATGAAGCACAACTGACTCAACAAACAAGTGCAGGTACTAATATCACACAAACAACAAACTCACAATAGCAATTACTTTAAACACAGAGGTGATGACAAGAACGTGGGGATGGAACAACATGAACTGTGGATGACTACAAAGAACACGAATCAACAGAAACGAATGACACACTACACAGCATTACGTAATTAGGAAACAAAGACAAAACTAGTGCTCTAACAGCATTATTGCACATCAATGAGTAGTGTTCTCTCGTTTTGTTGGCGTTTCTTTCCAGATGTCTTTTGTCCAATCATTTTTTTTAACTATAAAGACCTTCTTCAACAGTACTTCAATGCTTCTGACTACTAAATGTGATTGAAAACCAGGTATATAGTAAAGAACAATATAAAGAAACTTAGTAGCAATTGTGAGAGTACTTCTCTAAGGAATCATTTTTATGCAGAAATGATCATATATGACCAATGTTACATTACCAGCCAAAGTCCCAAAAGCCCCCAGCTGCTCTTGAAGCTGAAGAAATATTGTTTCCTTAAATGCTGATCTGTGCGGAACCTATACTACATGAAGCATTTCTAGATTTTATGATACATGCATACGAAGTATATTGTTGGAATGTACAAGAAACATGCCTTAGCCACATTGCTCTAGAGTATCTACATTTATTACTTTTCTATGGATTCTAAATGATTGGGAAAAAGTGTTATGCTTTGTTAGTTCAATTTTAGGTAAAGAAATTTCCTTTGATGCAACGTATTATTGTGTGGTTTCTTATGCCTCATTTTCTTACAGCGTATTTGGCTTAACACTCTGCAAAAACGTTGCCGAAGCATTTGCTGTTATTCATATCTTGTCTTGTATATGGTACGTTCTGGCTTGTCCTTATTGCAAGTGCATTAGCCCCAGTTGGGCTGCTGGAGGACGTAAGTTAAACGCATCCTAGCTTATATAATTGTAGATGAATAGATCTCCATTACCAGAGTTTTATCATTTAAAGAGCTTATCAAGGTCTTGGTAGAAGATGTTTTGTCCTTGACAAATGAGTTTTTTACTCTTCTTAGTTTTAGCGCCTTCTCCTCCCTCTCATTCTTCTTGTCCATTTTACATGTTGGACGTTGTTATATTATGTTGCCAATTCTTTAGCAGCAATTGTTCAAACGATGATATTGCATCTCTCATCTCATTCCTATTTTGGTAAAATACAACCCAAACATGCACGAAAATGGAGATTTTAGCAGAATGTGAAGTATGCCATTCAATGGTTATTTTGTCATGGAAGATTCGAATTGAGAAGCTTTTGTGCACCTGAAATAGAAAAGGAGCCTTCACAAGAACTTTTCTTTTCTTAGATAACCATGCTGATCCATACAGACAGTATTTCCACTGCTTTTACTGGGCTGTTGCGACTATGACATCAACTGGTTATGGAGACATTAACGCTACAACATCCATTGAAATGAGTATAGTTGCTATTTTGTTCATAGAATCTTATTCGCAGGGAAGAAGTACAAATATTTTTTAGGATTACTTGAAAACAAATGAAGCTTCACTTTTTGATGTTCCATATGCTTTTTTAGTGACAACGATATGTAGATAGAATGGGTTCTGCAAACCTTCTGTTATATTAAGGCCTGGTCCAGACATGCAGCATAGATTTCATACAACACAATGTAGAAAGACCATTGGTTGCCATTTTTGCTCTGTGATTCATAGAAATTAGAGTGTCCGTCTACTTCACTACCCACCAGCCAGCCATTAGGACCTTGTGGAATCGCAGAGGAGATACAGCTGGCAAGGAAAGGAACTGATCACCTGCTTTCCTACCTTGCACGTTTTCTTTCCTGCTAACATTACATCATGGTGTGTAGAGACTTAGATTCTAAGAGAAAAGTAGATAGATCTTTGGATAAATGTATAGCTAAGCCGTGCACCTCAGTTGTAAGTTTGTTTCTATTAATTTTGAAGAATGCTAATGACTTGCTGTATAACATTCAGTTTATAGCATTTGTGTAATGATATCAGGAAAGGTCATCTTCAGCTGCGTGCTCAGTAATGTTACTTCAGCCCTGGCCAGCACAGAAGAGCATCGATCTAGTTTTGAAGAAAAAGTGAAAGAAGTGCAGGTTGGTATTTTAAGCCTGGTCTCCATATCGACGTAAGCGACGGGCACGACGGTAATGCATCGGAGACGTTCTCAAAAATTGAACACAATTCATCTTTTTTCATCTCGGCATGGACATGGCGGGGACGACGGGGCCTTCACTTATAAGCTTGATTTCCATATCGACGCAAGGTACATGGACGATGGCGATAGATAGAAGACGTTCTCAAAATTTTGCCCCGTCTTCCCTTCCAGATGAAAAAAGGTGAAATGTGTTCAACTTTTGAGAATGTCCTCGATGCATCGCCGTCGTCTCCATCGCTTGCGTCGATATGGAAACCAGGCTTTAGAGATATTTTTTAAGATCCCACTTAAGTAGCATAGAACTAATTAAATACCAGAAGATAGTGTAATTAAGCGCAACACTTTTCAATTAACTGCTTTCAATCAGGGTTTGCCAAATTTGAGTCGCTTGTGCGAAGTAAATTCGGCGCTGCTTCTTACAACCAACTTTTGGTCGCTCTTAAGTGGAAGAACAAGATACTCTTTGCTCTGGCCTGTCAAATATACACAAAAGAGGTAATTTTGCGCATGCGCAATTAACATTTTGTCTGCATATTGCATCTTTTCCTACATTTGCATGTGCAAGTTTTTTCTCGTTTTTCAACACGTGGTATTTCAGTGACAACGACTAGGCCAAGACAATTCGACCGCCCTCACAGGATCTGCATGTAGTATTCGAGAAATATTTGCTATCAAAGCTCTTCTTCTTGGAACGGCAGCACAGAGCGCTACTAGCAACTTCTTTCTTCTTCTAAGGTCCAATTGTCCTTGGTTATAACTCAACGTTAACATTAACGCAGTCTTCAATATTTCGATCACTGGAGCCATGTTGCTTTATATTGGCGCCTTTTGTGCAAAGCACATCATTGGAGTTAGGAAGGAATTGAATAGGATGCGGCGTTGACAACACACAGTGACTGCCGCTCTTGTGTTGCTCTTTGGACGCACTCAATAATTTGAATACGACGCGACATCAGCACAGCCATATAAAGTAGTCCTCAAAGGCAAGGTGTTAGTGCTAAGCCACTAAGGGCCCGGTTAAATTAGGAGGGCTGGCCGTGGTATCCAAGACAGAGCCTTGTTTGCCATTACATGAGGAAATTTAATCTTGCTGTTGATCTGTCATCCTTGCGCAGCAGATGGCGTAAAAATGACTTGGGAAAGTTAGCCCTTTATCCCACCCTATCAAATCGATTACATGATGCAAGAACAGCATCTCTGGCTCTGTGAGCAATGCTAGCCTTCTTTCGAGCAAGCGGAATATTAGCAACCAGGGCTGGCTCTATCAATTTGTAATCGCAATTTCAAATCTGAATATGCTTGTTATTAATACTGAGGTCTGGGGGAAAAGTATCTCGGGTAGGAGGGCCAGCCTGTACTTGAATCCAGGCCCTAAGCTCCCACCTATTCTTTAAATTATCTGATCAACTTTCTACCTCTCAATGATTTTTTGGTGGCACTTATGACCTGCCCGCGGTAGAATGAGGGAATTATAAGAACTAGAGTAAAATTTAAATTTCTATTTATTTACATCACTGATTAAATTTCATGTATTATTGTAGGCCTATATGAGAGATCAACATGTAAAGCCATCACTTCAGAGCAGAGTTGTCAATTTCTTTAGAGACTCCTGGGAGACAACCAGGTATCATTAATGAGAATTTTCATTTTTTTCTGAAAAAATCCTTTTGGAAGACTAAAATTCACGCACTGATTCATGCAATGCCATCAGATGTTTACTATTTTTATCAGTGTATGTGAAGCAAGTGCATGATAACCAATTTATTTTAAGATTGCGAGAAAAATCAATACCATTTCTTCAACATACTAGATTTACTGACATGCTTACATTCAGGTATGGCAAAAGCATCTTCCTACTTGTCATATAATTTTGAAATCTATGAACGATTTTTGTCTTCCAAGAAATGATTTCAAGTTTGTAACGTGGAATATAGCCATCTCGTTGTGCTAATGGCCTCAATTTCGTCTCTCTGTAGGAGTATTAACGTAAGCGCTGTTCTTCTGGAAGCTCCATTCTGTTTAAGGGCTGAGGTGTATGTTACACTTATTGGAGACACAGTTCGGACCATTCCCATGTTTAAGAGATGCGATGAGCCTTTTATCCGTCACCTATGCTCAACAGCGAAGTATAATCATTTCTGTGCAGGAGAATTTGTAATAAGATCTGGTAATTTGGATGAAAATTTATACATCGTCAGACGTGGAGAGGTAAAAAATTTCTCAAATTGGCTTTATGCTCTTGCGTTTCTATTACGTCATTGAGCTTATACTGGTATGTATGTATC
>WIPJ01067665.1:905747-920263 GCA_018155075.1 Cassiopea andromeda
TAGTGAACGGATATCTTAGAAGGTTACCAGACCAATGTTGAGCCGTGCAAGTCTCAGGTAAATGCTTATAACTAAGAACTAAAATGTACTCTCAGTAATAGCAATGATATATGCTTTATTGCTCAGTTTTAATATTTTCTTAGGTTGAGGGTATTGTTGAAGGCAGTGGTCCAAATTGTGCAGAGTCAGTAAAGAGCGGCACGATTGAATATAAAGATGGCGATTTCTTTGGTGAGGACAACCTTCTAAAAGACACGCCCAGCACACTTTCCTTTAGGACAAAAACACCTGCAGACCTTTTCATATTCTCAAAGGCATCAGTGCACCACGTAATCAAAATTTTCCAAGATGGAGATTTTTGGGTAGGCTTAACTGCTGGAAGCTCTGGGGAAATAGAAATCAGTCATTAAAGAATCCTATTCAGTTACTTTGCTCCTTGCGTTACACAAATACGACTCAGATTTATTTGAAGCTATTCTATTTGCCATAGTTGATTAAGAGCTATATTTATGACAATAGACTTCATAGTTGTTCTTATGTGACACGTTTGACTATGTGTAATGAGCATTTTTTTACCAGCGTTGATCTCATCATTAAACTTTCTCTCAGCCTTAACTGAGGCTTGAGCCTTGCATTATTCTTAAACTTGAGTTATACTGAGCCTCAACATTCTTGTAAATTTATTCTTATAGAGAGAAGATTGTGTGTTGCGATTTCATCTAAGGATAGCTTACACGTTTACACTATACTGGATAGCTATTGTTGTCCCGCGATTTTTCTATCGGATAGGGGGTACCATTTTCACCATGCCAAAGCTATCCGATAGAAGACGCTTCACAAATAGAAGGAAAGTCACTTCGCTCTGTAGGTGATATGAAAGTTACGCCGTATTGGTGTAACGCTATCCGGTATAGTGTAAGGCCCCGTTTACACTATATCGTTTTCATGCGTAAACATAATGGAAATGTAAAAAGAACAATTCTAAAATTAATTGTAAGTCAGCCATAGGACAACAACTAATTGGAAATCCAGAATGCGCCAAAACATATACAGACGGCAATTTTCGGATCATTGGGCAAGTAAGATCGTCTTTTCATTTAAGTGTTTTGGAATCTGTTTACATCAAGGCTCAAAACCCAGTCTTGTGTAGACATGAAGAGTTTGTTTTCTCATTGGGACTCTTCAAGTAAACAATGTTAATAGGTCCTAATTGGTCACACTTGGGGCCAATTAGACGCATCCTGTCACATAAACTGCATCTGGATATATATTTCGGTTAAGCATTAGGTCACTATCCGACGTTTACATACTCTGATGAGTGTCGGACGAAAAAAGCTTTTAAGTATGTCAAAAGAATGTTGCCGCTTTTTCGTGCTATGGAAATGTTTTCGTATCAAAACGGCATCATGTAAACGCTATAGTATTTTCCTATGCAATAGTCTTCATGTTATGCCGGATAGGAAAACGGTTCAGTGTAGACGGTAGGCTAAAACGGAACATTTCCACGCCGTTTTCGTACGAAAACGGTATAGTGAAAACGGGGCCTAAATGACCGCCCTATCCGACAGGGATCACTCCATGATGCAACGCAACGATAGAAGCCGGTATAGTGTAAATAGGACCTAAATTGCTAATTCGGTTCTCAGTGGCAATGATCATGAGTGGCAATGATCAGAGGCATCGCTTTCGGCGCTCAGGGGCATTTTTCCGTCTTGAAAGGGTCATTCTGCTACATGGACAGAGGAATGAATACCAACATGATGTGCCTTTTCGCCAGGAACGTTAATACAACAAAGCATAGGGGGCGCTGCCCCAAATCACGAATTTTCCATACCTTTGTTACCAACAAAATCATTGATTCGGAGAGATAAATTATCAAATGTACATATTTTAGGAAAAGATTGAATATATTTCACTTGACTGGATATGTATTTAAAATGCAGGAACATTATTTAATAATGTTCATACATATGGCCAGCCACTTTCCAAGTTCCAATTATAGCAAGTGGTTTTTATCCTCTTCTCTTTTCGGGTATGTGGTTTATAACTTATCAACTGCTCTGCGATTTGCCTCTGTGATTCTTTGAGATTTTCGTCATTTTGCACCATTTGCGACTTTTTTATTTTCGTGGTATTTTGCAATTTTCTGCGATTATCTTTGCAATCTTTTCGTGAGCTTTGCTATTTTCTCTGACTTGTGGTAAGGGGAGGGGCCAGAATTTTGAAATTTTCTGCTTACGTACTACCCCTTCTTCTCCACTTAAAGCATTGTTAGATCATCCATCAACTTCTTCACTTGTACAGGAAAATGGCAACTTCTTTGAACTAATAAACTAAATTTTCCTTAGAAAGGTAAGTCTTGAGATGAATAATGAAAAGCCACCACTATAGTACAAGCAATAGAAAAGACAAATATTTGTCTTGCTCAGTGACGTCCCCATTAAACTATGTCAAGCAAAAAAGCTGAATCCTCGCACATTGATTGATTGAATTGCCAAGCTGAGGGTCGAGAGTAGATTCAATCATAACCATTAGTCTTTTGATATAGCTATAGGAAATTCAACATGTACCTTGTTCATTGTAATGTTTTTGTAAAGAGAGGGAGTTCGTATTATCTCATAGCAGCTTGGTTACTCGTGAATTCATCATATACTAATGATTACTTACATATATACACATTCCACGCCCTGAGGCACGTGCGATCGCACGTACGCGTGTCCACACACGTGCAAAATCCCTCGCACGAGGGAAGAATCACCCGTGCCAACATCATTATTAACCGTGCAATTGCACATGCCAAATAGGAACTACGTTGTCGCAACTGCAGCACTAGTGACTGTCACTTTTGCTTTCATAACTCTGTGCTATCCTGTTTATAACCTAAATGAAATATTTGACATGCTTCAGCAACAAGAAACTCTCTTTTGTGGATACAATAATCTTGGATCGCACGTGCAAATCCAAATAAGTAAGAGCAATCACTCGTGCAAACGAGGGTGCACGTGCGAATTAACGCTCGTGCACCAATTTCTTCCGGGGATGGATTGTACACAATAGGGCAATACTGCACGAAACAAAGGTCAACGAACACAACAAAACACTTAAAAATCAAAGTACTACATCCGAAGAAAGACTTAATACGAGGGATAAATTGACAAGTCATATGATGTAAACTAAAATGGTCCAAATTAGAAGTTTGACAAGTCTGGTATGTAAACTCTGCAGTTTCTTAAGCTCTTTCTTTTGACCTCTCATCGAATCATAGTGTTTCTATCTGTTTCTCTTACATCTTCCTGATAAACTTATAAGTATCTCGCATTCTATACAGAAAGTGTAGTGATATTTGGAGTGACTCCACCAGTCTCAGCTTCTTGTGAGCTGGCCACTCAGGAAACTAGCGTCGGCTCTTTGCAACATAGCAAGCAACCCAGCTTCTCCGTGATTTTGGAAGACTCCACCAGCACTAACATCTGTGGCCTGGCCATCCGGTATGCCACGTTTCCACAAACGTCTGCAGTTTGAGACCCAGCGACCCATCCTCTCTCAGGACCATCAAAAGAACTCGTTCATCTCCTACCGCCTGCGCCTGTTATCTATCCTCGTCGCCATTGTAATGTCTTTGTAAAGAGAGGGAGTTCGCCTGACTTCACCGCAGCTTGGTTACTCGTGAACTCATCATATATCAATAATTATTTACAATAACTAAATAACTATTAACCTATCAGTGTACTCTCTGCCTTCTCTGAAGTTTTTGAGCGCCTCCCGAAAAGGCAGTTGGTATTGTTTATGGAACCTAAGCTGGCAAACACTATATGTGGATTTAGAGAGAGGCATAGTACCCAACATGCCCTACTTAGAGTCACTGAAACAATCCGTATGCATATTGACCAATCTGGGGTGTATGGCATGGTAGTAATGGATTTATCAAAAACATATGACTGCCCACCCCATGACCTGCTTTTAGCTAAGATGGAGGCTTAGGGTAATTCGGGCAAAGTGAAACACGGGGCTACATGCGACACTTCTTGTTTCATACTGAAGTTTCGGTTTGTGCGGTGTAGAAACAAGTCGGCTAAGCTTAAAGCATGAAAAGTAATCTCTCTCTTTCAGAATTTCAGCCGTTGTTTCTGTAGTAACGAAATGCTGATGTGAAAAAGTGATTTTGCACTGAGTTACCGATGATTAAAACAGCAATTTTGCCAAGCCTTAGGTTACGTCCTTGAAATCCTTTTCCAACTTTTGCGCAAATGATGCTATCTTAATGAGGCACAACCTTCAATATTCTATAATTTTACATAACTTCTTACTACTTACAGCATGGCAACATGATTAAATACATAATTTTATACTTTTTATCTTTCTTCCTTCTGTCATAAACATGGGGCACAATGCGACGATGACCTAATTACACCCAATCGTACCATAAAAAATCATTTTCCATGCCAGATTTTTGCTTTGCCAGCATTGTCTAGCACCGGCTGCATAGTTTTTTGAAGCAATTTTAATTCATAAACCGTATTGAATTATTTTCGAAAGCCGTATTGATGGTTGCTCTTATGGAAAGTAGTCTGATGCCCCGTTTACACTGTTCTGTTTTTGTACAAAAACGCAGATATAAATATTCGTTTTTGTAAGACTGTTCACACTACACGAAGTGAGCAAGATGCTGCGTGTGGTGAACATTTAATAATAATTATGCTATTTCTTTTAGACAGCACTGCCTTCAAAGCATAAATTTCCTCTCCATTTCACCTCCTTGAAGTGTAAATTATTGATTGGTCAAATGGCCCTTTTTAAGGCAAGATGATGGCATCCAGTAGGTATCCTATTCATGGATGAAATCTATGGTACATGCCATTTAGGTAGCTGGCAAGGGATACAATAGGTATCTGGGCATACTATCTTTAAGTTATACACACAGAAACTGTGCAATATGCAGAAATAATAGAATTATCATATAAGATTAGTGTACACTATACTAAATCATTACAACAAAAAATGACAGAGTTGGTAGTAAAAAATATTAGCTGCTAAAATAGTAAGCATGATCTATTTTTGCATTTTGAACGTTCCAGCTTCACACCAGGGATGCAGGAAGCCTTCAAAAATGGGGACAATTACGCATTCAGGAGCAACCCCAACAAGCACAAAAGAGCAACTTTGTAAACTGAACAGGATTACTTTATATACTAATGGTGAAAAGTGGGGGCATGTGATCCCTGGTTCCTACATCCATTCATTACATTATGCATGTTTAGGAGGTTACTATCATCAAATCATGCAACAAAACCTTGATGTTGTGGAGAATATATTTTCTACCATAACTAGGAAACTACTTCAGTTCAAATTAATAAGATAGTGATTAGAAGTTGCTGTTATATAAGCAAATACAATCTTTTATGTTGAGCTCTTAAATGACAATAAAATATATTTTGTGGGTTACAAACATTTTGGCTATTATATGTAGGCTATTGAGTTCTGTCTTGATACACATGCTTTCAATGTCATGAAGGAATACTTCCTCTGAAATAAATGTCTTATTGTGTAATATGCCATCAAATCCTTGACTGATCACAGTGCTTTGAACCACAGTCCTGTGATTGTGCTCTACATAAGCATAATTATGTACAGACAACTTTCTCAATGCCCCTTATCAGAAAAAAGAATTCACGATAAGTTGGAGCATCACATCGGGAACAAAATGCAATAATATTTCATGAAGTTGTTTCCGAAAGATTGAAAATATGCGGGAAATCATAATATGAGGGTCAGTATTGCATCCGCTACGTGACAAATAATTCGTAAAGAAAGTATTTTCCAAGTTTCATGAAGTTATCCTACCGGAGATACTGACTAGCATTTATTCAAAAACACAGAATGTTCTATCGGCAGGATTTGAATACCAGTTATGCATTCTAAAAACGTCTGATTTTCCTACCTTCAGTCCTAAGTTGAATGACTTCAAAAATAAGCTTAGTTAAAAACTTTTTAACAAGAAATGGCCTAACTGTGCGGCTTCACAAAAAAATGAGTGAACAATGTATCTCATTTCTGTAAATTTCAAGATAACGCGTAAAGACTTTGCTTCTACATTCAATTGAACTAAATCTCCAAAAAATCTGCGTAAATCACTGCTTCTTTCAGTATATCATACAGTTTCCTTTAGCATAATCTACAGTGTTTACGTTCATCGCCTATTGTCTTGCCATACATTCAATATGGTAGCCGTGCCCATAGCGACCTCATTCTTATTCACTGGCGCCAATAGGAAGCTCGCACTCTAGTGTTTATTTTTATCTCTATGAAGCAAGCGAATACAACAACGCCAGTTTCGTTTAGTGAGTAGCCGTCAGAGAATTCACCTAAAACAAATAATTTCACCAGTTCATTCTAGATGTTCAAGGAGGGTTGCTCTTCAGTTCTGCCTGTTTTTAAAGTGGCATTCCGCTAAAAACTTATCAACTAAAAGTTACTAAAAATGAATAGCCTATGTAAAATTGAAACTAAAACCCAACAAAGTAAAGATTTTAATCAGCATTTCTTAGGTAATAATGCAAAATAAATGAACTGGTAACCCCAAGCGATCTGGGAACCAATGCTACCCATTTCTTTGAACTGAAAAAGTGTTGAACTATGGGTGACAGTCGTAGGAGCGGTAGAAGTCAAGCAGAAACGCGTACTGCACGAAGCAAATGAGCCTTGCATCTTGGTTGATAAAGTGCGCTCAATCCTTGTCTTAGCACTTAGATAAGATTTTGCATGAGTATGATAATAACACTTCCTAAATATCTTAGCTTTTTTCTCGTGCACTGATGTTCAAAGGCGTAATTGTGCTTCACTGGCCTCTTTGGAATATACGACGCCATTTTGAAAACTATTTCTAGTAGTAAACGGATAATAGAGGGAGCACTTTAATGGTGCTCGTTAAGGTATAATGGATTCATAGCAAGGCATATCTTGGCATATGTACTGGTCGGGCAGTTGCCCCAACGGACCCTCCTTCTCGCCCCACCAGCCATTAGGCCCTATCAAGAATTTTGAATTTGAATATTGAGCAGGACCTAGAAATTCACTTAAAACAAAAACCAAATGTTAGCGCTTCACGCCACACATTTAAACAGGACACAGAAGTTTGCAGACAAACATTAAATTTTCCAACACCACGATTTTCCAATATCAAATTTTTCCAAGCTCGGTATGACATGGAGATATTTCAAGGAAATCTACTCCAGAAAAATGATTTTAATTTGAATCTTAAGATCCGTTGCAAAATAGCGAATTTGAGAAGTCACAAGAAAAGTACTTGTCACAAATTATTCAAGACACTCTTCTGTACAGAATCGCCGATTGGGGTGGAACCTACCTAATGGCTTCAAAGCCAAAGAGGTCTCGTATCACTCAATGCGTTAAGGCTTCAAAGCCAAAGAGGTCTCATATCACTCAATGCGTTAAGATCCTCATTGCAGATGGACAAGCTCAATTGATATTTTTATCACATAGTTGCAGTTGCGTTTTGCTTTCTTACAAATGTGCAAAGATAAGATTTTGCCAACAATAGTAATACAGGCCCTGAGCCATTGGGTGGCATGGGCTGGCAAAGGCCACCCCTACACAACAAAATGCTAGCCTTTTGCCACTCCAGGAAATATTTTCGTAATTTGATATTATTGCCTTCTCTTTGTAGCTAAGAAGAGATCTCATGACATTGTGGTTGAGCTCAACCTTGGTCTTTGCAATATACTAGAAAGTTCAATCTTTTCGGGAACACGCATTATTATCCTTTTGATTGTGACAACATGGCGTATGAAAAAGCTCCCAAATTATGTTCCAAGTGATTCCCTAAGACGTTTTTGCCATCCCTGGAACATGAGCCTAGCGGTGGGGTTGTAGTAATATTGAACCAAGGGAAGATAGAATAACTAACAAAACTTTAACACATTGGAAATGGCAAAATCCCACAACCAGGCTCCAGGCCATGAGGAGGTGTTACATTGTAACACCTCTGAAGATTCATGAAGTCAAGCTACTTGGCAACAGTCAGAAATACTGCATTAAATTTAAGATGTGAGCAAGGAGCCTCTTTCAATATTCTCAAACCATGCTCAAACACCATCCCAATTCGTATGGAATTGATTGCCTTCCTCATAAATCGATAGATGATGACTAACTACCTTAGTTGTACAGAAAGGAGACACTTATCTATATTTTGCTAATCACGCAGCTATATCTACAATGTACGCCATCCTAAAGACAAAGCAGAACTGCATTAAAAAAGCTTGAATCATTTACTTTAATGCTGCATGGCACTTTCACCAGCAACTTAAGTACTATGCATTACCTTCAAAAATTTTCGGACTGTTACATTTTGGACATTAAATTTTCGGACCATTTTTTGTGATTTCGGACTAAAATTTTGGATAAGTTGTTGAATATCAAAGCATGTACGCTTATAAAATCTACAGTCAGGAAGCGAAGCAACTGTTCCAATACAATCCATAGTTATCAATTTCAATTCAAGACAGAGCACAAACACTAACGTATTGGGCAAGGAGGTGAATGCGTTTTGTCACATTCATCAGCAGCGTCAACAGTATAGCTCTGTTATCATCTGCAAGGTCTGCTCCCTTGTTTTTTACTCAATTTGTAGCACCATAAAGCTTGCAGCACCCATTACCCTAAAGTTGCATTTTCCAGCCAACTGGGAACCCCAATGTTGAAAATTTTCCACCGGACCCAACCACAGTGGGCTCTTTCTTTAGACATTTGGTATGAGAAAATACTTAATACATTGATTGTTTTTGGCATAAAGCCTCGTTATGTTCAACAATTCGCATAATATGCCTTTTAGCCACGAAGCACTATTGAAAACATGAACGTATTCATCGCTGACAACAACAGCAACATACCTTCCTGTAAACAATGGTGTTTTGGAAAGACTTCTTTTCATGCTCTTATCGAGAGCCTACCCCTTCCCTTCAAAATAAATTA
The DNA here is from genome assembly GCA_018155075.1 of Cassiopea andromeda. NCBI lineage: Eukaryota > Metazoa > Cnidaria > Scyphozoa > Rhizostomeae > Cassiopeidae > Cassiopea > Cassiopea andromeda. The sequence goes on from WIPJ01067665.1 coordinate 914,736, forward strand.
TATGCCTTTGGATGAATCTTGCCCCCCTGTCTTGCTTATGTGCAGGCATCCCGGGTTGCTTCTACTCTCAAGTGCTAAATAAACGGGGGGGTCCTAATAAACATGGGGTCAGAAAAAATTCCGAATTTTAATAAACGGGGGTCAAACTAAACGGGAGGGTCGGAATTTGAGTAACGACATTACATGACTGCACAAGGACGGAAAGAACAATAACAGGTTGTCATAAAGCATAAAACTAAAATATATACAAAAGCACGTTATCTTGCCATGAAAATTGGGCGTAAATAGTACCAACAAAGAAAGGAAATGAAATGACGAGTTTTTACAGAAGTCAACTTCCTTAAAAAATCAATAAACAGGGGGTCCTAAAGGGTCCGGGGGGTTGGAAAAAAATCGAAAAATTAAAAAGCGGGGGGATGTTCATTGGGCATTTGAGAGCATGAGATTCCTGCAAATGTTAAACTTCAACCACACTGCATATTCATCAATTTCAATATGTCAATGAAAACAATGGATCCTTTCCAGTTTTTGCCCCACCACTGAAATCTTCTTAAAATATGCGTAGGTATATAGCTATGTAGAGTAAAAAGCGAAAGAAAAGTCTATTAAGCAAGTTTCTAAATGCTAGAATATAACAGCAATGCAAAAAAGTGTATCAGCAAAATCATAAACAGTTATAGTTCTCAGCAGCTGCAAAGCTTTGGGCATTTATGATTTAATTCTGCAGCATCTGTAATAGTATCTGAATTTGCCCATTCCCCACCATGCACCTTTTTTGTGATGCAACCGGAATGCATTGAGAAAGTATCGACGACCGCATCGTACTGTTTGCCTGTCCAAATAGTAGCTTTTGCCATGACCATCGGCAGTCCAGTTAGTGTAACGATGATAGCATGTCGTTCGCTTTTTATGTTTCTGACATCTGAGAGAGCAGCAGTTGTACTGGTAACGAATGTTTTTGTGATTTGAAGATCTTCGAAGTCTGAAGCTTGATATATATCCAGTTGCACCACAAGAAACCAGCTGGTTCTTCAAGTAAGTTGCCCTTGAAGAGTGAGCACCATATGTGTACCCATTATACGTTATTCTATTCCTACACACATTCTTGGTCATTCTACAGCATGTATACTGATATCTTACCCTACCACCAGATCTCTGCAAATGGAACATTTTCATCGCCTCTCCATTGTAACAATATGGACGATGTCTGTCCAGGTAAACCACTTTGCCACCACCATGAGAGCTGTACCATGTGTACCTTGTATGGCAGCGTTCATTGCAGGATCTTTCGTCTTGATTATCACCACAGTCATTATTATAATTACACTTGTAGCTAGCTGGTATGCATTTGCGTCTGTTTGAGCAATGAAACTGATTTCTGCAACAACCTTTGAAGCACGACGCATATGATTTATAAGGTCCTTGACATTTCCTCCCATTGCCCAATGCTCTTATTTTTATTGTTCTTCTGCGAAGCTTTTTGGCACCATAGCCACAACTCAAACAGCTTCCATACCGTGACCAGTTGTTCCAAACACAATCTCGATTACTGCACTTTTTACCCTTGAATCCCCGTTTACATGAGCATGTGCCGGATATGTCACTGCAACGTTGTGATGTGGATCCATAACGATAGCAATTACACGCAAGGCAACTAGAGCGCTTGCTCTTGCAGGACGTCTGTAGAGAACCATGTACATAATAACCTGAATTGCATCTGTTCCGAATGGTCATTCCAGGATGCAGATAATGTTTGTTGCAGTGAACATTAACAGAGTGTCTTATGTCATATTGGCATGTCCCTCTCTTAATCGCATTCAATTGCTTTCCTATGCGACTTTTATAAACATTGCTTACGTAACTGCTCTTCCTATTTGTAAATTCAAGTGCTTGTGCCCAAACCATGTATCCAATCTGTTGCAACAGCAACAACTGTCTCCAGTAATTGTCAACTCTTTTTTTGTATGAAAGCAAACATGGCTCACCAGCTTTAGATCTTGACTCCATATATGCCAAAAGAATCGGTTTGTGTTGCAAGAGTGGCTTGTTCACTTTGCCAACAAGCAAGTTATTCAGTTGATACAAAGCTTTCCTGATGCCATGATGATCATTAAGCACAGATTTTGACAGCTTCTTCCCATATTTTTGTAGTGCTTTCTTATTCGTGTGTTCTTTAGGAAGTTTTTCAAAACGATGGGAATAATACTCAATTGTTTGTATGGCAGTTTTATACATGGTTATAAAGTTGGCCCATTTGAATTGATTTTTGACAGTGTTCGACAGCTGATTGAATTTTCGTTGCATGCTTGATTCTAAATTACTTATACTTTTCTGTAAGTTTGCAAAACTCACCCCAACGAATCGTCTCAAGTCTTTAATGTCAAAGTATACATCACTCAAAACAGGCAATTTCAAAGTTACAGCCAACATGGCATCAATAGTTTTAGCAAATTGAGCTTTTGCGTGCTTCTCGCATAAATTGCCTTGATAGAATGGCTTGCATTGACAATACTGTGAACTTGAATATGGATATCTCTTGCATTTACCATGATTTTTACAAGCTAGCTTGCATCTTCCACCACTTGCTTGCTCCATTGACTTCAGTACAACCACGACATAAGCTGGAATGGATCCTCTACGAGTCCTTCTGCCTCTTCCCGACTGCCACGACAACTTATAGAATTTCTTGATATATTTCAAATCATTATCGGCTTGAATATTTAACCCTCCATTCTTCTTGCGGATGCTCAGGCTTGATATATATTTCCAAACATTTCTTTTCTGTAGCTCCTTTCTCAGCTTCCCTATTACTTTGCAATAGTCGCCGATCTCTCTGTGAAAGTTTACGTGCTTGGCAATCCTATTTAGAGCTGTTAGAACATATCCCTTCTGATTCACGTATGTCCCTGCTTTGTCTGCAATCCCAACAACAATGTTTCTCTTTCTTGCATTTTTATTCTTAGGCATACTCCAAAATCCACCATAGACATCAGTGTTGCAATGTTTACTGCCTCCATATGCTTGGTAAGAAAATACTACTACGCTGAGCCACGTGTATTTCTTTTCCAAAAATGACTTAACTGCTTTGTTAGCTGCGGTATTTGATGGCGACCTTATTTGGTAATCGCTGTTTCGAATGTCTTGCAATAAATGATTTTTTAAGTTTCTAAAACAACTATTTTTGACACTGTATGATTTTGTGCGAAGGTGATAAATGTTAGTCAGCCAGTCGTTCATACTCTGAGTAATGCTATGCTTGCTTCCCATCAACTTTTCGTAGGCCAAGACAACTTGTTGTCCTTTAAATGCCAGCTTAAGAATACCGTTGGCAAACCGATTTATCTTCGCAAAGCTGCATTTGGATGTTTTACTAACGAGTGAAAGAAGTGGATCTCCAAAGACGGATGTGCGAGAAAAAGTACCTTTAAGTATTTTGTCCAGATGCTTCTTGACATTGAAGTCTCTCACATATCTGCTGGCAATTCGAGCTCTTATTCGCTTACAAGCTGACTTACTGGGACATGGGGTTTTCTGTACTTCATTTATGAAGTTAAAGAGCTGCTTCTGACCATAGAGAATTGCACGACTTGAAGAAATGTAGGCTGATCTCTGATTTTGTAAGGTGATCAGTGACTTCATGTTATCTAGTTTTGTTGTGATTTTATCAAGCTTAGTGTTGACCAATGTGAATTGCTTCTTCATGTAAGTGAGTTCTGCAGATTCTCGAGACGGAAGAAAGGCAAGGACAAATGATACAAACCCTCCAGCTGCACCAAGGAAGCCTGCCAACCTACCAATGTTTTTGAACATCTTTGATGTCTTAGCGTCACCAAAAGAGGAAAGGCTTTCAACAACTTTAGTTCCAGAAGCAAGTCCTGTAGTAATTGAGCCTTTTTCTACATTTGTCAGATCTGCATAGCAATATGGTGCTATGAGAACATAAAGCAAAATGAATAGAATAGCTTGCTGTGTCATGGTCTTCTCGTCTATCGTTTCACCTATGAGAAGATTAGTATATTAATTATACTACTTGTAGCATGGTTATTGTTCGATGAGAGATACACGAGAGAGCACTATGATACATTATTGCATTACACACTACACTGTGGTATGAAATATGCAAAATCTCTCTTGAATGCTTCTGCAACCTTCAAAATCTTGGGGGTCAAAAGTATTGCGAGTGTTGTTCTAAGTGGCTACCACTAAATCAAGGTTTTTCATAGGTTGTCCATAACCATGTGTTCTACTTCATTGTCATATTCCTTATGACTACGATTTTGGCGACAAAGTGCAGGTAAATGTTTTCGTGTTACTTTTCAACACAATGAATCAATGCTTTCATCTCTTCGTCTTTTCAAACCACTGGTAACGAAGTGTGCCTAGGTCAAGAGAATTGTCTTGGGAAGAACAATTCCTTGTAAAGAAATTGAAGGAAAGCAGTCTTTCTTTCTTGGGAAATGCAAGATTCCTATGATGTTATGACAATGTCTAACTGAGAATCTACCAAAACATTGAAGCAACTGGTTTCCTTCATTTTCAAACAAAACCTAGTCAAAAAATATAGTGCGATATGGGGAGAATTCTAGGCAAGGTTCCCAAGAAACTCAGATCTCAAAATTTGAATTCATTTTAAATGAAGAATCAATGCCATTTTCAAAGTAAACTCTATCTGTCAGCTTTGGTAAGGTACATTTTTCTCAAGCATTGTGAAAAATCTTACAAAATTGACAGAAACTATTTATCTTAAAAGCGTAGAAGCCACTGTCTACTTTGGAGTAGGATACTTGATCATAGTACGCTAGGCAAATGGTAAGTTGTTTTCTTTTCAAGCCACGGCTGGTCGGCCTAAAAATATAGTAGAGAGCTTTTGCTTTAAGCTCACCTGTAGAAATATACGATAGAAAGCTTTTTTCAGCCCACTTGTATCACTTCAACGTCTGCCATGCTTTAAGGAAGCATTTTCGAATCATCTGTCAAAATTTTTAGAAAGAGGACAGGGCGTTTATTTTTCAGGATGATAATATATCCCGGAGTCAAGTCAGAAAAATGACAATACACACCGAACCGGGTGGTATTACTGGACTTCAATAGATGACCAGCAGTCTTAACTCCAATGGTGTGAAAAATGTATGATTTTTTCTAAAAAGAACTAAAACAATGGTTTCCTTGGCTCTGCAAACATAGGGGAAGAGCATTTTTCTTGCATCTTTTAAAATAGCAAAAGTGGCAAAGGCACAGTCAACAAGAATAGCTTGTCCATAATATTCAGAGGAAAGTCTTCCTCTAGGCTTTATGGACAAGCTATTCTTATTTGTTCAAAGTCGTATCAAAGAAATCGTGGCATTAACAGGTCACCCAATAAAATATTGATATATTTTAGCATTTTCTAGACACTCAGTTGCTTCTTTATAAGATTTTTGATGCTAATTAATTCAGGTTTTGACCAATAGTTGTTTCAATCCTTAACTCAAATTGACATTTAAAATTATCAATCTATACTACATACATACAATATAAATAAATGAATA
>WIPJ01067665.1:937845-987258 GCA_018155075.1 Cassiopea andromeda
TATATATATATATATATATATATATATATATATATATATATATATATAGCAGACTAGTCAATTATACACTGCCGTAATGTAGTGAGGTGTATCATTGTATACTTAAAATATATTATTATAATCATGAAGTTTCAAAAACATTTTGTAGCTTAAATTTTTCAATAGAAATAAAGTTACCTCCTATGGCTCCATCTAATTTTGTTTCATTGATTGCCAAAATATGAATGTTCTTTTCAATAATGAGTAGTTTAATCTCATCTATATGTTTTACAAATCTCGATTGTTCTGTTTACGTACCGTCCATTTTGAGCGATACTCAAATACTCAAGAAACTACTCAAGAATGTTCACACGCTTGAAATTTATTCCATTATTTTGCACAGAAAGCACTGAAGAATGAGCTTGGTGTACGTGTCTCAAAGATATTCGGCCTAAGTGCATGGGATCACCCTTTGTATTTTACGAGCCCATTTCTAACGTATTAGAACGAAGGAGAATTGTGAAATTATGCAAACAATCAATGACTTGATGAGATGCATCAAAAGCTACCTATCGGGTTTATTCATAACATACTCATGAAAGCGTGTGCGGGCAGTCGGTATGGAAAGTCTTGCAGGCCTACTTGACAAGCTGCAATAACAAATCTTGCCATCTATTGTTTATCTTCCTACTTGTCGTCAGTAACCATCGGAATGTCAAACGTGTTTGACTTCACCGATGATCGGGGATGATCCCCGATGGTCGCCGATTGTGCGGTTTTCATGGGTCATAAGCAATCGGGTAGAAATAATCCCCGATTGTCGGGAAACTGCATCGGCGAAGATCGCCGATGAATTGCGACATATGAATACCGGGCTTAACTGTCAAACAACAAGGCACACTAACTCTCAGGCATGCCGCAGCGCTTTGTGTGCTTGACCAGTATGAAAATGAACAGAACGGTAGCAAAGCAAGTGCTGTGTCAAGCATATCATGGCCTACATAGGGCTACAGGCGCAAGAAGTCATCAAACAATGCCCAGACTGATTGATTGTAGGCAAGGAGAAAAATTCATTCCTATGTTTTCTAGGAAAGAGATGCAGCAACGGATTGACAAGCTTAGGGCTTACATGGCAGATCAAAAGATCGAAGCGTGTGTATTCACGTCATACCATAATATAAACTACTTTAGTGAGTTTTTGTATTGTGCATTCGGCAGACCATATGGACTAGTTGTGACCGATGAACAATCGACCGTCGTCGGAGCAAGTAAGTACGCGTAGTGTTTTGTAATGCATTGATAAGCTGGAAAAGAAAGGGTTAGGGGTTGCCAATAAGGCGGATTTAAGCTTGACGAAGCTCGAAGTTAAATAGGCGGAGGATGGTGGTGACTTCTAGATAGTTGGGCGGATGTCAAGGGTTCGACCATAGAACTAGAATGCTGGGTCCGTCACGTGACATGGTAGCTTCTGAGGGCAAAAAATGGTAGCTTGTGAGGGCAAAAAACTGAAGCGCGAGTGTAACACTTCATATTACATATCTAATTGGAATAAACTTGTGGTAGTTTCTGATTCCAGGTAAAGGTTGAGTCATGCTGAATCAGTCAGATTGTTTACTTCATAATGTATCCATTTCTCCCTAGAAGTATATTTTGATACAATTCCTTTGACCTCATTCCTACAAAAGTTGAATACTTACTCAGCTGTAAGGATTTGATTTGAAAAAGTTCTTTGAAGGCTTGCTCTAGCTGTCAACTACTTTACTGTCCCTCCAATACCATCAAATTATGACTTGCCATGGGATGTAGCAAAGAAATTCCATTTTCATTGCAAGCCAAAGTCATTTTTGTGTAGACAGACATTCAAAAAATTCTTGCAGTTCTTTATTGCCCTGCAAATCCATCACTAAAATAATGTGATTTGGTGATATTTGGATTTAAGTTCATCTTAACATAATCAATAGATTTGCTAAGGACACAATAGAAAAAGCTAACATCATGGTGTAATCATCTGAGATAAAGCAGAGTGATGCCTCTTTCAAAACTCCTTCAAACATATGATAGATCACAACTGGATGCAAAGTGCAAGACTGTTGACTCCAATGATAACTTTGGGTTTCAACTTGTATTACAAACTTGTAATTTTCCACAAACTCGTACAAAATTATTATTTCATTATCTATTGGCTCCTCTTTGCACTTCTTTAGATATTTTGCTTGTGATTTTGCAATGAATGAGAGAGATGTTATTTCATCCAGCTTTTCCAATAGCTTTTCAATGAAATCTTCCATTGACATAGTTACAGAGATTAATTGAGATCGGTCTACTGTTGTCCACTGCTTGAATATAATCTCATAGTCAAACCAGCTCTTTCCATGACCACTGTCTTCATCATCATCACTTTCGTCACTGTTATCATACTACATTTAGCAACTATGGTCCTGGCAAGAAACTGCTGTGCTGCCATAATGCCTGGACATGCATCCCAATGATGAAGCATGCAATTCTTATTTTTACTATTACAAACAACTTGATCAATCAGTTCATGGCATGACTTGTCTAGATTCACTGCATTTAACTTAAGTACCAAGTTTTGGTGCATGGTGCATACACAAACTGAGTGTGTTCCAGATGATCCAACAAGAACACACCACTTTGGTCTTAGGCTGCAAAACTTGGAAAATCCTATCTTTACATCAAGAAACTTCTAATTAAGTGAAAAGTAAAGCTCTTTCAATCCACACAATAAAAGTCTTACTTGTATATGCAGATTCCTGCTAACACTTACAAAGTCTTTTTCCCAGGCATCTGATGACCAAATTCATCATCACAATAAAAATATCTTATCAATTCTTCAGTTTCCTTTGAAATATTCTTCCCATGCTTTTCTTCAGGCAATTTCATTACTTCCCTTGTGTGCACTAACTTTCTTGTTTCTCCAATCATATACACAGAAACTCCAAATGCACCTTGTGTCTTTTTGTAGACCAAGAAGGTGGGACCTTGGTCAACATTGAATTTTCCTTGAATTATTTATATTTGGTAATTTCTCCCTCATCAATTCTACCAGACTATCCAAGTCCTTTCTTTTTTGTTCTAAGTCTCTACTTGCTTGTAAGGAAGTGTGGTCCTTTTCTGTCATAGAGCCATTAGTTATTTTTATTTTGGTAGCTACTTGACCTATAAGAGTACATCTTTTCTTCTCCAAGTGCTCATCAATTTGCTTCCTTTTTATCTTTACAAAGCTAACTCTTGAATGAGTTGCTAGAGAATGAGCATTGATTGGACTTATTTCCATTTCTAGTAGTGAATCATTGAATGCAATCTTGCTTTGACTTTCATCACACTCCTGAAGAAAGTCATCAAATGGGTCACTGTTCTAGTTTCATAAGCAATCATCTCCAAGTCTTTAAGTATAGCAGCACAACAGCCTGGAAATATCTTTTGACCAGGAATAAGATGTATATTTAAGCCATTGGCTCTGTTTGCAAGTCCCAATGTAACAGTCTTTAGTGAAGCTCTAATAGCCTTTTTGTGCTTCTTGTATGGATCACAGCATTTTTGTTTATTGCTACAGTTATTGAGAATGAACTTCTCTTTGTGTCTCTGACAAATTATTGGACTTCCTTCCAACTCAGTACCTACTCTTAAAAATAACTCCTCTTTTACAACAGTATCAAGTTCCTGGATGTATTGGAAATCTCTATTGTTTCCAATACAGAGACTGCTTCAAGTTTCATCACAGACTTTTTCAACAGAGCACATTTTAACAACAACTTTTCCATGCATACAGTCACACAACTGCTAGAAAGCAGCATGAAGCCCTCATTTAATGCAGTCAATTTATAACAAAGAACTAAGTATTTATATGTGAAAAGTGACATTAAAAGTAAAAACAGGAAATTCCCACTTTATCAAATGAAATTATTGACAAGAGGTTGATACACCTATGTAGAATATGAATGGACAGACAGCCAATAGAACAAAGGTTGGGGAAGCTCTATAAGTAGTGTTTTTGGACTATTTGGCTACAATCATAGACCCTGATCAAGTTATGTAAAAAAGAGATACATCTCAGGAAACAACAACCTCTCTAACAAGATAAAGACAGTCCGCAAAAACCAAAACACACAGCTATTTTTGGACAGTGTCTAGTAACATATTCAAAAGTATAAGGCCCTCAAGAGAATTTAATGATAAAGTATATTCTAGAGTGCGTGACTGAGTGCCACCTATACATAATAGAAACCTACTAAAGTGGTAGTCAGTCCTTGATGTCAAGTTACGGCCATATTTTTTTACTGAACTTTGAAAGTGAATGTCTTCAAAATAAGGAAAGACCCTCATCAAATTCTAATTAAGGTAAGATTATGTCTGATTACTCTATGGTTGATGTAGTTGATGTATAAAACTATCAACCTGCTTACCGACAAAGGACCAGATATCTACAGTTATTTTGATGAGGCCTCAAAAGAGTATTAGCACGATTGAAATATTTGGGTGTAACATCAGGAAGCTAGAAACATCCCTCTAGTATCCATGAAAGTAGGATCAAATCTGCCACCTTGCAAGGATTGCTTCAGCTGATAGACGTGATAAACTCTGAGCCATTCTGTTTTACTAGCACTAATGTTTTTACAAAATATTCGAGTCGCAGGGTCTAAAAACAATAAGGTAGCAAGCGAGTTCATCCTTTTGATAACAGATTTATTTGACATAATAGAGTCAAGGAACAATTTTGGGAAATATACAAAGAGGCCTGTTGACTTCGAAAATTCAGTGATATTGAAGAGTACTTGATGGGTGCAATTGAAACTCCTAAATTCTTGAAAGACACTGCAGTTTCCCCTACCATTAACGGTCAAAAGAAAATTTATTTTGAGTCTACCAGGTCACTAAGCACTAGAATTTATAGCCTAGGTCATGGCACAAAGGACCCTGGAGTGTCTTACAATTATCCCTTCGTCTACGTTCCAACACTTCTTTTACGCTATGCAAATACCAGAGCAGAAGGAATAAGGAAAATATCATAAGGCCTAAATATTGGTAGAGGTTTTGCCTGTAGAGCATGTCAAAACTAATGCCAAGTCGGATGATACAATTAACTTTTACCTACACTGCTACGTTCTGAAGTCGATATCAGTAAATAAATCAACTAAAAGTGGTTGAAAATAAATTAATGTCACATACTTATGGCACGACTTACTTAGATATGGCTTGTTCTCGATATTCTGCTGCTTCTCTGCAATCCAGCAGCAAAAAAAGGAGGAGCGGTGTAAAGTCTTTTCACTGTGAGTCCTGTTTATACACATCTTTTGCCAATGTGTTGGTACCATCTTTGCACTTCATGTGTATTACGCACAAAACAACAGCGAAACAATAGACCCCTCATTTTAGCCCTCCTGTTTCTATGGTTGTATCAAACACAGAAATACTAGGACTAGAATGAGCGCTCTATTGTTCTAAGCTCTTTGGATTGACACATGCATGCGGAAGCAACATGGCTGCCAGCGACTGGCAAAAAGACTGTTGTTGTCACTGATGACAGACTTTGTAAAGGAGATTTTCTCCCAACTGTTAGCAGATATTGATTTTTATACCAACTGCAGTCGATTTCCTGCAAAAGGGAATTGGAAGAATAGCAATAAATAGGTGAAACGAGCACCATTTACATCGGTAAGTTGCTTTAGGCTGTGTTGTTCTGCTACTTTTCTAGCTTGATGGTACAATATAATAGTAAACGTTGTGAAAAGTTCCTCTACAAACAATGAATATTCAAGAAGATTGCTTTTGTGAAGATTAAGTATCCATGGCCTCAATCACCATTGGAGTTTTAAGCTTTCTATTACCATATTCTTTGCGTAACAACTCTGGAGTACCGAATAATCGGGAGGGGGGTTGGAAAATGTCTTGAAAAGTAGTAGTCAAAATGGTTGGAATAAGTTGGGGGGTTTCAAAAATAAAAGCAGTGCATATTTCGATTAGCTACTTTCACACTTTCTTTCAAATACTAAGAAGGACTCTGAAAAAGAAAATAGTAAATAATATGGATTTAACTTAATATACCTCAAAAGACCAATACCTCGCACGAATTCCTCGAAATTAATAATTTTGGATTGTTATAAGCGTGAGGGGCTTAAAAATTTCGAAAAGTAACAATCATGGATGACGATTGTTAGATACTCAAGAGTAAGTAAAGGCAGAAAGTAAGCACAGTAGACACAATGACCTTGCAAATAACATGGGATAGTAAGCCATTAGCGGTTTTTCAAGTAAAATAAGGGGGCAGCTGTGCTGATTTTTCCAAATATTTTGGAGATTGTCGAGTATTTGCTGTGTACACCTTTTTCCAAGAAAACAGCTGATAAGACAATTCACATTCAGCCAAGTAAGTTCTCTTATTTTAAAGAAATGTGTATTTAAACTTTAGTCGATGGCACCTGCAGATAAATTTGCCCCCCTTGCCCCCCGAATAACCGCTAATGTAGTAGAAACAGCGATCATTGAAAAAGAGTGGGAAATCAAGCACAGGTAACTTTGTCTAACACTATTATGGGGAATTACCCCCAAGGATTTGCTGGCTAGAAGTCATCTCCACTGAACAGATAGTAGTCATTCCAAACAGAATTCAACATGCCCTCTAAATCTATTTCAACTTTCTGGGTGCTGGGGAGTCAATAGTCGCTCGGAAGGATCCTGTTATCGCATACTCCCTCATTTTTGTTGGGGCTGCACTTTCCACGATGCATTGCATGCGAAAGATTTGTGTCAGCATATCTCTGCTATCAAGTGGATATACGCTATCGAACACCTTGCATGATAGAATATCTGCATAAAAAGGAATTCAAAATCTGTTTTTTAAGCACTTGAAAACAATATTTTGAGAAGGTCGGCTTGACCTTTCGTCAGGAAAGGACTTAGGCCAGATGCGTACTAAGTAACTTAGGTAAAAAGTCAGTTTTCTCTCTTAGAGCCAGATTCTGCTTTAAGACCCACCTTTTCTCACGCTAGAATGCAGCACATGACACCACCATTCATATTCTTTAGTTAAATGTAAAATAGAGTAGCCAATGTCGAATTTGCAATAAATGTTTTCTATGCAATTCTCGTTCCGCGTTGTACTTCCCGCGGCTTTTTGCCAGTCATTATCAGCCATTAGGGAGGCTTACATCCAGTACGAGTACGAGTTTTCAGCTGCGCAACCGATCTACGCGTATTGAGAGGGAATCACCGTCACAACTCGTACTCGAGGCAGCCGTTCCATACGAGTTTATCAGCAAATCTCGCACTGAACAGAACGAGTTTGGAATTGATAATATTGGCAAAAATAAATGTGCAAGTCATAAGGAAGTCCCTCGATAAAAAGCAGATGTTCAAAGGCAACCTCTTGTTTTGAAAAGGAACACAATATAAAGCTTTATTCAAGAGCTGTTGTCGTTGAACCACTCGGTCATAATAGTCTTCTGGGAAGGGCCTAGCCATGGAAGGGGACTAAGTGGAAAGACTTTCACAGAACGTATATTCCATAGTTGAACGAGGGACTAAAGTTATTAATACACTTCAAGAATAATCCAACAGCATCCTCACGACTCGGAATGTCATTCTTGGTCAAGCGAATTTCAGACGGCGATTCATCTTCATTCACTATAGCGAAAGTTCAGTAAAAGGAGGCACTGGCTTTGAAGGGATGTAGTAATAGCTTCGTGTTTATCTTCAGAGTACGATAGGGTCCTATAGTATCCTGCAACTCACTAAACCCTTTGAATAAAGACGCAGATCTATTGATTTCAATAAATCTCGTGGTCGTTTTGAAGGCGGAGATATCTAAACACACGAATTTGCAGTACGAGTTCGAGTGTTGAGCTACGCGGCGGGTGAACTCGTACTCGTACTGGATCTAAACCTCCCTAATGTGAGTTGGTAAGACTTAGTCATAAAGGAAATATCTGTTTCTTTCTGGATGTAGTTCTCTGCCATTTTTTACATGTTCTTACGCTCCTACCATTTGTTCTCCACGTGTTAAACATATCAAAAATGGTAGGAAAATCGCATGCGAAATTTTTTTTCGTTGAACTGAACAAAATTTTTATATCTGCACAATTCTCTTTCTGAGATTGTAGTTTACACGTAGCAAAGTTGGAAGCTTGGTTAACGTATGAGAACGTTCTTTTTCGACAGATATAGATTTCGGTCAACCATGGCGACGCGCATTTGGAGACGCGGTGACTTACACGGACTGGCAGCGTGATAGCTATTATAGTGCTATTCAGAAACTTGTTGGCAACAGATGCAAAGTTGGTCTTGAATTTGACCATATCAACCTGGTCAATTATGGTAAAATGAAAACTGCTCTACCGAAAGCTGAAATGGTCGACGTGGGTGATGTGACAATGAAGATGAGGATGATCAAGTCAGCTGAGGAGATAGAGTTGATTAAGAATGGTGCTCGAATTGCCGATATCGGCGGATACGCTTGCCGCGCGGCAATTGCGGAGAACGTCCCTGAATATGAAATTGCAATTACCTCCACTCAAGCGATGATACGCGAAATTGCTGCAACATATCCACATGTGGATTTAATGGATAGTAAGATATTTTATTGGTTTTTTCCTTTCTTTCATTTTTGTTGCTTTGTTCCCCTTACTGCTGGTAGAATATTTCACGAACAAGTACGAATTACATGTTACCTCCAAGCCCGCAGCTTGACCTATGTTTCATGGGTGGCAGTATTGTCTAAGAGGAGTCACATGGTACGAAATTTGAGAGCCTATTTCATACTCTAATATTATCAAAACCAAATGGATAATATGTGTCCAGAAAAACTGAACTTTCTAGCATGTCACAAAGATCATGGTTGAGCTCAAACAGAGCTTCACGAGATCCCTCCTCTGTAGCTACAAAGGAAAAGAAGCTATAAGATTGCAAAAAAATTTTCCTAGGGTTGGCAAAAGGCTGACGCCCTTATACCCAGGGGTGGCATTGCCACTCGCATGCCACCCCATGGCTACGGGCCTTGTAACCTTAGTTCTTCTCCTTTTACATAGCAGCCACACTTGCATTGTGATTTATTCGAAAAATTGTTGCCTTGTACATCATCTTTCAAGAGCTTTTCTCTGGAAAAGCTAGAGGATTTAATAGATAGCAGTAATTCAAGTTTACTGCAAATGTGAAAGGCACTTTCCTTTGGTGGGGGGGGGGCTGTTGTGCAGAAATTCGTCCAATTGTGACTATAGTAGGTCACGGAAAACACTATGCTCAATGGGATTCTAAATTTCCTGCACCATAATCTACTTTCTTGCAGTTTTGTAGATTGTGATATCTTTACCAACACAATGGTGATAGTGTCAATAAAAGTAGTCAGCATCTCAAATCGCTTTTTTTGAGTAGCTCGTTTTCTAACTGGGTGTATCATGCTCCCATTCATAGTTTCGTAAGGGCTGACATATCCATAGACGTTGTCAGTTAGCTTGAAGGAAGAATCAATTATTAGGGCAGCTATCCTTCATGAATTGTTCAATTCCACTCCTATTTCATTAAAGTCATTATTTTTCTTGTTTTGAATAATATTATTGCACCATCTTCTTGCAGTACAATTATAGCATTTTTTTAATTGTATGACTGGGCGACCAAATGTCACCCAGTACACCAACATTTGTCGCCCAGTCAGCAGAAATTGTTTAATACTGGGCGACAAGACCAGAGGAAAATTCACAAGCAGCAATGAGATCAAAATTGACAATGAAGCTATATAACTTGAGTCTTGAGTTTTTCTTGCCACCAACATCAGTAACTAGCAAAGAGAACATTATAGACCAGGAACTCTTGGATTTCATCCTGCCAGCAATATTCAAAATATACGCAGTGGTGATTTCTAAAAATTCTAACGAAGGGGACAACCACGCCCATAATTTGGGTGCGGCCAAGCTGCAGCCACGTCCATATTTTAAAGTGCAGATAAGATACATTATTTTAATATTGTTATAGTATAGTCAAGAATTTAAAATGTCTCAGCAACCATAGAGCAGCGCAAGATTAACCATAGCATTACGAAACACTTTAGAGGCCAGATCAATACACTTTGAAAAGCAAGGCCAATACAAGATTTTGTAGGGAGACTCAGTCCCCCAAAATGAATAGTAATTTTAACAAGGAGGGTTCCACCCCCGGAGCCCCCCTAGAAATCACTCCTGAATCTACGTCACATTGCAACTCAAACTTTTCACAGTGAGACGTAGAATCCATACTAAGACCAGTTTTTCCTTCGCAGCATAATTATAATCGATGAACAGAACTTTCTTTTGCAAGAGAGCGTTCTCCGACGTTCAAGAGGGCGTAGCCTCGACATTTTACGTCATAACGGAGGTGGGTGGTACTAGATTTGCTACAATGCATTAAAGGGGGTGGGTGGGTCATAATGGATGAATTTAGGTGTTACGTATGTGTTGAATGGCCTCTGAATTGAGAAATTGCTTAACTGGTCGCCAGTGTTGTCTTATTCATGATGCTACAGTAGAAACCCGTATAAAAGACCTGTTTTTATAAGAACCTTGAGGCTAAAATTTCATAGTTTGAACCCCCTAAGTAAGAACAGCAATGAGTCTGAGATGGGGATGGTTCTTATATAGTGGATTTTATGCAGTTGATTTAAAAGTTCATGAGTAGAAATTGTCATAAGCTGTCTGCGCTTTTCAAATTGCACAACATATGATAAGAGTGATATGCAAGAATTCTGACTTTGAAGTGTTCTCAAGAATCATCATGAATTCTTGTGCTAAAAACAGTGTAAATGCATGCAAAGGACATTCATATTCATATTTTCATATTAACTTATTTTTACACGAGTTACCCTTCAGCAAAACTAAAACAATTTAGCTATACATCATAGTCATAATGGTTTAGTTACAATAACAAAATTGAATATACCTCAGGCTGTTCTTCCAGGGGGTTGTATTTGATTTGTTGCCAACTCATCAAATAAATTTTCAGTAGTTTTATTAAGTTAAATAGCGTGGGAAGTTCCTTAATGCTTAAGGGGATTTCATTTACAATACTTGCCAAAAGTTCCTGGGACACTTTCAAAAATTATGAAAAACTATAGCCCTCTCCGCATTTCAATTACTACGCCTTCTACGCACCCCCTTCCCCCATAATACAATATTGGTCTTTTCCTGAGACATTTGGCGTTATTGTGCACGAAACATTTTTCCGGTACCGCATGTACTTCTCTCAAAAACCAACATTGTTTAGGGGGAGGAGGGGACCGAATGTGCCGTCCAGATTAAAAATTTGCAAAGTGTCCCAGGACTTTTGGCGAGTATTGTAGGTTTTAAGAGCTGAGTATGAATATCCTTTCTTTGCATACTCTAGATTATACTTAGGAATCTGGATATTTCTGCGTAATCGCGTATTGCATCTGGAGTGGTGGGACCTTAGAGTTAACTTGTTCCATAGATTTCTGGGTGCAGCTTATTAAAGATCTTATAAACCATAACGGTGCGATCAAATGTAATGAGCTGTTTAACTGATAGAAATTTTGGTGTCCATTGTCTTTTATCCTGGACGTATGAATCATAGAAACTGCTCTGTCTTGGAGACGTTGAAGAAATTCTATTTTTGTGTTTAGATTACATCTGCATACCGGATGTGACTTTCAATTAGGGCTCGATATACATTGCTTAATGAGGATTGAGGGAGAGTGCTTATAAAGAACCTCGTTAAGAACCTTACAGGCTTGAATTGAGAATACCAATCCATTAATTAAGAACCTATCAAGGCTGCTCAGGAAGACCTAGGTTTTTATGTGCGGGTGCCTATAGTATTTCACATTCCAAGGGTTATATCAACATTATTAACAGCTTTGATTTATTTACTTCTTCCCTTCTAAACTGAGAAATTGCTTCATCTCTCCTAAGCCTGGACCTGGTTTCAATCTGGAATAAATACAGATGGAGCACATAACCCCGTCACGACTCGCAAACTACAAAAAGGAGACATTCTCAGCCTGAATTGTTTTCCTATGATTTCAGGGTAAGCTTCTTCCACTTTTCCTTCTTCCATGACGAGGAGTTGGAGCGATGCATTTCTTTAACACTTTTTCCCTGCAATATCCTTAGTTTCAGCCCTTTGAATTGCCTACTTTTCGTGGACAGAAGGCAAGCTTCGTGTACCAGCCTTTGCTAATAAATAGTTAACTTTTTAGTGAAAACATAGATCGCTATATGTGGGAAACAGATGAACTTGCCTCTTCACCATGGCAGACTGTCTAAATTCTTCAGCCTGGGCACTGTGTAACTAAACCGGCCCATGAATTCTAGAATCAGTGGGCAGAGACGTTAAAAAAGGCTGCAAATTTCTGATAGATCCTCAGTTCTAATGTCAGGTCTTTTGTATATACATTACAAAGTCCTCCATATTCAGAATTTAACGTTGCCAGTCCGCCTCTTCTTCACCATACCCTTCACTGTGCAATGATCAAGTCGGAAAAAACCTAGTTCATGTCTTTCCATGTACTCTAAATTGCCCCATTCATAAATCCAAAGGCAAGATTGTTACTACTAGGATTTTGGGGTTTGTTCACAGTGAAATGAAATTACAAGATCTGCTTTTCATAGTTTTTCGGCTTCATTAACAAAACTTTAGGTTATGCAAAATTTCCTGAGCTCGGTCATGTTTGCTTGTTACCCTTAATAGCAGAGTTTTTATATTTTGAGAAGCTTGGATAGTCAGATCAGTAGAATGCTGGATGTCTATTGCATTCTTTCACATTAGCAGAAGGTGTATTGTTAACAATAACAAGTTTAGAAAGAAATCAAAGAACTCAAATTATGTTGCTTTAAAATGATATTTATATTATAGTCACTTTTCTTCCATATTTTTTTTCAAGTTGTTGGTTAAAGGTCATAATTTTTTGATACAGAAATCATGAAGAGCTAAGAAAGTTCCAATACTTGGCCATGAAAACTCTCTTTTAGAATGAAAAGCGTGTATAACAGGAGATAGGTGTGAAGATTATTTTGGAAGCTTGCAAGCCTCGCAAGTTATTTTGAATTCCCAGAACATTTTTGGTAATAGCTTCCAAAATTTTTTTGCATTCCTTAGGTACTATACTGCTTTAGAGAGAACCCTATTTTGTGATCATGCCTCGGAAAAGAATATTGAGATTTGGGAAGTGAATTGCAAAGTGCACAAACGTGGTTTGGAAATCCTCAGACCAGGTAAGACTTGCGGAGAAGTTGCAAAGGAGCTAAATGAGATTTACAAAGAGCATAACCTCTTGCAGCACAGAACATTCGGTTATGGCCATTCATTTGGGGTGTTGTGTCACTACTATGGAAGAGAGGCTGGCCTCGAATTGAGAGAGGATATCGAGACTGTGATAGAGCCAAATATGGTGATATCAATGGAACCAATGGTTACTATTCCAGAGGGGATGCCTGGAGCTGGAGGATACAGAGAGCATGATATTTTGGTAATGAAGGAAGATGGTGGTGCAGAGAATATCACTAAATTCCCGTTTGGACCGGAACATAATATTGTGAAGAACTAATTAATTGTAGTAGTGATTTAAGGGGAAGTAATAATTGTCTATACAGGGGTGAACTGGCTGGGACTCTCTCCGGGCGCTTGCCCAGTGTGCCCGACCAGCAAACCCACCCCTGTGTCTATCATTGATTTCTGAGATAAATCTATGCGATGAAATATAAATTTTGATATTGATAGAATTTGCATCATTGATAATTTTAAGACATTCATTATAATCACAGCTCTTTGTTAAATGCGTGTTCTCTACGTCACAAATGTATGATGGTGCGGGAACATATCTTTATGCAGCAGATGCGTCGAAACTGGGGGGGGGGCTGCAATGACCCACTACTTTTGTATGCAATAGCACTTTTTATTTTTCCCACACATTTTTGCAGCATTTAGCACAAATAAAGACCATTCATAATTTTCTGCTGGTAGCATGAAAAAGTGTTTGGAAATTTCTTTTTTTTAGCTCTTCTTGCAATTCATGACCTATCTCATGGAACTTTTCGAAGATCACATTGTACTATAATAAAGCTTGCTCATACCCCCACTTGAGCATTTTTGGAGGCCACACCCTTCAAACACTCCAAAATTTCATGCGGAGCCTTTGTTGTTTGACGCCTCATTGAAGCACATGTTGCACTGTTCTCGAAATTTGCACAGAGCATATACAGACCAATGCACTGAAGGACGTCTGCGAACTAAGACCTAGTTCATGCGGTGAGCCATAGATGACCCGAACCTATTATAGCATTGGTTCAGCAATGGGGCGACCGGAGGAGATGAGCCAGTGTTGAACCAATGAACAGCTTGACTTTGGCTCGAACCGATGCTTTTCTGTGGTTTCATACGTTGAACCGAAGATGAACTTAACTACTCAAATTGTTAAATGCATAGGTTCGGCTCATCGTATGAGCTACCTCTAAGAAGCACATGAAAATAAGAACGTTGAATATACTGTTAAATTTCCAAAACCACACTCAAGATTTCCAAAACCATTCTATAATAGGCTCTGTGCGATTCATCTTGGCCCCTCCAATACTTGGTTAGCGCATGGTAGCAATGTACATGCGCCCCTTATTCAACTTCGAACGACATTCCCTATTCACGGTTGAATTAAGTATAATAACACTATTTAGCACGGTGTTGAGGCTACATCTTTGGCCTAGTCAATATTGTTTATGGTATAATGCAAGGTGGTTTGCTCAACGAATGCAAGCCAACATATTCAAGATGTTTTGTTTACTTGCAAATATGCCCAAATAATGCGAATCGTGCACAGTCTAAAGAATTGCTGGTGGCAACAAGGCTAGCATGTTACCTGTGTTTTCCATGCAGAACATGATTTGGTGCACACTTTCGAAGACTCAACGAGTTTATCGTGTGTAGAAATTTTCATGGCGTTGCTTTGTGGAAATATGTAACTCTCCAAGAACGTTTCGTCCCATCAGGGGCGGATCCAGCGGGGCCATGATCCCCCCCCCAGACGGACAAAAATCGTGTTGAGAAACCTTTTATATGAAAATGGAATTTCCTGGAATTTAACTTGCTTCCTTGAAAATGTAAGAGCTCCTGGAAGATTTTTTGAAATACAATTGACAGCTAATAGCTCAACTACCCACCCCCATTGGAATAAAATATCTGTCCTATTCTGCAAAGGAGTTTTCTCCGTCGTTTTAGAGAGTATACTCATATAATTCTTTAGGGAGCATACCCCCAAACCCTATCCTCCTCTACTACGCTTGCGTTTCCACCCAAGTACTTAACAGCTTAGTGGCTTCTACAACTGCTCTACTGTGCTGATTCCACAGTCAAGTAATATATGCTATGTTTTTTGTAGATAGTAAGGAAAGCATGATAAGCATGGAAAGTTATCAGACCTTCATAAGAAACTCCTGCAAACAGCAAGGAAAGTCTTGGAAAACTTCTAAAATTTCGTTGCAAGCTCGTTGATTTTTTGAGCAATAGAAAATAAACACATAATATATCAGCTTTTATTACTGTCAGTACCAATAGTTCCTAAGAATGTCTAAGCATAATAAAATTTAGAACTCTCAGTGGCATCTACAAACTGAGTTTCTACAAGCAACTGAGAATTTCACAGTGCTTCAACTAACGATCTTTTTTGAACTGAATTTCGTCGCGTACATTATTGTAACGTAGTAATGCACGTCGCTGTCAAAAAGCAAGTGTACAATTGCTATCTACTGCTTCAACGACTGTAATAATATATAAGAAAATACCAGTAATGACTATATACATTAGCTGCAGACCTTCTTTGACCAACTGTTATATCAACAGATTTGTCATTGCAAAATTTCGAGGGAAGTTAGCTACCTGTCTATGGTTGTGTTTCCCAACCATTGCCTTGCTGTTCCCCTTTGATACAGTACTGTGAAAGGGATCCCCCCTTCATGAATAAACAGCACCATACATGAATGGATCAGAACTAGCTGATATCACTAGACATCAGCTTGCCATCCAAACTAGTGGATCAATGATAGTAACTTCCTATTCCTCTCTTAAAAGCTTAAGTTTCCCACTAGAGGTAAGTTCCCCAGTTTAAGAAATGTGAGTCCACGATATCATGAAATTTCCAGTCGATGTACATCAGTGCAACAAACCTGGTCTCTTCCCTATAGGGGGTGTTATACCCTCACAGCTCCTCTTGTGACATCCCAGTGTAGCATGTACCTGTTTTTATATTTATAAAAAGGGGTTCGTAAGAAAGAAGTATTCGACTACTCAAAAAGTTAAGAAAGTTCAGTAATGGATTTTTGAGACCTAAGAAAGTTTATTAATGCATATGTATGTAGAATTTGATTTACTTGTGTATTAAATGCCATGTACATTAGGTTAGCTATCCTCTGGCAGTTTGACTTCTGCCCATTTCAATTGTAGATGGAGCCTTTCACTTTCTTCTAATGTGCATGTGCAAAACATTGGAACTAAAAAAATTTGCTAAGAAAGTTTTAAAAAAAGTTTTGATACTGCGATTGTGGAAAAGTTAAGAAGCTTCAGTACTGGGCCAAAAATCCTACTTATGAAATAAAGAACGTGTGGTTCATGCCACTACCTTCTTATTGGCCCCTTGTATTTGTCTGAGCTGTTGCCAAGCTCTCGACAGGTTGCATACACGCTTTTGTCACTTGATGAAATATGATTTAGAAATGCCATATTTATACTTTCTTTGGTTTCAACATACAGTAGAGTTTGAAGCATCCCACAGGCCCGTAGCCATGGGGTGGCAGATGCCACCCCTAGGTAGCAGGAAATTCTATGGGGTAGCATTTTGTCACCCCATGGATTTTTTGCAATTTTCTGTTGTTGCTCAATCGTTGTAGCTCAGGAGATATTTCCTGAAATTGTGAAAAAGCTCAACCTCGGTCTTTGTGGCATACTAAAAAGCGCAAGCTTTTCCTGCTCACTCATTATCCATTTGATTGTGATAATATAAAGTGTGAAAAGTTCTTAGATTTTTTACCACATGAATCCTCTAGGGCTATTTTGCCACCCCTGAAACACAGGCCTTGCTACGGGCATGGCACCCCCTACAGGTACAGTATTGAGAACAAGCTAGACAGCGAGGGGGTTATTATTTTACACCACTTTACTATCGAAAGCCAGGATTGGCCTTCTTTTGAACAGTTTCAAGAGGTCTCAGTGTTCAGTGCAGACAATTTCCTGGAGAAAATATGACTTGCATTGTTCATTCATTTATGGTATCCGGTATCCTGATCTTTCTGGTGGTCGACCAATGACACAATAGCTATTGTTGGTGGGAGACCGTCTCCTCCGCATGACATCAGCGCAGCTGCTGCAAAGTTCACGTGTCGAACAATGGTCTATGAATTGCAGCTGCCCCTGCTGTGACGTTGTTTGCAAGTGCAGAATATCTAGCTGAATTTGTTAGCTGCCTGCCTTTTTGCAGCACTGACAGGTACAGAGGAACGCGTTGCCGCTGAAGCCTTCCAACTGCAAAGGGAGGGACAATGGCCATCGTTGTAGCTTCACTGGACAGTCCCTTTGAATTACAAAGGTACACTTAATATATTGCATTCATTGTCATTCACTACTTACGTTAAATAGAGAAATCTGGGGTACCTCTTGAAGATATCATTTGATTGCATCAAACCTGTTAACTTTTGGGTATTTGAACTTTAAGATTTAGCTAGGTAAACTTTTGCATGATAAGTCGTACTTTCTGAAAGAGGCCACCCTAAGCTGCTGGATGACTCAGTGGTTAGAGCACAGCCGTACAGAACCCAGCATCAAAATCCATGTGCTGGGCATTCACAGATTGCCGAAAACCAACTCGGCTTCCCATCCTCTCATGAGAATAAAAATTTGTGTTAGCGCTGACTTTGGCAAGAGTAGTGACTGTAGACCAATTCATGTACTATCAGCTAACCGATAACAGCTTGGTTAACAGATAGGACCAAGCTACCTGCAAGAAATCAATTTTCTATTCTAGCACACGCCGTTTAGCAAAATATAGAAACTACAGCTCAAACGAAACATTGTCGTTAATAATATTTCGCTTGAGCTGTACATCATCTTCCATACTAAACGTCCTAGTTTTGCCGTTTATTGTATTTCATCAAATTGCAATGATAGCCAGCTCCCATTTCACTCCTTGAGATGGCAAAAAGGGGTGCCATGGGAGCAGCTGCCCCCCCGCAATCAGACAGAAAAAGAGAAAGGCTTGTCGACACATTGACTTTATGAAGATAAAAAAATTACTATATAAAGCAGTTTTGAGAACCGTTGCTAAAGTCGCATTGTCAACAATGTTTGTTACAGCATCGGCATTGCGCTCTTCTTGTTTCGTTGGCACAGTACGTTTTGGTCTATAGCACCACCCCTGGCCAGCATTCTCCTATAATTGTTTCCATATGGTGGCAACGTAAGGTGTTGTCACCGGGTTGCTTGCTTGCAATTGGCTAAGATTATGTCTTTATTGAAATTAGAACAGATTTGCTCCTTTGTGGAAAACAGTTTAGAATAAGATTGTCAACTACATTACAGCTATAAATTTTTGTCATCAGCAAAACGTTGGGATCAATTTTAGACAGGTTTTCCATGAGGTGGTTTATTAGAGAGAAATACTGTACGCAGCATATTTACTTTCAATTGACAATGCACGAAGTCCAAAAACCTTAGGTGCTTTTGTTACGGAGGTGGTCTTATCGTATCTCTAATTTCAATTGCCCAGTACGTCACCGCGCATGTGCGGTGCCCCGGTTTCTAGTGGACACGAATGATGTGACCCCTTGTGATGTGACCTCTTATGCAATTTGAAACAAAGGTTTTGATTCAAAAAACACGTTCTGCTTCAGAAATGATCACATGAAAAGGTACTTGCTAGCCCAGCCGTATCTGCATGTCATCATGGATGTAGAGGCCATCCTCATGGGTACTTCATCTTTGAATTTAGCATATTCATTGGAGGTTGTACGCTTGACACCAAAAGCAATCTGTATTCAAATGTCGTGCACCCCAATTTCCTTTGTTACTGACCAGCGATAGGTGTCAACAACCGCTGCTTTCTACACCATTGCTTCTTAAAATAGACCAGTTTGATTGTTCGACACGCTTAGCAGTCAGTTCTTCACCATTCCTATCGAATCCCGTCAACACAATGGTTTTCGTGAGGAACTGACTGCTGTCTTCAAGGTATTTACGGTTTTTCTTAATCTTTTCTATGCTCTTTGTTTATAAGAACACTGATTTTAGAAAATTGAGGCTCACAATCACTTAAATTCAAGATTAATTTTAACATAATGCAAGGCTCAAGCTTCATCAACACATGACAACCATTTGCAATCTAGTTATAATATTGCTTTCAGATTTACTTTTGCATTATCGATGCATAATTTATTCTTCTGTTCCGCTCTTACTTAGTTTTATGATGTAGTAAAATCTTGAAGATCGGAATATATTCCTTTGATTTTTTTCATGTAAATTCTTAACTTTTAACAATAGTAATCAAAGATTAATAAAAGCTACTAAACTATTACATTGATACAGAATTAATACAAAGTAAGTCAATAGAGAGCTTACGATTTGACTACGGAGCGCAGGACTACGGATGACTTGAGGCCTGGTACTAGCGCGGTCCAGTACTATCTTAAGAGAGCTTACGATTTGACTACGGGAGAGAACGCATGAAAAGAACTCTGAAAGAGCTTTCGAGCCATGTGCCCTAGATGGCAACGATAGGATATCTTTTGAACTTACATGATTTTCAGACCTTTGGTACTTCAAAATACTTTAAGGATAATTATCACCAAGATTTACGAATATTGAGGCTCGGCAAAAATTCAGGTATCCTTACATAAGAGCGTGCTTTGCTCAAGATATGTAGGCCCATGTCAACATTTGTTCACTATACAATATTGCGCTTAGCCTGGCACAAATTTGGTGGTCAGTGGCATACCGAGAAACAAAGTTGAGTTGCTTTGCATCATTTTGAAGGGCGTGGTTTACAAAGCTTTGTTTTGAACACCATTGTTGAAAATTTACTGCTTCCCCCTACATGACAGGACACAAGGAATCCATTGGATTTATCTAGGATATCACAATTCTTCACCTAAAAGTATAGTTGCTCTCAGATATAGCGCTCTCGGATCTTTAATGTTTGCAGTACGCTAATCACGTAAGCAGCTTTTTCAATGATATTTGCTGGCAGATATGTTGCCTTGGTAACACTGAAACTTATAGACTCGTGCAAGCACCTAACTAGAGGAAATGCCCTGGAGGGGAAAAACCTGCCTGTACAATCACTTTAGAGGGGCAAAGGCCTTATTTTTTATGTAAATCTCGAGGTTAATAATTCTTCTGGGGGCAAAACCATGCAAAGTTTTCATTTGGGGGCATTGCCCCTTGCCCTCCCTGTAGCTACGTGCCTCGATTCGTGACGTAGTGCTACCTAATCCTGAATTGTGAATAAATGCCTCCCCTGTTACGATTTTTTGACAAAAACCAACCAAGACATCTTTTACAATTGAAATGACTTTAACGTAAAAGACATCCACAGGTATTTATAATTAGAGAAATATTCCACATATCCTGCTTATCCCAATCCCCGTCGGAAATGAGAACTGCCCTCTGGAAGGTGAAGAGCTCAATTCTCGGAGTTCTTTTAGCAGTTATAGTATCCTACCAAGGATGGCGCCAGGAATATTCCAACGGGGAGCTGACTCTTCCTACGAGGGGGCTAAAATACGGTTAGCAGGGTACTACAAATGGAAGAAAGTTTCTGAAAAAGTCATTTTTCACCTTCTGACTGGAAGATATCAAGTCCCTTAGCCCTCCCCTAGCGCCACCACTGCGTCCTATTAGCATCTTTTCGTCGAGGAGGCAACCATAATTTTCTGATAGAGCTAACTGTATCTGACGAGGTGTAGTTGAATATTTTGCATGCTTGTTAAGTGTAAATGTCGGTTTAGCATAATAGCCTTCCTTTATACAGTAACATTTTAAAGGAGTATTATCTGACCTAAAATTACTGTCATAGCATCATATCCAAGAAGCATGCTATGCACTTAGGCCCGAAGATCTCCTGCGTGGAGTTAGCTTTGCTGTCAGTGTGGCGGCGTGGAGATAGCCTAAACTATGCTCTTTGGCGTACTGGCGTAATGAAATGCCTATCTAGACGCACAGACCTGTTGATCTTTGCACCTTAGGTGCACGCCAATGGAGCTACTGGGGCACCTTCGGCATTAGTTTTAGACAGAATGCTCCCTGGTATCACATTAGCATCAAGCTGCGAAAAAACTTTTTGATTGAATAATCTCTAATTTTCTACGAATTTAACTAATTGTTTCTGTGTACAGCATTCATGTGTGAACAAAGAACGTCGAAATCGAAAAGTTGTTAGTAGGAGAAGGCTTAAATAACAAATGTGTTCATTAAAAGAAAGTTGACAAGATGAATACGAATGACTTCCTTCAAAAAATGCATTGCAACGTGTAAACACATAATTAACTACGTGAAAATGGAAGTTATTAAGGAAATGTTAAGTATTCCTTTAATAAGAGAATTTCCTTAATAGCATTTTTCTTACTTTTTGAAGAAGAGAATCGTACAAGAAATACTGTAGTTAACTCTTGCAATGCATCTTGGCCTATTCTTGTTTTCTAATGTTTTGAATCTGAACAGTAACAGCTTGACCGCCGGAACGATAGTTGGGCGAGCGTGGACAGCAGAAGCAAAAGGGCACCAACTTATATGGGCACCTCTTTAGAATACCGCCTAACATAAGTACCTCTTTGGGACCCATGGGGACCTCTTTGAGACATTTTCCTTTCATCCTTTAGCAGGGCCTATATTTCACACAATTATACAAGTAGCTCTCTCTTCCAGTTATATGCTGCTTGTTTATATGGGGCCATTCTCGTCAAAATAGAACTGATTCCTTGAATCAGTTTTTCCTTTAATCGAAATAAGTTTTATTAGTATTGGAAATAGTTGTATGGTATGCAACATTAATTTTATCTTATATATAATTGATTTAATCTTTTTCTCTGATAATTATTTAGTTCAAAGTCCCATAATTACTTTATCTTCGTTTTGTATTTATTTTTTGTCTGCGTTCAACAATTATGTTAAGGCTGGATTTCACGTATCGAAGGTTGAATTTCCCGTAACTACAGGTAAGGCATAGTAAGACAATGGCCACAGCTAGCTTAAGGCCTAGCTCCAGAATGGCTCCAATAAGACTACCTCTGATTGCAAGAGAAGGAAGCCTGCGTGGATTCCCATCCCTCTTTCAAAATTTAAAAGGATTTTTCACCATCTTTCAATCCAATGAGCCCCCCCCCTGTCTGCAGAGTCCCTTGTGGACATAAAGAATGGTTTTGAAGATGCATCAGCGACAATAAAGATGTGGCCTCAAAAGGAGCATCTTCGTTAAGTACCAGCGTAGGGGAGTATTATCTTTCCATTACAGTAGCTGGGTTATAGTTATTTCACTAATCAACAATATCTTTCTGGTGATCGAATAGAGTGACGTGTGCCAGTTCCAGGCGCAGATCCAGCAAATCAGGTGACCAGGTTCAACCTTGAAATTCTAAGCACCACGCCCTTTTGCAACTTAGGACACACCCATTTCTAAAACGTTTCTATATCAATGTTATTTGACGGATAGTCATTTGAAAAGGCTATGTAAGCTATATGGCCTCTTTCAAGTCTCTAAAATCTTTCTCTGAATTCATTGAAACTTGCTTGATTTACTGCTTTATTGAAAAAAATCGACTTATCCTTGCTGCATGCTATTAAATGCCTGTAAATTCTACCAGAGTTCCACCAGGACGGCCTAAGCACTCTCCATGAATGACGTTCCCATCGCAACCCGGTCAAACCCTTTGAAGCCTATAGGAGTTGGATTGGGATTCGTATTGCGTAACTTTGACAGGGTTTTGACCGGGTTCAACTCTGCGAATGAATGGTTGACCGGGTTCAAATTTCCTTCTCTATCCCAATTCAAGAGCCACATTTATTCAATAGAGACGCTGGCTGTGCTACTTGATATGGCACTGATGGTTTCAAAATTTTGCTGGCTTATCGTGTATTGTGTTGGGTGAAGAATGGAAGACGATAGTTGCAAGAATCTTGATATATTGGTATCCATTCAATTTTGAATTTTTAACCGGGCTGTTGAGCTCGGTCAACCCGGTCTAAATCCGCCTCTGAATTCAACAATCCCTTTCAATTTCGTAAGAAGACCAGGAACCCACGTTGGTTTCCTTCTCTTGTCTCTTGTCTCTTGTCATCAGAGTCCATTGTCTTCTCGTGGGCTATTGTCTTACCTTGGATACGTGAATTTCAGTCTTTGATAAGGGAAATTCTACGGCAAACAGATAAAAATAATTATGCATCATGATCTAAATATTTAGTGAAGATTATGATAAAATTAGTTCTGCGAATATGATATTAATAAATATATGAAGGTAGATGAAATTAATTACAAAACGAAGATAAAATTAATTATCGGAGAAGCAGATGAAACTTATCGTACAAAGGATAAAATTAAATGTTATATTCTATATAATTATTTGTAATGCTACTAGCATTGCAAATCGTTAAGGGAAAAATTAATTCAAGGGGTGAGTTGTATTTTGACCAGAACGGGCCCCCATTTGTTTACATAGCTTATTTGCTGCCCTACGGAAGTATATTGTGCTACCGTCTTTGCCCTGCGAAACGGAAAATTTTAAGGTTGGTGGTGACTCGCCCCATACCCCCTTAGATTTCCTCCCTTAGATTTCCTCCCTGTCAGCAATGTTTGAAATGTGTGCTC
The DNA here is from genome assembly GCA_018155075.1 of Cassiopea andromeda. Lineage (NCBI taxonomy): Eukaryota > Metazoa > Cnidaria > Scyphozoa > Rhizostomeae > Cassiopeidae > Cassiopea > Cassiopea andromeda. Next base: position 961,652 of record WIPJ01067665.1, read on the forward strand.
AAAAAATTTTTCAGGGAGCTCGGCCCCCTGGTTTCCAGTACTCCTTCCGTCTTCATAGCAGATGGTACTTCATCGCTGGCTATGATAGGAAGCTGTCTTTCCTAAGCCCTAGCTATAATAGGAAGTTGTTTTCCCTATCATACTGCCAATTTATAAATGTTAAATTGGAGCTATAGATGAAAGATTAGGATATATGTTTAGTAGCTTATGAAAGTATTTGTATCTTTTATTAGGACGTCTCACATTTCGTTATTAGGCACTTAGACTCACAGTGCTTGTGGAAGGCTGTAGAGAACTGTTTCGCATCGTATTATTATTAGGTATTTGGACTCTCAATGCTTGTGAAAGATTGAGAGGGCCGTTTCGTATTACTTGTTCGTGAGGTCCATCCGGGGCTCGACTGGATATGAACCAACAGAATCATCATAGTTTCCAGGAAATCTAAGCATATGTGTACATCGTTTATTTCTGATCATTAAATTGTAAGACGTATGCATATGTCCAAAAGTTTTATATAAGTCGTTAAGAAATAAGTTAGTTTAGATTTAAACAGTACACACATAGTCAAGGCCGATCTCCACTGGACGATTTTTGTGACGCTCGTCATAAAAATCGTCTGAAAACCTCACAATTACACATGGACAGTAGTACAAGGAATTTTTAAGGAGGACTTCAACGAGTTGGTCAAGCGCTCGACGAAAAGTTACTCTGGTTTTAACTTTTCGTCGAACGTTTGATGATCTTCCAGACGATTCTGAGTCCTTCTGCGCATGTGTCGTCACGAAGTTTTCAAACGATCATCATAAAAATCGTCTAGTGGATATCAGCCTTGAAACATTATCCTAATCTTTCATCTACAGCTCGAATTTAACATATTTAAATTAGCAGCATGACACCCCCTCCTGTTCACACTCTGTTTTGCCCCCCTCCCCGATGATGCTACCCTGGCTATGTCACTGAGTATAAATATATAACAGTAACCTTGTCTGAACCAAAGTCACTTCGCCTTAGGCCCTGGTCAAACCATAGTTATTAGCAATGGTCAAATGAATCTAACATTTCACCGTTCAGCGCAGAGCAAGGGGTCATTTACCTGTTACGTAGCTCAAGTATTTAGCAGTTTGACCACTCCATCGCAGAGTAGAGTTACGTCTATTCTGTGACTCTATCGAGCCTGCTCGATTCGCGCATGGTCAGTTGCACACGATTCTGCAACGTACACCTAGAAATAATTTATAATACAAAAGCGCAGGCCTCCTGTTTACATTATAGAGGCCACGAAGCTCTAGAAATATTGGTCGGAATTTTGTATTCGTTTGACCACTCTGAGCTGAGCAGCACCGAGCAAGGCAGAGTAAGTGTTGTTTGCTGCTCGGTGAAATGTTGGATTCATTTGACCAAGGCCTTAAAAGCACAACAATACTGTACATTCTGGGAACTCGTATAACTTAGGCACATTGTAGTTAGTGAATAAATGGAAGCAACGGGGCAAAGGGCAAGGTCTGCAACTTCATATACAAAAATGTTCTACAGGAAATTCACATGATGTCAGAACCAATCAGATAAGCCGTTGGTAAAGGTGGACCATATGATGTCATAAGTATCCAATCACAGCGTAGTTTTCCAAACTGATCATATGATAGATATAAGGTCTGTGCAGTTTTGGGGTCTGGGTACGGATAGAACTCGTTTGGAACCGGTCTGACAAGTCTAAGGTAGACTTGGTCTAACACTTCTCTGTAGGGCATCGCGTATGTTCAATTCACGAACCAACGATCACATCTCGGACGCCTCGTTACACAGACGCTGTGTGAAAAATTTTAGGATCAAGCTGGCACGTTAATATTGGACTGATTCTATCCACAGGAGGAAGGAACACGCCGATGGACCACATTTATCTTATGCTAGAAGTTCTTCAACGAGATATCGATGAAGACACCTTAAAATCAGAGGCCATTTCCAAGCTCAACATCCTTTGGAAAGGGAATAGTTGACAGAACATCTCCATAAATACATGTGAAAGCAAAGATCTGCAAGAATGGATAGTTGGTATTCATGGCTTATCTGTGCTATGTGCTTCATTGCACAAGCATCAACGTGTGGTTTCTACAGTTCTTATGGGACCCTGTTGCTTGCTATCATCGAAGAATACAATATTTCAGAAACTTTAGCAGGTAAGAATAACGGCAATGGTTATTTTCGAAGTCATAAATTATTCATCGCCCAAGCGGGCTGTGGCCTAGCTAGACCATGTCATGTGATATACCTCAGCCGGCTTCGCTATTCAAAATTTTAAGAGTCGCTTTGTTCTATCTATTCCGTCCCGTGATCTCTGGATTACATATTCCAAACGATTGGTATCCGTTTAATTTCACGTGGCCTAAAGTGTATAGTTTGCTGCATATTACTGTATAAGTGGTTTTAAGAAGATTCACATTTTTATGCTGTTAAAGCAACAACTTATTTATCTCAATGATTTAGCGACTGATTTTCACAACTTTTACTCCTAGAAGTAACAGTTTGGAGTTTTCTTTCATTAAACTTGCTGTAATAAAGATGTGTATTTGATTCTGTGGAATTAACTTTACATTTGGAACCTGACTGATTGCAGTGAACAGTCGGAATCGAAATGTAGTCGAAAACAACTTATGTGCAGGAGCCAGGGGAATCCCCCAAGAGAGTTAACGGAAACAAGTCTGGAGTAGGCATGCAAAGTCAAACGATATTTTTCGTTTACTAATTACCCAAGAAACGAACAATGCTAAAAGTAGTAATGGTAGCTAAGTCTGATTTAAATGATTAATAGCTCTTGAGACAAAAAGCAACTTATTTATGCTTTATTTGGGAGTTTAACAGCAAGTTCTCGTCTGCTGGATATGATCACATGGCTTAGGACATTTCTCTTAACGACAATGATACGTTAAATATTCCCCTTGCACGAAAATACTCTTCTGTCTCGAGGCGTGGTACAAAACATTTCTCCAATTTAATTTAGTGCTTGTGGGTTTGGTTGAAACCTGTGTAATAGTTCTCTATCATTGCAGATGGTTCCTTGATCAGTATCATTCAATGTGTAGATTAAAAGTGGTTTTTGTAAGTTCAGTGCTTCTTAGGTACTTCTACCACAACGTTGATTAATGACTAGGTTATCCTCAAAACATCTCTAAAATGAGTACAAATAAGACTCCATATGTGTGGTGGTAATTTTTTGGCATGGAAAATCCAGTTTTTAGGGGTCCAAAATGCAATTTTTAAAACATATAACTTATACTTATGGAAAAAGCTTGATGAGAAAAAAATCCAAGGAACCTACAAAAAGGTTTTAAAGGGCTTACCCCAGTTGTCTACTGTGTTCGAACACAATGTTTTGGCCTATGGCAGATATATAGCTGATCGTCAAAAATGAAAAATAAATTTCTACCAAGTTACAGAATGTTGCATTGTAAATGATTGCCAAGGACAGTCTGGTAGTTTTGGGAGAAGACTTCGGACCTCTTCGCACCTTCTTTTGGTGACCCCAACTCGTTAGTTATGCAACAGTTATATTGTTGTATGAGGTGTTTGCTTGACAAACAGAGAACAATAAGCACGAGCGAGAAGCCAGACGAGCTTATTTTCGGACACTCGTATTGAATTTCGTACGCCTGATTCCAAATTTATAAACACTTTTCCTCAGATTGCCTCCGTTTTTGCTGAGACCTACAATTATTATTACTTTTCCCTACTACATTATTGTAGTGTGATAAAATGTGTAAGTTTAGCAGAGCGTTAAAGCAAACAATTCAAACAATTTGGTTATAGGCTACCTTGTCTTAAAACCGAGAGCAGAACAGTGTAATTATTGCGGTATATACAGTACAAAACTTGACCTAAAAATACTCAAATAGGCGAAGTATGTGCGTCTTGGTGAAGCTTTCATTATTTAGCTATCACCTAATTTGTGTCCCTAGTTTGTGTAGGTCGAATACATAAATAGTGATAGACTCCTAACAGCTATTTAACTAAAGGTTTCAGTGAAACATCTTGCAGACATTCCACCATGAACCAGTTGCATACAGCTGTTTACACCAGCATAATAATAACCCTCGTTTCATTATTCCAAATTGAATTTCACATTGGTGTTTGCGTTTACTGCTTTTGTTCACATTGTGCACACATGCGAGACCTGAAGCAAAACTTTCAGAATGACAAATTTCAGGGTAGTGTGGCATTCGTACAAGAGGAGTTTTTGAGCAACCTTTCGTCTGACTGTTTACAATACTGAGAATTCTAGCATTTACAGCATACCCGCTTACGCCTTCTTGTAATAACAAGCTAGCATATAAATTATATACATGCAGTTTTACTGGGCCCTAATTACCTGCTTCAGTGGCCATGCATCAGACTAGAAATGCAGAGATGGGAGGGGCCTTTCGCGTCACCAGGTGTGAGTTGGACTTCAGCTTTATAAATCCTGTATAGAATACACCTGGCTTCGGGATTTTGTTATGCTTAACCTAAAGATCGATATGAGAACCCAGTAGCAGTATATAAGAAAAGAATATTGGTAGTTTATTGAAGTTTTGAAGCCTAGAGGTCTAATGGGCCTAAATTGTTCTCGTGCGTTTATATATTCGTCTTGTAGCCAAGCAAGTACCCTCCTCTGAATTTCGGCTTTCCAATAAAAACGCGATAAGTTTTGCAGCATTAGTTTTGCTATTGAATTTCGCAATGTTATTGTGTTGTGGTTGTTTTTGATCTTACACGTTTTGAATAGGATTGTGGATGTTTTGAATGTGAACTGTGTTAACCGCATATTTGTTCGTATTGCATAGAAGAAACTACATCAAATACAAATACCACTTTCTGTAGGCACCTTTGGTATTGCTTATAGCGATATTTTTTCATGCTTATCTTCACACAATATCGTTATTGAGGTTTGCCGCTGTGCATTGCAGTCTTTCAGGGTCATCGCGATGGAATCCCAATGGGGGGGATGTGGACCGACCGAACGTGTTTGAAAGGATATGGGGTACTTGAGTAATGAGCAGGAAAGGGGGTTTAGCCTCTAGAAAATTTGTTGAACGCCACGCCCTTTACTTTGGTTATAGGTGTGAGCAACGCCCTTTTGCGTCAGAATTGTAGTGGAAAGCATGAAAAGTAGCACTTGTTGAAAATAAGAACAGCCTACGATATACCGAAAAGAGGCAAGATTTGTCGATAGAGCTTACTTCAGGGGGGTGTGACACCCCCACGTCCTCTCGTGACGGCCTTGCAATCTTTCATTGTCAACCGGCCATGGCCTAGAACGACTTGTCACGTGCACTACAAGTCTTCAAATTTCAAAATTTCAGTTGTTACGAAAATGTATATGGTCCTGGAAAATTTTTCCTGGTCCCCACCCCTTGTCTGTTAAGTACTTAAGTCGTGGCCTTGTGCCCTTGCTCCAGCATCTTTGTGAAAATATAAACTATAGCCCTTGTCTGTTCCTAGATTGACACTACCTATCTTGGTTACAGGCCCGTGGGCAATGGGGCCATAGTGAGACTGAGAAGAGTTGATATTTGAGAAAGGGGCTTTTCAGTAGCAGTAGTCGTTATGTACCCTAATTATTTAATTTTGTTGGAAAAATATCCTATTTATGCTATTAATTTAAATTTCTTTACTTCAGCCCTAATTGCATCGGTATCATACAGTCTTTGCTTGCTATTTGGTGGCATTACAAGTCCACTTAGCAATCGCTTTGGATGCAGGAAAGTGGCTGCAGCTGGAGCAATAGTGTACGGAGGAGGGCTTCTGCTTGCCTCGTTCTCAAAAGGAGTTGTAATGCTGTTTGCAATATTTGGTGTTTTATTTCCTCTGGGTGCAAGTGCTGTTTATTTTGCATCGCTCATGGTTCTGCCTCAACATTTTGAGAGGTACTATTCATTGGCAGTTGGCGTAGCTACCAGTGGCGTCGGTGCTGGTGGATTCGCCTTTTCTGCGCTCATTGAAACCTCCTTGACGTTGTATGGGCTCAGAAGCACATTTAGAATTTTAGCAGGGACAGCAGTGCTGCTTTTCATTGGTGGATTGATTTATGGTAGAACACCAGAAAGATTCTCAAATGTTGGTAAAAATAGGCCCAAGCCGAAGTTGTTTGATGCCAAGATATGGAAAAACCGAGCGTTCCTTATTTGGACCATAAGTGTCTGCCTATTTTTCATGGTTGTCTACATTCCGTTTGTACACTTGGTAAGTGAATTCATATAATTTAGGTTCCAATTTAAAACAGTCCCCCAAGTTTCCTCATTTATTTTTATAGTAATATTGCAAATGCTATGAGGTTGCACTTATTTGTCTTTGATATTAGATGGGTGAAAGGCCCTTGATATTGGGGGGTGAAAGAGAATTTTTTTATGCACAATTGAAGTGCTTTAGCATTGCGAATTGCAGGGTATGTTACATTAGGATTTTGCCAGACACTATTTTTTTGCTCCATTCATATCGTTTATAACTGGCAGTTATGTCGTTTCCTTCACTGTGTTTCGGTATTGGCTAGAATAGTCACTGTTATGCTTATTCAGACGAATTGTAGTCGAGAGCTGACGCGATGTGGCGCTTCTTAAAATGCTCTGACATCACAGTTATGCTACCTACTGAAGCAAATGTAGGCGAACTGCATAAATGGTTGTAACGAAAGCAAATTATGAAAAGCTGAGTTTGAACATTTGCGTTATACTGTACATAACTTTACTTCGCTGTGTTCCTCTTCCAAGGTAGCATTTTTAGACTATTTAATACAGATAGAACAGTAAAAGTGCAGCATTTCGTTGGATTATTATAAATGCTAAGCTTCCATTCTACGATTTTTCAATACAATTTGTAGCATCCCAAGTCTTAAATCCAAAAGCGCTGGAGAAGGGATGGCATGGAGGACTGCAACTGAATCCGTTTCGTTCAGACAACAATAGGAACAATAGGAACTTCGGGCAATTTCATTGACTGCTCTCTGGGTAGAAATTTTGGAGCCCCCGTAAATTTGAAGTCATCGTATGCCCATGCTGAAATCCTTTGTTGTTTAAAGTTGCATGTAACATATTTGATAAAATCTCTTCTCTCTTTTAGGTAAAACATGCTACAGATCTTGGCATATCTGTTACAGAGGCCTCCTTGCTTCTTGGATACATCTCAGTTGCTAGCTGCGTCGGAAAAGTCTTCTTTGGCAAGCTAGCTGATTGTCAATGGGTCAATCGCCTTTACCTGGTGCAAATAACTGTTCTTATAGGAAGCGTAAACCAGACTCTTTGCCCACTATTTACGACCTATGAATTACTAGTAGTTTATTGTTTAATTTATGGATTTTTCGATGGATGTTTTGGTGCATTGCTGGCAATCCTAGTCGGTGACATTGTTGGTCGGGAGAAACTACACAGTGCAATAGGAGCAATGTACATGCTATCGTCACTGTTTTTAATGGTTGGACCACCACTGGCTGGTAAGTGTCCACTTGCACTTTTTTGTTTTTCATTTCGTCCTTTTTATGCAGGGCATCTATTAACATTGTCACTACTGAGCCATTGTTCCAGTAGGCCCTTCCCCTGACCAGGGGTGGCGCCAGCCATCGTAGATTGGGAGGATTTTGTGTGCCACGCCCTAAAATTATAATGTGATTTGGTTGTCACACCCTTTTCAAAATCTTGCTAGAGGTCCCTCCAGTGGTGATTTCAGGACATTTTAACAAGGGAGGCTCTACGCATAACCACGCCCATGTTTGGGATGTGGCCCAGCTACAACCACGCCCATATTTCCAAAAATGGAAACATAATAATTTAGTTTAACACTGATATAGTATACAACAATAATAAATGCTTCAATAACCATATAGCAGTGCACAGTTGATCATAGCACTATGGATGCGAGGCCAATAAACTCTGAAAAGCCAAGCTAATGCAAGAGTTTTAGGGGGGCTGAACCCCCCCAAAATGGGCAGAAATTTTAATAAGGTGGGCTCCGCCCCCTGACCTCCCTAGAAAGCACCCCTGGGTCCCTCACCCCATCCCTAATATTTTCTCATCGAATTTTGACGAATTAGAAAATTGATCTTGGTGTGAAGTGAGGTGGTCTTGTCCCCCTAGTCGCCTCTCTTGGTGCTGCCACTGCCCCTGACCTATTAACAGAAAGCTAAATTTTAGAGTTTTAGTCCAATAGTTTGGACACTTTGTAGCTCGTTTGATAGTTTATGGGCTCAAGGGTATGCAGACCGAGCTTTGCTGCGTATGAAAGAGATGCCTCGTATAGGCTTGGTAAGGTAGTCCAATGTCCGTAGAAGATGGCCGGAATAATATCTTAGCCATCTTTATGCAACCCTAAGAGTGTAGCAGAAGGGACTATATTGAGAATTGGGTGTGGTAGCCTCCTATGGTGTGAATATCTCAACAACCAATTCAAATTCATCTTTTCACCAGTCCTCAATTGGTCAGCTCTATCATTACATTGTTCACTACGTAAAGAATTGTCGGAAATTTTGTGAAATGGCTCAATACTGCTCAATCACATAGTTGGAGGTATTGTCCTGGAACAGCAACAGCTACCTTTGCCCTCGCTTGGAAGGGCAGGAATTGTATACTGGAAATATGTACCTAGAAGGTTAATAATCCTGTGGGGGCAGAGCATGTCACCTGTTTCATTTCAGGGCATTGCTCCTCCGTTCTCCCTATAACTATATATCTATTGTAGCTGGGATTTTAATGAATCGTGTCACAATGCACAAGTTATTGTTTCTGAAAACCCTTTGTAATTGGGTCATTGTTCTAATGAGGTCACTGTGGCTTTTTGAATCAGCATGGACCAGCCTTCTAAGGGCCTTAGGAGCAGCACGCCTTCTAACCGGATTGCTGATTTTACAGAGCAGCTTAATGCACAAAATCATAGCCAAAGATGAAAACATGTGTGTGTTGGTCATGCCTTGGTTTGCCGTTTTCTATAAGTAACTTCGCGTGAACGCATTAAGAATTTTCTCTGAGATTCTCTCCAGCTGCTCGGTCTTCGAACTCTTATTATCTATTCTATTTGACTGAATTCTTTGGACACTTCCGTGACACATGTTTTAAGAAAAAAGAAACGTTTTTAAGGCATAACTTGTATAGCTGTTAAAAGCTCTTAACGGCTGTTTACGATGATTGCACGTGATTTTTTGAAGGTCATCCTCTTCGCAATTTCTAAGATCAATGGCACCTTCAAATGCATTCAAGTTCAAAAGTCTAATTAGCAAAGTAGAAAGCTGCCTAGATGCTGCTACGGAGCTAGTTGCTGCAATTCCATTATGTGAAAGAAGTTGCCAAAACTATGTCATAAATAGAGACATGTATCTGTCGCACCCTGTTGCAACATTAATGCATAAATTATTACACATCTTTTTTATACGAAAAAAGTTTATAAGAAAGTGAAGCTCTAATGGCCAATATATTAAGAAAGCCTTAAGAAAATCACAAGGCTCAATTTCCAAAATTAGATGTTTTTGCTGGACAAAAGTTGATGTTACATCACAATTACAGTCCAAATGTTGAAGATGGAATTCAAATTCGAGAATACACGATAAACAAAGAAAATGTAGCCAATTCTAGCCAGTTGATTCCAGTAAAAGTTGAGAAAATCTCAGGCTCAATTGCTGGAAAAGTTAAGAAAATTGAGTCTCAGGTGAAATGATGGTTTTCTTATGGAAAAACGTGTACTGTATTTATCTATCTAGAGTGTTAATGAACTCTTTTATGTTTTTCTAGGTGTCTTCTACTCTCTGTCTGGGTCTTACGATTCAACATTTTTCATGATCGGAGCTGTAATGGCTATCGCTTGCTGCTTGATGTTCCTGATTCCCTTGTTTCTACCACAGCAGACCGATGTAAGCATAATAACAGGCGATGAGATATGTGACTCTTCTGCAAAACTTCCCGATAAAAAGAATTCCTGGGTTGTATATGATTCTGGTATTGATCTTACAATGAAAGATACTTCAAGTTTTGAATGTACTATTGACACAGAGAGAGAACGGACGGAATCCAAATCTTCCAGTGTAGAGATAATTAGCGAAAGAAGGCGTTTTAACTTCCTTGACCGGTACGTTCGGACGCGAAGAAGGACTTTGGCACCAGGAAATCTAGTCAATACGTACGCAGTTAGCAGTTTGGAGCTGAACGATGAACAACTTTTTGTTGTGGATAGAGTTACAATTGTGTAAGGTAATAGCAAATTAGCAAGAATTAGTCTAATATAAAAATGAAGAAATGTATTAAATTCAGCTCATGCGCTATCTCCTTCGTGCAGGGGTATCGCACCAAGTGCGTTTAACAATGTTTGCATAGCTGATGGAAAAGGGTATGGGACCAGTGTCATGCAGAGAATAGTGTGGGATGGCCTTCAGGCCTGTGTATCTGTAACTTAATCAGTGATGTCATTCAATAGTCCGCCATTATTCACATGATTTGGAAGCCGCTACGTTTCATCGAGGCCTGGGGTGAGACCAATGTTTAGACGTGTCTGTGCGTGCATGTATGTGTAGCAGCTTCCGGGCTAGCAACTGTTGGTGGGTGTCAAGTTCATTCAATGTTGGAAGTTTTAGGAGGAAGGATTATCGACCAACTGCGTATTTTTATGTATCTGGAAACCCATAGTTTCTTTCTACTGTTGTTGCTTCAAAATATACCAAGTTCTTTGGATATTGATTCTTGATTCTTAGTCTATAAGATCACAGGATCAAACAGCTTGTTCATCGAACTCTCTGCTGCTGCCCACAAGCTCGCACTGGCACAAAGTTTCCGTATTGTTGCAAGTAATGGCCCACCTATATACCGGTTGGATTTTTTCTGGAGCTTTCTTGACGATACTCTTTGGCACCGGTAGGGGGGTATAAAAGAAAGAAGGTTAACATTTTTGCTACAAGGACACAAATTGATGGGATTTGCTAATAGACGGGGGAATCAATGTTCAATAGACGGCATGGGGGCCCAAACATTTCAAAATTATTGCAATTAGTTGGTAATATTGTCTAAGTAAAAGGTATATAGTTTGTTTTAATTTCCTTACTTGTTAATATTGATTTGCGTTCACAAAGTCGATGTATTTTATATACTTATCCTTTTTAAAACTTTGAAATCTTTAGGTTAGCAAAATAGGGGCTGGATTTTCTTCAAAATTGCTTAGTTGGGGGGCGGTGAATAAAAGGAAATGGGTGGTGCAATTTTCAAAAATTTACAATCGGGGCCCCCTACTATTTGGTGCCAACGAGAAGCCTTTGAAGACTACAGGTCAAAGGTAATTGCGTCTACGCTGCGGGTTTACTGGACAGGATAGAAACTAATGATTAACTTTGTACCGAAAGAGACCATAAATGCCTTTTAGCAATTAGAAATTTTTTATTTTCCTACCAGTTTTCCCAGAATGCATTGCTTCAAAATTATTTACTAGATATTACGCATATGCGGCCTAGCTTCGAAATTTGTAGGACGCATGAATGCTTTGTGGCCAAGCAGCATACAGAGATATTTAGGGCTGTTGCTGAGAGGGCTATAGGGGAAGGGTTTGGTGTCCCCAAGGATCGCACAATGTAGAGTTTACTCGGCCGATTTTGGAACTTCAACTGCCTACCCAGAAAGGCGCAGTGAAGCTGGTAGCATTTCATAGTCGGCAACGCAAGACCTGAAACTCCCAGAAAATTATTCAGGCATCGCTCCTGGGTAATATGTTATTGCAAAATTTATCCCACAGAAACTTTGGTATCGTAATCATGCGTATTTATGAACGTTTAGATCATTGCAAAATTGTTCGCATGCACTTTATAGCATCTTTGCAGCTGTAATGCAACCTTAAACTCACAGTACACGTTTTTTTATAAGAAACCTAGCTCAAACCCTAGTAGCAGGAGTTTCTTAATTTTTGGTCATATTCTAGTTCTAAAAGTTTCTTAAATGTCTCTAAATTTAATGAAGAAAATTGCGTTGAAAACGTACAGAAAACGTGAATTTAGCAAACTATTAACACTATAGCAAACAAAATGCCTCAGTGCGAGCTAGAATCCAAAGCAATGTCATTTTCACATTGTTTTGGTTCAGCGTTACGTTGAGCTAAGAGCCTTCCATGTGTTATTTGTCTAAAGTTTCTTAGCTCTTTCCTTGTACTTCTAAAAGTTTTTAATATTTAGGTTTTCTAGTACTAGGTTGCTTACAGATCGGTTTCTTGTACAAAAAGCGTGTATTTAGTGAAGTTGAATCTTCGTTGTGTTTGGCTTATATGATAGATTCAAGCTTCCCCTACCCTTGACGCAATGCCATATATCTTGTACCCTTTCATCGCACCTTCTATGCTTGGAATGTGAAATACATGGTATGCAGTGACGTAACTGACGTAGGCTGGTGTTAGGAGAACTCTAAAGGGCCCCCGAGCTCTTGAAGTCCTGAAGGGGCTCCTCAGAGATTTTCACGAGAAATTTTTTGTATTATTTGGAGGGAAAATCAGGGTGGGGCCCCAATCTTACAGAATTCGTAAGGCCCCCTAGTGACCCTGTTACGTCACTTATAGTATGACACCTCTAACGTAGGCATGCGCGTTCACTTTAATCTACCTTATAAATGATATGTAGTGTCAACATAGGCTAATAGCCCTTAGCGCATCTAAACATCAAAAAATTTTCCTTTAAAGATCTTCTTTGTAGTTTTTTTGAGGTTGTGTTTTTGCTTTTGGAGACATATTGAAGGTAGATTTTTCAATGAATTCCTATTAAAATTACGTAGTTCATCAAACTAGCGTTTTGAAGCATAGGGTACCAAATAGCACACCCAATGTATCTCGTATCGGTTTTACATTTCCAAAGTGAAAATTGCTTTAAACTTTAGGCTACAACCTGGAATTTCCAGTTTTTCTGGGTATATAGTTGCCAATAAATCCACCCATTCTCCATTACATTGGAGCTCTTTAAAAGCATGACATCTAGCGTAGCTATTCTCGGTGGAGCAGTTGCCTAGGGGGGACTCTTTAAATGCATGACACCTAGCGTAACTACCCTAGGGGGGAGACTTTTTCGTACATCTATTCAGGGAAACTATCCATACTGTCTTAGAGACAAAATTACTTAAAGATTCTTTAACTTCCTACTTAGGATTATAAAATTTTAAAAAGAACATTATGTTAAATTTATTACAATATCGTTGCTGTTTCAAGTTAGATGTATTTATTCGTTATTTTGTATGTTTGTGTTAGACTGATTTAATTATTTTCATTGAGCATGTTCTTCACGTGTACACATTTCTTTATGACCAGATTTGCCTATTTCTCACTTTGTGCAGTGGTCCCCAACCTTTTTATCGCCGCGGACCGTTTAACTTTTGGCAATGCTACTGCGGCCTGGGAGAGGGTGTGTAAAAGGCTCAAAGATCCAAAAGAAACTCAATAGAGTGCTTTTTTTCACTAGGATGCTAAGCTCTGTCACCGTAATTCACGTGACAAGTGGCATAAATATTTCTTTCATGGCCTGTTACGTATTAATCATCCACGGATCAGCTCCGGTCCGCGGCCCGGTGGTTAGGGAACCCTTCTTCATTGCACTAATAGTGTGTGAAGCAACATAGGAGTTTTTCAAGCCAATAGTGGCTCTGAAACATACCTCTGATCTGAAGAAGTTACCCTTCGAACAGCGTGTCATCTGTAGAAAGGTGAACAAGATTTTCGTGACTTTGTGCATTTCCTGATTTTAGTGGTTTTTTCTTATTTTTTATATTTTCTTTAGCCGTGGTGATTTTTCATTTACAAGTAGTGCCCCCCAATGGTTCTTGTCCTTTCTCAAGAATTAACATATCAGAGCTTACTATATCAGGGACGCCGGAGTAGAGTTTCGAATGGGGGTGCTTGGAAATTGGCAATGGAAAAGGGGTCAGGGCTACGCCTTTCAGGGTTTAACCAAGGCCCCGTTTACACTGCCACGGATCACGTTTGGTTCGGATCAAAAGTGATCCGTAGCTTAAAGAATGCCACTTGTATGTAGTCCGGATCACTATTGGACCTTATCCTAAAAGATCGAAAGTGGTACGGAGAACCGTACCAATTTTGGTACGGATTACTAGGAGCAGTGTAGACGGAAGGCCAATCCGCACTACTTGTGGTGCAGATCAACAAGTGATCCGTAACAGTGTAAACGAGGCCTAAGAAAGCACCGTTTTTGAATATAAACATACGTTCTTTCCAGTAGGAACGCAACAGGTAAAGCCATACCTCGTTATCAATTTCAATATTTTTGAGATTAGCATAAATACCAAACTAACAAACGTGTAATTTCTATTTCGTTGAAGTTTCACAATCTTTATATCATACATAAGCAAAACAGTGGGAGACTTCGCCACCCCCCCCTTCCGCTCTGGCGTGCCTGTACATTCATATCGTTCTTCTTAGTGGTTGCTCAATTGTTTTCTAGTGGCAAGCTGTGTATGCCATTGTTTACCAATGTTTGTCATTATAGAGAGAGGAAATGGATTCTTTGGGAAGATATAAGATGACCTGTGTTTCTATAGTTCAGGAACAAGTAAAGATTTTACAATATTTGGAATAAGAAGAAAATTACCTAGTAAGTAATTTCAAACTTTCATAATAAGTCTTTTGCTTGAATGTAAAGTAGCAGATATTGATTTGCAGGGGCGTGCCAAAGTAAGGGGTGTCACACCCCACTTTTGCCTGTTAAAGCTTCTTTTGCAATTAATGCTTGTCGATAATCGATCATTAGTCGTCGGTAATACCAGGGGTGATTTCTAGGGGGTTCAGGGAGGCCGAGCCCCCCTTGTTAAAATTTCTGCTCATTTTGGGGGGCTCAGCCCCCCTAGAATTCTTGCATTGGCTTAGCTTTTCAGAGTTTATTGGCTTTGCTTCCAAGGTGTTACGATCAATTGTGCACTGTTGTATGGTTATTGACGCACCTCTTATTGTTGATTATACTATATCAGTATTAAACTAAATTATCATGTTTCCGTCTTTGAAAAATGGGCGTGGTTGTAACTGGGCCACACCCAAACTATGGACGTGGCTGTACGTAGAGCCCCCCTTGTTAAAATGTTTAGAAATCACCACTGGGTAATATTTGTAAATTTAGTGGCCTGTCGGTGTACTTGTGTTCCTACATCCCCCCTCCCCCGCTCAATAGCCACTGTTAATTTGGCATAGACTTACAAGAAACTAATACTCGACTGTTAAATAGTCAAGATAGTTCACTACTTCATCCTTGGCATCTAAGAAAGTTAATAGCTTTATGCAAATTTTAACTTCAATTATCTGCATATTTAATGTCATGTTAACCTTTCTTCGAGACCTTATCTTCTGCTACGGAGTAAAGTTATCCTTGTAAAATATTGGAATTCAAAACACGTTGCTAAGAAAGTCTCAAGAAAGTTTTAATACTGAAGTGGTGAAAACGCCTAGAAAGTTTCAATACTGGGTCAGATAGGAATTAGTATTATAAGCGTGTAGTTAATGGAATATCAGGGCTTATCCGGTAAAGGAAAGTCAGGGAAACTTGCAACGTTCAGCGGAAAAGTAGCACTGTCATGCTTTAGGTCAGGGAAAAATTGTCAATAAAAATTGTCATTTTTATCATCGCGAAAGTGTTAACTTCTTAGTGTACATTTAAAATTTATCCTGTTCTAAGTTGTACCTCAAAATTTGTGATTTGATCAATCCAAGACAAATGTGGATTAGTTTTGCCATTTACAGGCCCTAGTTAAAGGCATTGTTAGCACGGTACTGTCAGCTGCCAATGGCTGAATGTCGATCCCATATGTTTGGGGGAAAAGGTTGTTTTTTCAGAAAAAGTCAGGCGAAAAATATAAGTTTACCGAAAAAAGTCAAGGAAAGTTTATGCAATTCAGTTAAGTCAGACTAATTTTTGTCAAAAAGTTCGCATAAACCCTGAATATACCTGCTTTTTTGGTGTATTGTCATTACCACTTCTTTCAGTTGTGTAATTTCCATGCACTTACCATCTTTGCTCCATCCAGTGGCACTACTTGTGGATAATCTGGGTAAGGCATGCTATGGTTTGCGTTCTGCTCTAACACATGAAGTCCCAATCGTATGATCTCTTTTGAGGACTGGGATTAAGGGAATACTGGACATGCGTCACCTTATCATTAAAGTGCATTTACGTTGTAAATGCACCTTTAAGTAAACTCCCACGATCTTAGCTGCATTCTCTCGTGCTGTTAAAGTCTATAGCACAAAAGGACGCATAACTTCCTATTTGTAGCGAATATTTTAGCATAATTCCTTTTGTTAGAAGTTTCTCATGCATACTAAATACTCACTCTTGTCCTTCATTCAGGATAGACTTCGACAGCAAAGAGGAACGGAGAATTGAGAATTGTAAGTATTATCGAGTTTACTTTCTTTGCCGCTCTCACATTAGCAAATAGCTAGGTGTTTCCAGCATGAACATAGATAAAGACTAAAGAAGATACTTACATGTAAGGCATTTAACCTTTGCAGACCACAAAATATTTTCCACGCTTGTAAACGAATAGCGAAGCAATGTTGCATACTCACAAATTTTTCCACGCTATCAGGTGGAGAAATTTATTACTAGCATAAATGAATGTGATATTTTAATCTTCCAAGTATGGCCCCGGGATAGACATAGTTATTGCTCCCGGGGGCATCGTTTTCGTTTTAGTAATGTATGCAATGTTAGTTCATAGTTTACGTGATTAAGTAGTCTTGTAACTTTTATGGAATAAGTTAAAAAAAATTCGCGGAGTGAAAAATGACTGGCCACTAAGAGTTGGGTAAGTAATAGATGGGGAGATGTCAAGCATCCGTATAGTCCAGCGCTTCCCGATTGGGGGTGCGAGCTGTGGTTCGCGGGGGTGCAAGAATCAATCGTAAAAGACGAAGTAAATATAGTTTTTTGTCGCAAAGACTATCAGTTAAGATATTTTTTTCATAACTGGTCACTACCGGCCAGCAAATCCATTGAACAAAAATCACGACTTCTAGAAAACTGCATTTTTCGACAAGAAACGTTGTCCGAATGTCCGCTTTTCATTATGTTTTAAGCCTTTTTTGTTTCATTCAAAAGAAGGGGGTGTGAGACTGCCCTCGTCAGGCTCAGGGGTTGCGGCGGTGAAAACGAATGGGGAAGCGCTGGTATAGTCGAAACTTCGTTTCCTCGTATTGTTAGTTGTGAAGCAATTGCATAGAGTCTATTTTTAGCCAAGCAAGTATATATTCTCTATTTACTTCCTCATACATGTTTTTTATAAGGTAACCATCTCTGAGCCTCAATATTGTTAACTTCTCCTAAACCTTTCCTGGAATAAACTGGCTAAATTGAGTTTCTATAATCTATGTAAATTCTATTTTTAACGCTTCAAGTGTAAGAATGAGGCAATATCCATTTACTACTTACTTCCTCTTGAAAGAGATATGTTGGCAGTTTTCCTTTTCGCATATTAAACAAATTATGCTGATCAGGGCAGGGGTATCGTGGAGAGAGGCTAAGGGGGCTAAGCCCCCTTGTTAAAAATATTAGAGATATAGGGGGTTGAGTCCCCTTTCATCGAACACCTTTTAGATTGGATAAGTTCATAACTACACTTTCGCCAAAGGAGAAGAAAGGAGTGGAATGTTTCTATTGATATAAAAGGAATGCTACAACCCTATACTTGCTTTCTCCTTCTTTTAATACTTTCACATACACTGGTTTGACAACCGCATTATTGTCATACATGCAAAAATGGGTATAGTAAAAGGCGTGGTCCACATATTTCCTACAACACAGCCCCAATTAGTTTTTGAACGACACCACTGGGCCAGGGTATAAAACTTATCCTTTGCTACTTAAACTGAAAGGAAGCAGTAGAGTCCTTTACTGTAGAAGAGGAAATTTACCTTAAGGCCCCCGGCTCCTAAAATCCCTGAGTGGTTTATATATAATGGAATGGAAAGTATGACTTCAATAACACAACATAGGTTGGCAGTAATTGGGTCCGTATCATTCTATTTATGAATAATTCACAATGTCTAATCACTAGCTACAATTTAGCAAATATTTTTAATGTTCTTGAAGAATAAGTCTGACAGCTTTACAACTTCCACGACTTTAGCAACATTCTCTCGTGTGCGCCTAACATTTAAGCTGTGTCTTAACAGTGTGGACAAAAACTTGGGGTGAACCTAGGTTAAGAGAATGTCTGCATACAGTGGGCATGTTATTCTGAATCCTCAGTTACACTTTTGCATTAACCATAGCCGAGAACAACGCGTATGTGAACGACACCTCTAGTTCAATTAGTTTTCTAAAAGTCACAATGATGGCATTCTCTGCAATAATGCAGTTGAAAGAAAATAGAAAAAATAAGCGTTTGAAAAGAATTATGCGTGTTACCATGCCACCGTTGATATAAGTACATAATCAGTCACACATAAGCACATTTTTGACTCAGAAAAGCACTCAAAAGAGCTGTTCAAATTACTAAAGCCGCCGTTGCGCATGCCTTAAGTTTAAGACTAACCTAGGTTTGCTCCAGTTCTGTGTCCACACTACATCTTATCACTCCTATCCTGGGGCAAACCTAGGTCGAACCCACCTCTGAAGCTGGGCTAAACTAACCTGGGGCGAACCTAGGTTAGTTTGTGTAGTGTGGATACGGCTTTAGCTTACAGGTAATGTTTAGAGCACAAAAGGATGCATAACTTCCTATTTGTAGCGAATATTTTAGCATAATTCCTTTTGTTAGAAGTTTCTCATGCATACTAAATACTCACTCTTGTCCTTCATTCAGGATAGACTAAGACAGCAAAGAGGAGCGGAGAATTGAGAATTGTAAGTATTATCGAGTTTACTGTCTTTGCTGTTCTCACATTAGCAAAAAGTTAGGTGTTTCCAGCATGAACATAGATAAAGACTAAAGAAGATGCCTATTTGTAAGGTATTTAGCTTTTGCAGACCACACAATATTTACTACGCTTGTAAGCGAATAGCGAAGCAATGCTGTATACTCACAAATTTTTCCACACTATCAGGTGCTTTTCTTTGTTTTAGAGCTTCTGAGCATTAGATTATGTAAATTTGAAGTTAGCTCACAACTCTTGATACTCAACTGCAGTTTGTTTATTTGAGGTATTTGCTGATACACAAGATTGATTTCTTTGCATCATCTAGAATTCTAAATAGTTGTAAAGGTCAGACTAAAAATGTTGCAGAAATCAGAGTTCGGCTAAATTTCCCAATAAAATCTACGTATCAAAACATGGTACAAGCACTAGCTGCCCTAATTCGCCAGGTTCAGTCTGACATAAATATACTTAGAGAAGTGATATTGCCAAAATTGCTTTTCCAACGTAAAATTACTATATAGAACGATCAATTAGGATGTCATAACTGCTCATAATATACCCTGGAAAGATGCTAAGTCAAATATTTTTGTACGTAGACTCTTCTATTGGGCCAGCATTTTGTAGAAAGTAAATATATGTATGGCAAAACTTATATTAATAGTAACTAACTTAGTTGGCGCTTAAGTACTTATAATTTTCTATAATGTTCGTAGATGGCAGCAATGAAAGTCTGCTTGCTTGTAGCTGGTTGTGTTGGCTTGGTATTCCTTGCTCACTGCAATGCAGAGATTGTTGTTGTAAATAGTAAGTTCTCTCTATCTGTTATTTTTGGGCCATAGTGAGACAGAGTGTGCGATTGAAATACAAGCATGGGGTAGTTTTGACTTTTGAGCCATTAGCAAGAAGCAACGTTTCACGGCAAACTCATCTCATCTTCAGCAATGAATATTAAGAACGAGTAGAGTTCAATAGCAGAAAGAATTTGTCGGTAATGATACAAGTTAACGTAGATAGTGCTTCCTAGTTAGTCTTTTTTCTGCCTACCGCGCTTTTCCCGTTTGTTTTTCTTACTTTCATTTTCAAAGTTAATCACATTAAATTACTGGATTTCTACAACAAAAGTGCTTTCGTTCTTCCCCACTATTGCTGAATCTAAGCTCCTACATGTATTCTATTTTCCTTACTTCGGTAAATGGCGTACCCCTACAGACAATGACAGATTTCTGTCTACTGTTGTTCATATTAGCTTACGTGCAGTAGCTATCGGCCTTCCTATCATGGGAAAACGTCATGCAACTTCATTGTGTGATAAAGGGGGCATATGAGGGTTATTACTTCATTTGGGATCTCATTATGCAAACCGGAATAGTGTTTCTATTGATAACTCTTGTGTGCCACAAACTGCCTACAAAGAACTTGAACACAGAACTGATACACAAGAATCTACTCATTCTAAGGCCTCTCACTCTCATTCCTCTTCACCTTCACTATTCTAATCGCTCTGGACTTTCTTGATTATTACTTTATTTCTAGCACTGCCCTATTTGAAAATCTTCTGCTTGCCATTGTGGAAATAAGGAGGAAGAATTTAACACACATCAACAGCGAGCAATGTATTTCCTTGTTTAGCTCTATTGGCTTCTTCTAATGCTTAGCCACATCAGCAGAGGTGACTTCTAAAATTTTTATTAAGGGTGGCTCTAGGTGGAATGTCAAAAGATGGGCGTGGCCTATTTGTAGCCACGCCCATAATGTTAAAGACGAAAGCTCTCAATAGCCATGTAACACTGAGGAAGTTCGTCATAGCAATGCAATGCAATACATTAGTAAGTAAAAAGTCATGGATATGGAGCTCGGAGTACAAAATATTACGAGTATAGTGATTGTAACCGTCGAAATCCTATGGAAGCAAAAGGATTTTCTGCTGCGATAGTAAAAGTTGCGAGGAACATTACCAATCCACAATTCTCAAATTTACTTCCGTTTCCCCCAGTTCCTTGGGGCTTGGAGGGTGCCTCTGAGAGGACTTTAGTTCTGGCACGAGCATTTAGGACCGGATGCCTTTCCTGACGTCACCGATGGCTATTGTGCAATATATTGTGTATATTTTTCACAAGCTTGAATGCACGTTGTTTTTATAAGAGAGTGGTTTAGAGGAAAGTAGTACTAAGGTGCTCAAAAAGTTAAAAAGTCAAGTACTGAATTTTTGAGATTTAAGAAATTTTTTACCATCATTTCACGTGTAAATGGAGCTTTTTCACTTTCACCCATGCACAACACAATGGAACTCCAAAATTTTTGCTAAGAAGGTCTTAACAAAGTTTCGATGCTGGAATCGTGAAAAAGTTAAGAAAACTTTAGTGTTCGAATCACCAGACGATCTACCCATTCATTCCCTTTCCACATCATTCATTCATTCACAAATCATCTTTCATTCCTAGAACTTCTCAACTGTGGAACTCATTGCCACCCACTACTTTCCCTGAATCCTACAATTTGTCGTCTTTTAAATCTAACATCAACAAACTTGATCTTATCTCCCTCTCTACTTAAACTTACTAAAACAAAAAGTGCGGGGCCAGAAAGAAATGTCTTATAAAAAACGTGTATTCCCTTCCTGGAACTGTTTTTTTATAGCAAGCATTTGCATACATGCAAGCCATTCATCTCCGCTCAAGGAGTTAAGAAGCACTACCAAAACAGCATATTTATGAATTGATTGAAGAATATGCTGCTGATATTTGAACTTCATGTCGTTCTTACAATTTATCTGCTATACCTTCCCTTAAGGCAAACATCTTATTTCCCAATAGTAGCATTTTATGTAAATAGTCTGTTGATACTACAGAACTCTACCACAGCACGAAAAAGGGCAACATTTTGACATACTGAAAGGTTTTTTCGTCCGACACTCATCAGAGTATGAAAACGTCGGGTAATGACCTAAAGGTAAACCGAAATATATATCCAGATGCAGTTAATGTGTTAGGATGCGTCTAATTGGCCCCAAGTGTGACCAACTAGAACCTATTAACATAATTGGTCAAAATAATGTTGCCGCTTTTCGTGCTGTGGTATAGTAGCATTTTTTGATTTTAAAACTATCTGCTTTTCAAAGTCTACGACTGCGTGGCTTCATCTTGAAGCTAAATTTCTTCTCTGACAAGCACCATTTTCATCTTAGATTGCACCATGTGCCCCGCAAATACTGACTGTGTAATAACGAACGCAACTTATGCGACATGCAGTTGCAAAAGTGGATTCTTCTTAAACAATACCATCTGCGATGATATCAACGAGTGTAGCACATCGAATGGAGGCTGCAATGTGCATGCCATTTGCAACAATACTGTTGGCTCTAGAACGTGCACATGCAAGAGTGGTTTTGGGGGAAATGGTTTTCTTTGCTACGAAATTGATGAATGCTTGACGAATAATGGTGGTTGTCATGCAGATGCAGTTTGCAGAAATACGCTAGGATCAAGAACATGCACATGTAAACCTGGCTATAGTGGAAATGGAACGTATTGTGGTGATATTGATGAGTGTGGTGAAGGCAATGATGGGTGTGATGCAAATGCAAATTGTTCTAATACAATTGGAAGCAGAGTCTGTACTTGTAAACCTGGCTTTAGAGGTAAAATTTGCTCTTTAAAAATTGAGAAAACGTCGAATTTTCTAGATCAGCAATAGAGGTTGAAATATGCCATGAGGACATGTCCTAACTAACATTTCAGTATAAATTCCTTTTGCGGCCTTTTCCTAGTCTCGGTAAATCTCTAACTTAACTTTTAATGATATGGAGTTGGAAAATGAAGCAGAATTTCCAAAAATAAAGTCTATCATAATGGTTGAATTCTCGTGTTCACGTTGCTAAAATCGTGTTCACGTTGCTTTTGATGCCCTTAGAAAGATGTAGAAAGCAGGGGTGGATCCGGGGGCCGGAAGAACATGGCCCCCCCAAACGGCGATATTTCCTATAGCAAACAATAGTGTTAAGAAGCTTTTCACTTGAAAAAGACAAGTAAGGCCCGCCCCACAAAATCTAGCTCTGGATCTGCCTCAGGTAGGCAGCGGATTTACAAGTAATTCTATCATCTTTCTCCCGTTCCACATGGGATCAGTCACTGGGGAATTTCAGAGACTCTCATATTACGGTCCATAGTTTATTTATTGCAGTCATTTGACTTAAATCAACGATTAGTTTCTAACTGCAATTTAATAAAAGGCTTAATCTTCAAATAAGACGCTTTAGCTACAAATAGCGTGGTAATATAGCTCATCAGTTTTTACTTATCTATACGAGCATCATCGGAAAATTTAGCTTAGTACTGGTGACCTGTGAACTACCACTCCCTTGATATAGTTGACTATTGCTCCTAAACCACTCATGGTCCTACTCGGCTATAAGTGTATTATGGGGGGTGGGGTGTGGAAGAACATGATGCCTCCAGTATCTACGATACTGCATGAATGTTGGTCATGTTGTAGGAGATTTAGCGTGCCATTGATGATAGGACTTTCCGTAATTTGTTTTTAGTCATAGTTGACCAAACGTTTGCAAAACGCCTCCCTCCCCCCCCCACCAAATGAATGTCTAGGCTCCTTCTCTTATTGCGTACTAGGAAACCGCAGGAGCTCTTCAAGTGGGTAAATCCTACAACCAGATATTAGCTAGCAATGTGCTTATGTCCATTTATTCATTTAAACTTTATGGATTATTTGTAGATCGGACTTATTTGGAGGTTTTAGGATCTACACGAACTTTTCAAAATCTTGATTGTTCGACTTCAGACTCTTTACGTTTAGGATCAGTCTATCCTTTAATCCCCATTTCTACCTACGCGGCACCCATTTACGTCAGGACAATGTTCCCACGTTATCAAAAACAATTTCATATGGCTTTGCAATTATCAAAACATTATCTACGCATTTAGCTTTACCTGACAATCAATATTACTCTTTTGTTGTCACTTTTAGGAGGAATTCTAAGTGCTTTGTTAGTGTAATATCTTGCAATATCACTTCTTTCAAATGTTATATATCCTTCACAATTTATTACTTTAAGGAGTTTCCAATAGCTTTACAGCGTGCTCACCAATATTAACTACAGTATATTCCTCCTTAGTAGGAAGAAAGTCGCAAATAGCAGAAATCTCGAGATAGGGTAGAACGCATACCTTATGCGCGGATATCAGAAAAGGCAGAAGAAATAGCAACATATTAATCCTTTTTTCGTGAACGGGACATCAAATTTAGTAAGAAATCGTAATATTTAAGTGATTGTTATTTGAAAACTGCCCCTCCGTCCAATATGGAAACGCCAGAAATTATGAAACAGACTTGTATGGAAGATATTTCTAATTTCGTTTTGGGAATAAAGAAAAATTACTTGGCCCCAATGCACCATCAAGCATATACCTCAATGTACCATCTTTGCATTATGAAGTGATTTGTTAGCCCAAAATTTTCTCTGCTGAATCCTTTCCACCTTCGTCTCTGTTCTTGGAGTGAAATTGCTATTCTTTTGCTGTATGAGTGCTAGCCTCGGGGTATTTTCATATCTGTACTTGAGTTTTTTCAATTTAGCAGAGTCTATGTTAGAAATGACACTCATTTAATTATGATTCGAATCAATTACACTAGGTTAGAAAGTAAATCAACTTAAGTAGGCAGGAATATTTCAGTTTAGGTTAGAATTATCATCAGCATGTACCCTTATGTCTAAATGATTTTGCATATGACAGGCATACCGGAACCGGGGGCAGGGGGCTACAGCCCCAATTATCTGCTACTGTATGATGTCAAGATTAAGGCATTGTATCCAGATAGAAGATTTCAGTGTTGATATCTGTGTTAAAAGTTATTTTAGTTTCGAACAATACCAATTGCAGGCCCACAGGGTTAGTTTCAAGTAAATGTCCCAAGTTCTTCCAAAATGTGGTGGTAGAAGCTACACAAAATAACTGGGATCTTTGATCTGAATAAAGACCTACTAGGAGGATGGTAGATTATAGAAATCCAGAGATTGATTGTTGGGGGGGGGGAGTTTTCCCACCAATTTTTTGAAGTTGGAATCTCATTAATGTATCTTTTTGTCTTCGTTGTAGGAGACGGACAGTACTGCTTTGATGTAGATGAGTGCTTGATTAATTATGGAGGATGCAATAAAACGCACTCCACTTGTACAAACACATTGGGATCGTATGTATGCTCATGCCACAAAGGCTATACTGGAAATGGAAGCGTCTGCTTAGACATTGATGAATGCCAGACTGGTAATGGTGGCTGTCATAATAACTCAATGTGTACAAACACAGAAGGCTCACGGACATGTCAGTGTAATTCTGGATATAGTGGAGATGGCATCAACTGTATGGACATCAATGAGTGTAGCAAGATGTCGGGTGGATGCCACAAATATGCAAAGTATGGTTCTTACCAGCAAAGTCCATACAGGGGTGGCGCTATGGGAGGGTTAGGGGGCTATATCCCCCTCCTGAACATGCTATCCCCCCGTCAGAAGGTGAAAGATTGTTTTTTCGGAGATTTTTTCCATGTATAGTACCCTGCTAGCCGTTTTCTAGCTCCCTCCACGGAAACGTCAGCCCCCTTCGGAAAATTCCTGGTGCCACCCCTGAGTCCATATCTCGACAATGGTCAGAACATTGAGCTGCAGCCAGTGGCGGATCCAGGGAGCCAGGGGCCCATGGCCCCCAAACGGCAATATTTCCTATAGCGAACAATAGTGTTCAGCAATTCATCACATGAAAAAGCAATAAAGC
>WIPJ01067665.1:1002725-1029305 GCA_018155075.1 Cassiopea andromeda
ATTCTATCCTAAACAGTTTGGTCTATACAATGTGTTTTGATTTCATGTTTTTTCTAATCTTAGGACATTCTGGACACAGCTGGTCAAGAAGAATACAGGTTTGTTCTTAAAGATACTATCTTACTTAACTATATATTATGAAAATAAAATTTAGATAGATGAATATACTTTGTTTGCAAGGGTGGTTTTGCAAGCATCATTACAACTTATGTTAGATGAAATTCAATCATTTTTTACTACCGTAGCCATTACTATCCTTGCATTTGCCCCTGTGTTGGGAAAATACTTTTGGGTGCCCCTTATAATGGGATTTGGAGTGCAAGAGCTTTTAGCAAGTGAAATAATGCAGGCTAGGTTTTCTTGATGTGATTTAGACAATAGTTTTCAACTTTATCTAGACAGAGCTCAAAGGAAAAGTCTCAGTCCCTTGAAGAACCCCTGAACAGGAGCATTAAAAATTACTATCAATGGTAGCATTTGTGTAACTTGTGGCATAAACCCTGAAAGTCATGCCTGTGTAGCTGAAAGAACCTCTGTGTAACTTCTGCAGAGCCCTGGTTAAAAGCCATTGAAATAAGGATTAAAATTTTATGCAAAGTATACATACCCCATTACAGTTGTATCTTCTTTTGGCAGAATTATTGTAATTATTTGATATTATTTTGTAGTGCAATGAGGGAACATTATATGAGAACTGGAGAAGGTTTCCTCTGTGTTTTTGCTGTCACAAGTAAAAAGTCGTTTCATGAGATTGATGCATACAGAACACAGGTATATTAGTATACAGTACAGCAACATGTACTATCTTTTTGAAATAGGTTAAAGTTACTTTCGTGTTGTATTTCTTTCCCAGATTTTAGGTTTTAGGGATTAGTGTATGTATACTATCCATAGTTTTGGCTCCTGCAAGGTATGCTCTTCTGGACTATAGATGTTGATAGATAGTATTTTTATTGTTTCTTTGAAGGGAAGTTATAGCTGTTTTTGAATCATCATTTATTGTCATAATCAAATATATTAGAGACAGTATCTTGCAGACTGCACTTCAAAAATGGGTTATTCCAGAAAATTTACTTTAATATCATAGAGCAGGGCAGGTAATTTCATTTCCATGATGCCTTGTTTCTTGATTGGATAGAGCAGGCCAGAATGGGTGGACCAATATGTAAGCAAGGTTAATTTTGCCAAATTCTAATGGTCATTGTGTTATACTAGACTTGTATTGGGGTCTTAGAACTTTCCTGCTTGCTGGATTTATCTTGCATGTTGGGGTTTGCCTGCCCATTTAGTAGAGCCTGTGCTAGGATTGAATGTTTTGCTTCACTATCAGGGGTGGTACCAGTAATCTTCTGATAAGAGGCTGACTATTCTAGTGAAGGGACTAAGATATGTTTAGCAAAGTATTAGAACTGCAACCAAATCTCCAACAAAGCCAGCAGGAGGGCTTGCACACCCCCCATAGCTATAGCTAGTTCTGTTCAGTCCATTTCTTTTAAAATACCACTTGCTACAATCACATATACAAACAAGTAATACATGGTAAAGAAAATGTAAATTCTAATATACTGACATAATTAGAAGTAGATGGATGTAGAGGAATTTCTTAGGCTCCCTAGCTCCTCCCTGGTGTCACCCCAGTGTACTTTCAATAAGTACTTTTCTTGCCTAATTTAGCTAAACACAGTTTCTTCACTGCAATCAATTCATGTTTTTGAGATGCTTTGTTGATTTTCTATATGAACACTAATTTTGGTTGATCTCAATGTTCATAGTTGCTATAAAATTCAATGTTTTAGTGATGTCTTAGATGCAGTTATGCACTCCATAATTATATAGTGTACTGGGACATCGTCTGGGATACATAGATCTAGATAAAATACAAATTTACTAACTTTTCTGTATAGGCTTTACGTGTCAAAGATGCAGAGAGAGTTCCTATGGTTTGTAAGTATATTGGTTGCATTCTTAGCTTGTTTCCACTGGAAAAATAACACTTTTTAGAAAATATCTGAGTTAGCTGCTGAGATAGAGAAATTCAATTTTTTAATGCCAGCTACTTCAAGTATTTAGGCACTGATCTTTGAAGTATAGGATTTCCTGTTGTAGCATTTATCAACCTATGAGTTGTAGGGTAGCAGGTTAATAATTTTTCCACATGTTTGGTTGGGATTGTAGGAAGGAAGGTGATTGAAGCCAGCTCATAAATGCATGTTTGAGATGTTAGTTCTTCATAACAGTTCAGTTGAGTTTCTTGTCATCATAATTACACAACATACAGCCAGATTTGTATCTAGACACTTTTCTTGTGGGGGGGGGGTGTTTTGGAAAAGTTTGATCAATTATGACTAAATAGGGTAACTGAAAGCAGTATGATCAATGAGATGCTAGATCTCCTGCAACATGTCAAACTTCCTTGCAATTTCCTAGACATTGAGGGTGTGACACCCCCATGGGGTTTGGAATAGTCAGGAGGGCTGGAAAAATCTCCAAAATCTAATTAGCAGGGAGATTGGAATAAACAGGGGGGGGTTGGAAAATGACTATAAATGTTAGGTTGGAAAAGGCAATGGTTTCTTGTCACAGATTTATATCAAAGTAAGTCCACAGAATGAAATAACTCTGAACCATATAACACATGCAATCAGCATGCTTCTCTTGTGATTTCTTTTGCTTGCAGGCCAAAGTAAGTCTATACCTTGGGTGAGATTTTTCTTCCAAAAATTAGTACGCAAAGGGCTGGAATAAGAATTTCCTGGGTGGAAAATTTTTGAAAAATTAATTAGCAGGGGGATGTCTATTAGACACCCAAGAGTGCATGCAACTCATAATGGTAATTAGGCATGTGAATTAAAGGTACCTGTAACAGAAAATTAGTACGATGAAAAAGAAGGGAAATGCAATGATGATACAAATAAAAGAACAAATCAGATAAGAAAATGGTTTGCAGAGAATTACTTAAAGAAATTATTGCATTCTATGAGAGTTTGATAACATTTCTTTCTTACAAGAGTATAAGAGCTATCGCAGTCTTTCAAGATTTTGGTGAAGCTATCTCATTTAGCCATATCATCATTCTGCTTTGAAAGAAAAGAATGTTTAATTTTCAAGTATTTTCAGGTCAAGATCCCTCTACTTTGACTCTTAGTTTCTGTTCACTCTATTTACCTCGACTTGAGTCGCAGTACTAATTTTAGTCTTGAGAAATGAAAAAATATAGGACTTTACAGTCATTGTTGGAGTATGTTTGGTTGGATATTGAATTGTTAATGGAAATGCTTTTCCTGTTTTTCTTTTTCAGTGGTTGGAAATAAAGTTGATTTACCAAAGAGAGACGTGACCACAAAAGAAGCTTTGGATTTGTCCCAGCAATATGGAATCCCTTACGTTGAAACCTCTGCGAAGACAAGACAGGGAGTGGTATTATGCTTTGTGTTTCTTATGATTTTTACAAGGCATCACTTACTAGTAGTCTCCTTTGTCAACAAACACTTCTGATGCACATCATCCAAGGTGCTACGAACATATTCTAAGAATTGCCAAGTTTGAGAGTCCATTGTGACAGAAGGATTGATTCTGGGCTCTGCATTTCCGTTATCTCTTTTTCAGGAAGAGGCTTTTTTCACATTAGTTCGGGAAATTTGGACCGATGTAAGTATTTTCATAATTTTTGTGTAAGTTTTACTCCAAAATCTTTTTATGTAGCTGGAAATCATCAGATCACAGTTGGACATTTTTTAGACTAAGGATATAAACTATTTAGGGGCCATTGAAGAAAAATACATTGTATTTTGGCTGTTTCATATCTACATTGAGTTTATAGGAGCCATAGTTGCTCGCACGCGTAAAATTTGGCAACCTAATCCGTGAAAATCCCAAGTACGTTGCCGCAATGAAAGGAAAATTTTGAGAGAAACAAGAAAGTGCAAGTTTTGCTAGTAACCATTGTTCTTATAAACTCATGAGCACATAGTGGTATGACTAAACCCCCATAAAATATTGAAAAGGAAATCTGAAAAAGTTGTGCCAAGCGAGACCTATACCAGCTGGAGAGAGTTTGATAGAAATGAACTGAAATTGTGAAAATGCCTCATAACAATAGTTACCATCATTACCTCACAAGTAATTTTCCCCGAATTTCCACGTTGCCAAGACGTTGTCAGTTTTCTGCCACCTTGCCTAAATACAATTTATGTTATGGTACACGGGGGCGTATTAAGTCATTGGCTGAAAACACTAGTGACCGAAAACGTAAAGAAAAACAGTTATTTCCCTTTGGGTTATACCCAGAATTGTTAAATCCATTTGCGTTTCGTTTTTGTGCATCTGTTTTCGTAGGTGTGATGCTTGATAGACATTTTTCAACTTGTAGCGCAAAAGGCAAGAAAGTCAGAAGAAGAGCGAAGTAAAGAAATCTAAGTTCAAGTGTGTCATATTGTAAACAGATAGGGATTCGAGGATGTATTATGCAAATGATCTCATTTTCACAAAAAATGCATTAGGGTTTAACAATTCAAAGTAGTTAGAAAACTATTTACATACGGGCAACGTTTCTCCTCCCATGTGGTCATGCAACTGACCGTCTGAACGTAGGAATATCAACTTGTTATGTAGCTATTGCCATTGTCTGTCTGTCGTAAAAGTATACACGTAGCCGCATATCTACTACGCTTGAAGCTGGTAAATGCCTTAAGTCGTTACCATCTGAAGAAACTCTTGAAGGAGTCTAGCCAAAGCTGCTTTCTTCTGTATTTTGTAATTGTCAAAGCCCCAAAAACAACTGAAGTTAGATATTTTTCATTTACTTTCCTGATCCTATAGAATTCGTCCCATTTATTTCTGCCTTGAAGAATTTTATGACATCTCCAGGAGTATATCTTCATTATTTTTTTGTTGATTTCAAGAACATGGCTTCTCGATTCCAAACAAATTTAGTTGTAGACGATACTCCAGTCAAATTTACTGTGTAACATCATTGTGTAGACTAGTCTATAATGCGTTGATCATGCCATTTTTCCAGGGATATGACTTCATATTTTCTGTTGGACGGGTTGACATGCAAATTTACCCTACATAAATACTTTCACCTTGCAAAAAAGACAAATTGCAATTCAATAGTAGGTTTTTGCCCTGCAAAAAAGAAGCTCTTCAAAGTTGGGTTGGAGGAGGGGCACAGTCCTTTGAAATGACGCCCATAGATTTCTATAAATCTCTAATTTGATTTCTGGTAGACTGCTGTTATTAGGGGGAAACTTTTACAAAGTTCCATTGCGCAGAAATGTACTATTGTCGCGTTGTAGAACGTTTTGCGTTCTATTATTTTAAGACTGTAGTTGCACAGTGTGTGTTTCTAACGCACCTAGTATTTTGGCTATCATTATTGGTTGGTTGATTGATTGATTGATTGATTGACGTGCCGATTCATTGATCTATTATTCAGTGGATCAGTGATCATCTTGATGCATTGGTCAAGATGTTTGGATGGTATATTCTCGTGTATCGTATTGTTGATTGAAATGGGTTGAAGCTCTTAAAGCCACCCTGGCCAAGCGATTCGATTTTTTTACTCGAGTTTTCCCGCGATATTTGATCTCAAAGTCGAGCGTAGTCGATCATAAACGACCAAGCGCTTCGATTTTTCGCTCGAAACACTACTTTCCCAATTTCTTGGTAGAGACTTCATTCGACTCACTCGAATCGCTCGACAAGGTGGGCAAACAACTCGATTTCCCATATCATTTTTGTCGAGTGAAAAATCGAATGAAAAATGGAGTCGTTTGACTAGGGCCTAAGTAGGAATATAGGGGATTAAGTATTATCAGTGTTGTGATTGATGGCATCAGCTGAGTACATAAATTAGTAATCCAGTACACGAAACACGAGGACGCGATATGACTCAATCGCTTCGTTGCTTTGGCAGTAAATTTGAGTTGAAATTTTAATACCAGGTGAAACTGGTCTAACGTTTCACCAAACATTGCCGAAATGTTGTTGTTGTTCAATGTTAGGTGAAGTGTTTGATCAGGGCCTAAGTGCTACCGGGTTTACTCTGGACCATCACGTCTCATAACAGTTTCGATTTATATGGTGTCGTTATACCTATTGCGTTGGTCAATATTGCTAAGCTTAGTTTTGTTTTTGATGAGATTGTGCGTGAATTAAGTATGTTGAGTAGAGATACCATTGTGAAGGCACAAGGTTATTGTTAGTATTAGCTTCTTTATTATCATAGTGAGAAGATGGCTTTTTGCAAATAGAAATCATTATACCCATTTCTGGGCTCATGTTGGCTCTGAATTAGTACTGTTGGACTATCCACTAAAAGCGTTTGATTTTTGGAAGTGCTGCAATAACTTTTGCTTACTCATATACTAGTCCTCAAACATGGTTTCTTTATGGTATAGATTTACTTAGTCATCCTGTAATACAGCTTAGGTCAAAGTTGCCTGTTGCATTTTCTTTAGCTGCGTGAACTTCAAATTGCTTGAACCTGCCTTGGTGAAAAGCAAAGAATTCCTCAATGCCTGGTTTATGACAAGAAAATTTCATTCAATTTTAAATGGACGCTTTGTTTCTGCACTGCCCTAAACCCCCTCCACGCGACTTATTTTTGTGGTCTATCAATTTATTTGAAGATTTGACTTTTGTACTTTCATTAAGCCTCTTATTTTAAACTTAGACCTGGCCAAAAGTAGAATTTGTGCCTCGTTGCGCTAAACTTTTTTAGTTTATATTGTATGATAATTAATATTTTTGTACTTTTTCCATACCTCATACCAGTTTGAATATGTAGTAAATAACTTAATTATTTGCACACTTATTTGTTTAGTACAGATTATCGTCTCTCCTACGTAAATGTATGAATTAGTTGTAATTGATTGATTTATCGTTGCTATGATGACACTTTTTGACATTTCACTTTGCATAGTTTCTTTGCCTGCATCTTAATGTTGGAAATATTTTCATTGTTGAGATTGCCATCTCATCTGTCTATTCCTACATATAACTTCCTATCCATCAATCTCACTTTCTTTAGCATCATTAACATTTTTAGTAATCTTTTCTTAATTGTAGAAGGTAAAGCTTTCTTGATGGCTATATGTAACTATGTTACATAATTTTTTACAATAAACCAGTCGATGAGCAACCTAGTACTAGACACGCTAAAATTGAAGAAAATGTGAGAACTGGGAAAGTGCTAAGAAGCTTAAAATTAAAATCATTACCTGGTTCAACGTAAAGCTGCACTAAAGCAATGTGAACGTGGCATTGCTTTGGATTTTAGCTCGCACTGAGGCATTTTGTTTGCTATAGTGTTAATAGTTTGCTACATTCACGTTACGTTTACATTTCATTGCAATGTAGTTTGTAAAGTTAAGAACCTTTTTGCACTAAAACGAGGCCAAAATGTGAGAAACTTTACCACTAGGACTTGAGCTAGGGTCCTTGTAAAAATACTTGTGCACTTTACATTATTATTCAAGTTCTGTATTGTCCTAGATGAGTTCAAGTTAGCGTGTTTGCTGTTTTTGTCTCTATGTATAGAAATTGCTGCGATGACGTTAGATAGGGGGTCATCTATCAAGGACATTCACACAAATTTTACCCCTCCCGTTTGCTTTTTGTTTACTAGCCCCTCGCCCTGTCCGTGTGAACATAAGTCGCTAGTATTAACATGTAAAACATTCATCTACTGCAAAAATGAATATACATTTGCAGCAAAACACCCTTCCCCTACGATCGATTTGAAATGTCACGTGCTGAAGACGCCCTTCTTTTGTACTCCTGCGCATTTTCATGTGACTAGCACAAAGCAGCGTTTAGGGAAGACGCGTTCCTTCCGCAACTGCAAGCTAAGCATGGGATTTATAACATACACTACGCTTTTTCTTGCATTTTCAATCATTTCTGTGTTAGAATGCGGTAAACCAAGCCTAAGTGATCCACTTGGCTTATTCGAACAACCAGAGTTCGTTGGAACTGGCAAGAACTATGTTAGTGGCTCTGTTTGGCCTAAACCTCAAAGTGAAACACGCCAGAGCACCTATTTTGCTTTGGATCCAAGCAGGTTTGCGTTTTCATCGGTTGGGCAGCAAAGCTCAGTTTTGTCTCTGGCCATGGATCGTTATAAGATATTGACATTCCCAGATACGAAAGTGCTCACCGAGCCTAAACTAGGCTTGATCGAGACCCTTCAAATCAAGGTTATCAACAAGTACGAACCGTTTACCCTGGCTTCAGATGAATCTTGTAAGTATCTGTGTTTCATTTGTTATTTTGATGCTTCTCAGTGGCTATCTTCGTTACATGTTAAATGCATTCCAGACAAAAAAAGTAGTATAGGGTTGGCAATTGGGTTTGAAAGCTTTGTGCATCAAAGACGCTGTAGAAAAAGCTGTTTAATAAACAAGGAAACAGATTATAATTTGGAATTGTTAAGTTGACATCTGTGACAGCAGTATTTCTGGAACTTTTTTGCGATTTTATTAGGTCTTTTCCAGGTGTTGAGAGATTGAGTGTACTAAATCGTTTGTGCACAATCTGGAGTATCTGCCTTTTGTACTATAAAACAGTTATGGTTATGTTACTAGTGTACATAAGGTAAGTCTTTGGTTACTGTCAGATAGCTGTTCATCTTGTAATGTTATTTTATGAATTTTTCCAGATACTTTGGAGATACAAGCGCCTCATTCAACACTCACCACCAACACAGTATGGGGAGCACTAAGAGGTTAGAAAGTGCTTGTCATTTAAGTAAAATATAGCATTATATTTACTATATCTGCAATTGGTTGGTAACAATCTTGAATGTTACAGATAAAGGAGCATCTTAATTGTCAAAAGAAATTGTTCAGATTTTGGGAATTGCAGCTTTATAATAAAGTTGATTATGAGCACAACAAGAATATGTATGGCTGGCCGTATGTAGCAATATTCAATCTTGCAGGGCACTGCAGGGCTGCTTATTGTTAGAAACTAAGCAATAACCCGATGCCACTAAAATCTTGCCAAGGTTCTGCTTCATCTCGCTTTCGTAAAGTAGTTTGCTTCATCTCGCTTTCAAAATAATGCATCAAATTACAGCATGAGGGTATTACTATACTGAAGACCCCTAGGGCGTACAACAATTATCATCATTTTGCATCATGTCTGATCCAGACATTGATTGCTTCATGAGCAACCTTGAGTAGCCTCCCCCCACCCACCAACCTACCAGTAAGTATATCACTGCAAAGATACGCTATATAAATAAAATGAAGAGATAGAAAAGAAATAAAAGATAGAAAGAATGATGAAGCCTACAACACCAGGTGTTCCCAGGCGGTCACCCATCCAGGTACTGACCTGGCCCTACTATGCTTAACATCGGTGATCGGACGAGAACTGGTGTATGCATAGTGGTGTGGTCGCAGGCGCCACTTGTTCCGTGATTTTGCCTATTGATGGCAAGTAGTAATCGATTAGCTAGAATAACAAATTTAGTATCTACAAAATAGAAGTTGATCAAGAGATTGCTCAAGTAAGATAAGCGCGAAGTCTCGATCAAACTTAGTTGCCTTCTTTGAAAACTTTGAAGACAGAAAAATACACGTTTCTGGCGATTTCAGAAGATCTAAGGCTCAAAATTTCCCGGCGGAGCATACCCCATGGACCCCCTAACTTAATTACTTTTCGTAACTGGTGCAACAATAACTCTTTTTCATCATGCAACATGCTTTGTCGTTTCTTTAAGTGCTTTACTCCCACACAAAGTGCTCAATCTAATTTTCCAGAAACCCTGCCAAAGTTCCCCTCAATCTATGTGCCCCCACACTTCTATAAAGCTTCATACATCCCTGGACTACACCATCTTTCTTCCGTAGCGAAGGTTGGACTTCTTTTTCTATTTCTGACAGCCAAGTGTCTTTGTGAGCTTGTTACCATGGAGATAGAATATATTGACATTGGATTGAATATATTTTGCCCTGCGAGAATATATATTTCAACATTGAATTGAATACATATTAGGACTGGATTTAATACATATTAGGACTGGATTGAATATATTTTAGCAAAAGATTGAATACATTTCACTTTATTGAATATATATTTACAAAATTGAATATTGCTACATATGGCCAGCCATAAATATGAGACCATTCCAATGTTTGGATTTCAAATTAAGTTGATTATGCTGAATGGAACATTGGATATCTCTCTTATTCTCATTGTCCTTGTAATAAAAAAAAACTATATTGTCAAAAGTAATATGTAGTATGCATATATGTTATGTTTATGTGTGTGTTTGTATGTTTTGGTGTGTGCTTGTATTCAGGGGCATAGGAAGCATTAAAAAAATGGGGGTGCATGCATTCAAGGGTACCCTTCCTGACAAAAATGGGCACTGTGTAAACTGAAAAGGGACACTTTACATACAAATTTGTTTTAAATTGGGGGGCACATATCCCCTGTGCCCCTCCAATTCCTATGTCCTTGTTTGTATTTATATTTACTGATTTATTTTTCATTTCAGGCCTTGAAACTTTCAGTCAAGTTGTTTATCAAAATGAAACTGGCTCTGTAAGTTGAATGATACTTACAAACAAAAACTTATTTAATGATGCATGCAGTTGACAAATGGGATGTTTTTCTTCCTCTACTATTATTTGCTTACTTGCCTGCAGATATCTTCTCATACATAATAGTTTGATTCTGTTCACATGGTTGGAGGCATCAAAAAATATTTTCTTGCTCTGAATTTGGTAGTAGCTGTTTGTGTTTCAATTGCTGATGACAATAGCTAGCTTAAACAGTTTTCCTATAGGTCAACACCTGCATTTTGTTGTCTAGCTTTGACCTACAATACTCGCCAAAAGTCCTGGGACACTTTGTATATTTTTAATCTGGACGGAGCATTCACCCCCCTCCTCCCCCTAAGCAATGTTGGTTACTGAGAGAAGTACATGCAGTAACGGAAATATTTTTTTGTGCACAATAACGCCAAGTGTCTCAGGAACAGACCAACATTGTTTTAGGGGGAAGGGGGTTTGCATCAAGGCGTGATGGTTGAAATGCTGAGAAAGCTATGGTTTTTCATAATTTTTTGAAAATGTCCCAGGGACTTCTGGCAAGTATTGTAAGTAGAGTGGATTAATTTCGTGGCACCCCCAATTTGTAAAACCAAAGTTGAGAAAGGATGCAGCATATATACAAATGTTTACAGTATTCAGAGCACAATTTCATATAGATCCAGCCATATGAAATTTTGCTCTGAATACTGTAGAAATTAATAATTAATAGCAAAGTTAATTTTTTCTCCCTGTTGTTGAAGAATTACATGCAATTTGCTTTCCAGTACTTTGCACAAATGAATAAAATTGTGGACTACCCAAGGTTTCATCATCGTGGTTTCTTGATTGATACATCTAGACATTTCATTGCTTTGCCAATCATCCTGAAATTCATTGTGAGTAGTTTCCTTATTTTTCCCTTTTCTGCTTTTCATCAATTCAAAACATCAGTTCATATGCAGCTCTCAGTTGAAATGCACTTTGTGTGTTCCGCTAGTTCCTCTGGTGGATTTTGTTTATCTCTGATTTTTTGATACCGTAAATCTTAGAATTGCCCCCCCCTCAAATAAGCCCCAACCCAAGCATGTGACTGTACCTATTGTTTGTATCCATTGACATAGATTCTTGAATTGACCCCCTTGAATAATCACCCACTCTAAGAGCAAGTTATTTTTAGCAAGCCCCCTTTGAATCTGCTTCACCCTTAACATATGACTTTTGCCATTTGAACCTCACTCAGTACTTCATAGAGCCACCAAGATAAATCATTAATTAGTCATTGAAAAGTTGCATATTTATGAAATCATAAATATGAAAAACAATATTGTTTGTGTTTCAAGCACTTCAAAGAAATAGTTTATTTCAAATAGGATTTGGTTAACTGCAAGAATAACTTTATTCCTTGTCAAATCAGCCCTCTAGGTATTGATTGTCAGGGAATCTTCCAACCCCTTCATTTATTCCCACCCCCAATTGTTTGGTACTGCAGAGTAGTCAAAATCATATTTGGATAATATCAACTTTCCTTTGCAGGATGCCTTGTCATATAGCAAGTTCAATGTTCTTCATTGGCATATTGTGGATGACCAGTCTTTCCCATTTGTAAGCAAAACATACCCATCACTCCATGAAAAGGTGAGCAATACCTAAAAATGTTTTACAAGCAATACTTGAGTATAGTTTCCATTTAGCAAAAATAAATCTAGAGCAAATTCTGTGCTTTCATTTGATAATTATTTTTCACTGTTGATAGAGTAAGACCAACATCATTGTAGTTAATGTTATTTGTGTATGAAACAAGAGAAAGCCATTTTATGCTACAGCATTTGGAAATTTATTCAGGCTTTTACTTAACTGTATTAAGTTGAATTCTATTAGTGCTCTGTTGGTGCCTACAAGGTGTTTTGGTAAAATATTGACCCAAGAAAGACAGAGTTGTGTACTGCAGCCACATTATAGATAGAATGTGTAGCAGATTATATACTTTATGTAATTAATGAAATCAAATCTAGATCTCTTAACTGATAAAATTACTGTTTGATATTTGAGGAGTTGTTTAATTGCTGGTAAAGTTTTTTACTAAGTCGTGGTATGCTTTGGAAGTATATGATAGAATTGATTTGAAGTTTACTCATATGCTGATGGGTAGTATTTTGTATCACTTGATGCAGGTAGTATTTAGAAGGGCATATGTATTGGGATGAAATCAAGAGGTTATAGTTCTTCTATAGATAGATAGCTATGATACATAATGATATTATAAGCTCCTTCAATTAGTGTGATCATGGAGTGTGTGTCTTTGTCTTCATCTGTCTCTAGTATCTTTCTGTTTAGCCATCCAGTAATCTTATTGAACCATTTCTTATCGTTGTCCTCCACATTGTTCTGTCAGGTGAAAATCTTTGGCATGAATTTGCATCAATGTTGATAATTTCATATTGATTTTTATTGCATAATGATAGCACATTTTTTAATATTTGTTTTGTGTTTTTATCTGATAGGGTGCTTGGATGAACAAAACTCACATTTATACACCACAAGATGTACAAACAATTATTGAATATGCAGCAAATAGAGGTGTCCGTGTTATGCCAGAGTTTGATACACCAGTATGTAGCAAGCTTTATGTTCTCAATGGAATTTCACTCCCATTGTCCTTGGAGTCCTGTTCAAATAATTGATCTTAATATTCCTTGTTATGACATTTTCACTTCAAAGAAACATTGGGAGTTTTTACATCTCCTTAAATCATTTGTATGAGCCAAGTGCTAGAGTTGTGGAAGTTGAACTTACTTCAATTGAAGGATGGCATATTCTTTCAATACACTACTTAGTACAAAGCACAACCTTGTAGTTATATGTAGTAGTTTTACATATTGCCGTAACTTCATTTCTATTGTTACTAGAAGGCTAATCTTTTGATCTACTGTTTTCTAGGGCCATACACAATCATGGTTCAGCATACCAAATTTACTTACCAAATGTTATAGTGGTTCCAAACCAGATGGGTTTGTCTTTTGTTCCTTTTTGCACATATTTTGTTTTGTCTTTGTTTGTTGATTTTTAAATATGAGAATATCTGCATCAGGCCTTGTCATGAATAAAATACTGCACATGCAGTAATTAGTATATGCAAATGATTTTGCATGTGCAATTGTACTACTAAGAAAATCTTAGAATATGCTGCTCAGATCACATCAAGAAAAAAGAAAAAAATTGCATTTATCAAGCAAACTTATTCAAACAAGGAAACTATCATAGTTTAAATGATGAAGGTAGAAGCAATTCTTCATCATCAGGCTAAATGCTGTTCCTGAAAGTCAGAAATAAGTTGTGGTCAAATTGCTAGGGGTAAAGTATGATGGTAAGCTAAAAGCCATCACCTTTCCAAATGATGAAATCAGAATTTGAATTCACCAGAAATTGGGCACTCTTGGGGCCTAGTTGACACATCCTATCACATGTAACCACATCTAGCTATATGTTTCAGTGAACCTTTTGGTCACTATCTGGCATTTCATACTCTGATAAATATTGGATGAAAAAGCTTTCAGTATGTCAAAATAATGTTGCCACTTTTTCATGCTGTATTCAGAGAAATGCCTTAAGAGGTCCACCCGAGGAACTGAAAATCCTGAACTATATTTACAATAGCATTCCTTGTAGTTATTAAACCTATACCTAAAAGGTGTGCTGGTGCAACCTATATACTGAAATCCATATACAACAAAGTCAAACAGATAAGCAACAAAATTAATCTTATACTTCTTCTTAGTCAGATAAGAATTAAAACCATCACTATTATCCATTGATACACATATTATTTATATTTTTAAAAATGCATGCCTGGACTTCATATTACAACTCCCCTAGTTACTGATTTTTAGCCAAAACAGGTTCTCCACTCTGGCTGTAAAAGCTGAAAAAGCTGGAAGCAAGATTAAAGAAGAAAAGATTGTTGAATATCCTGTTGGTCAGGCCATTTTTCACCAAGTCAACTCATTCTCTATCAACAAATTTTAAAAATTTAAAGTGTAAAAAATTTGTTGATAGAGATGCATTTTTAAAAGTTTAGCTAGCCAGTTAGTTGTATTCCTTTTTGTTTTATTGCTCACAAGCTGCTTGTTTTTTTTCTAGGAACCTTGGGCCAATAGATCCAACTATTGATTCTAACTATGTTTTCCTTAAGAACTTTTTCACAGAGGTTTCAAAGGTCTTTCCAAATTACTATTTGCACCTTGGAGGTGATGAGGTGTCATTTAGTTGCTGGTATGTTCCTAACACTCCCTACAATTTTAAAGTGAAT
The DNA here is from genome assembly GCA_018155075.1 of Cassiopea andromeda. NCBI lineage: Eukaryota > Metazoa > Cnidaria > Scyphozoa > Rhizostomeae > Cassiopeidae > Cassiopea > Cassiopea andromeda. The sequence goes on from WIPJ01067665.1 coordinate 1,017,579, forward strand.
TATGGTGGTATTACTTCTAATTTTCATTCAAAGATACTTATTAGATACTAATGTATGAAATGGTGCAATAGCTTTTTAATGCTTCAGTTATGTTGAAGATTTTACTGTTTTTCACCTATTTGAAAATATTAATAACCTCTGTATATGTGTTTTGTGTTGTGTTCATGTACACATTTATGGGCTACTATGCGCTAAGCTAATATCAAATTTTTGCAAGAGTGTACCTTGAGAGTTTTGAGTGGAGTTTGCACATATGAATTTGTTAACAGAAATCATAATTGGCTTTTTACCAACCACTAGTACCATTCTACTGACCATTGTTGCCACTTACCAAGCAATTGCTAAAATATTATAGTTGCCCCACCCCACACCCCTGGAGTAAAGGCATCCTTTTATGTTGAGCTTGATTACAGTAGTTGTATATACTGCTAGCAGGGAACACACTGAACCTGGAAAGCCTGGAAAATAGGTTGTTTTTATGAAAAGTCAAGGAAAACCTGGAATAGTCATGGAATTTTCTATAATATTATTGAAGTCAAGGTAAAGTCAGAGAAAACGAATTATTTAGTCCAGATACCATTTTCATAAACTCTTGCATGGTTATTCACAAAGTAGCTGTTCCATTTGTTGTCAGTAAATGTGAACTGCACCACTTAACTTAGTGCTATAGCAAGTATATATGCATTACGTATCTATTAAGCGTCATTTGCTTTACCTATTTTTGTAAATATGTTAAATGAAGGTCAGGGGAAAAATGGGTGTTTTTGACTATCAGTCAGGGAAAAGCCAGGCAATAGTCAGGGAATTTTGATTTATGTGTTGGGTATAAACCCTGTCCTAGAGTTATTAGCAACAATTGAGGACTTGCCAAATGCAAGATTGGGTCCTTGTTGCTACACAAGAAATGGTTCTTTGGTTCTGTTCATACTCACAAAATTGTTGCAAGTAGTAGTTTATTGGTTTTTTTTATGTGATGGAGGTGTTAGATACTAGACTATGTACATGTTAAGGGAAATTTGGTTTTTTTATTAAGGAAAATGTATTTTAAGAATTTGTAAAAGAAGATATTTGAATATTCAATGGTAGGTTTAGAATTGGCATTTGAAGACACTATTTGCTTTTCAGATTTCATAGTTATTTGATCTTTGTTTTTGTAGGCAGTCAAACCCAATTATAAAGAAATGGATGAGTGACCATAGTATAAAGAATTATTCAGCTCTTGAAGAGTACTATGAACAAAAGTAAGCTAGCAGCTTCCATAATTACTTCAGTGTAGCCATAATTTTCTATGTTGTTGCTGAATATGCTTTAATTTAAGATTTTTGAAGTTACTTGCCATTTTTTGTGCCATATGGGATAATGGCCAAGTAAGCTTTATCTAGCATGGCTGCAGAAAGTAACATTGAAACTTTCAACATAGCTAAATGTTGTAATTTTGAGGCTAAACATCACAACTGATCAATGAGTACACAATATGATATAGATACATACTGTGATGAAATTTTGCAATGATATGAATAATGAAATCTTGTGATGTAGGCACAATATAGCAACTTGTTGTAAGATGTGGCGTATGTTAGAACAAACATGAGCATGATTTGATGTAAATATTGTGTTGAGAAATTTATGGCTACATTAAAATTCACAAAAGTTCAGCCTCAATTTTGCAACATACATAGCATGTAGCCACACAAATACAACAAGGATAGAACCTGGATTCATTTCATGCGTACATTGCAGTAGGGCAGTGGTGGGAAATCATCTTGCCACGAGAAAGTTTAACTTGACTTCACATTACTAATGAAATATCCTCATGTAGTCACAATACAGCAACTTTTTGTAAGATGTGACTTATGTAATAATAAACTTGATAACTTACTTAATACATCCTTAGTTCATAATCGGATGAATATATTGATGTGCAAAATTTGTGGCTACATGAAAATTGATTAAATTTGTAGCCACAATATTGAAACATATGCATCATTTAGCTACAAAAATACAACATGGATATATCCTGCACACAGTCTATAATCATGCTGCATCAAGACATTGCAAAATATATTAGCCCATTACAATGTCAAAATTATTTTGCTGGATGAAGCCATGTAGCTACAATGGACCAAAATAACTTAAAGGGCCATAGAAGTGCACTATATAGCTACGTTTAGCTGATTTTTCATAGAAAAAATGCTTGGGTATTTTTGTTAGACCAAAATTTTTTTCTAGTGGAAACATGTAGCCACAAATTGTTGACGTTTTTGTGAAGGTGCTTGAAATTGGAGAAAAGGGAGCTTTGTTTTATGACCATGGTCTGTTGGTCACTGAAAAAATGTCATTTTTGATCATCACAAAAGTCAGAGAGAAATGGTGCTCTACTCTTTTGATGTTCCCTTTACTTTTATGCTTTGCAGCAAAAATATAACTGTATAGGTCATTCCATGAGAAATCGTCCAGTTTTTGGAAGCTCTCCCTGACCATTGGATGATTTGACATGACGTGACTGGTTTACAATTTGCTGATCTTCAATTTATGTCTATATTCTACAGTAAATATGTAGCCAACAAAGCAATGCAACTTTTTTGAGCACTGATTACAGCAAGCTTTTTATGAGCAAATGTCAAATGCAAATACTTAAACTTCTTTCAGGTTGATAAATATCATTAATGGATTAAAGAAAGGATATGTCATCTGGCAAGAAGTTATTGACAATGGTGTTAAGGTGACACTTTGAATATGAACTATGAACCGTTATAGAGAACTTAAGAACTTGCAAATAGTGTGATTGTTCCATTTTTTAAAACTTCACAACCGTGAAAATTAGCATATTCTCTTTGGGTAGAATAAAGGAGCTACTTAATTGTGGCAATGCATATTGGCCTGTTTTTAAGGGTGTCTTTTTCCTATGGAGAAAGCTATGAATTCCTAATTCACTCCTAGTTTTATACTCTTTGCATGAATATTAACACACAGAGTAATTAACACATTGAATAGTTAAAAGGTTATATCTTCGTTGGTAGTATAAACTGAGGTAAGGTTTTGTCAGATAGGATTTATTTTCCACACTAATGCGTTTTCCTATGAAAACGCATACATTTCGATCCATCTAAATATATCTAAATGCATCTAAAGTGCAAAAACGCATCTAATTGAATCTAAAATAAGATTCATTACCTTGAAAATATACGAAGATACGGCCTTTTTGGTGTATAATGGGAAGGACTGGCTTACAACACAGGCCTAAGTTGCTACCCGTTTTCCGTGTTTATTATATGTATCTGTGATCTATGTTTGCGTGTTTATTATATGTATCTGTGATCTATGTTTGCGTGTTTATTATATGTATCTGTGATCTATGTTTGCGTGTTTACTATATGTATCTGTGATCTATGTTTGCGTGTTTATTATATGTATCTGTGATCTATGTTTGCGTGTTTATTATATGTATCTGTGATCTATGTTTGCGTGTTTATTATATGTATCTGTGATCTATGTTTGCGTGTTTACTATATGTATCTGTGATCTATGTTTGCGTGTTTATTTTATGTATCTGTGATCTATGTTTGTTCTATTACTAGGTGAAGCAAGACACAATTGTTAATGTATGGAAAGGTGGTTGGCAAAATGAGATGGCTAAAGTTACAGCAAAGGGTTACAGAGCAATACTGTCGTCATGTTGGTATTTGAACTATATATCCTATGGCCCAGATTGGCCAAACGTAAGTTGTCCTTGAGGTAGTTGTCTGATATATGGTGACCTTGAAACCAATTAGGAAATACTTTCAGTTTGTTTGATGTCAAAAACCATATCTTATTAAGAATTTACTACTGTCAAAAATTCTATTTATAACACTTCCATCTCATCCTGACGTCATTTTCAAGCCAGCTAATCTGGTATAATGTTGTAATCGATGGACTACTTCACAATTTAAGTGAACATAAAAATGTGTAAATTTATATGATGTATAAATTTCCTTCCTCTGTTCTCTGTATTTGTTGAAGATATGTGTAGAACCCATGTAGGAATTCTTTGTTGTAGGTATCCACTGTTTCCTTTGCTCATTTTCATTTCAAAATTATCATATTGCTGGTCTTCTCATTTTCATGTTGTATGTGGCCTGTTGTTGAAGTGTAATTCATTTTGTTTCTTAAAAAAGAACATATTTTACATATTCATTCTTAGATTGATCGCCTATCATATCCTATTATTCTCACAATCTTGTCTTTTGAGTTGATACTTTGGCAAGGAAAAGAACAAGCTCTTAGTTTTCAAGAATCCAGTTTCTGATGTGACTGCTTTTTCCTTTCTAGTACTACAAGTGTGATCCTCAAGCTTTTACAGGAACACAAAAACAGAAAGATTTAGTTATTGGAGGTACAGGTTGTATGTGGGGTGAATGGGTTGATGGAACGAATTTGTTATCAAGAGTTTGGTATGACTTTCATATTAGTGGCATTTTTAATTTGATTCATGTATAAGTATTGTGATGGGCGAGGTGGCATAACGGTTAGAGCGCATGCTCCCTGTGCGTATTGTCTACGGTTCGAGCCCGACTTGAAGCCTTGACGGAAGGCTTCCTCACTGTTCACCCAGCAGCGAATGGGCGCCTGATGGTAATTCTGGGGAGATGATAGCGGCGAGGAAGGGAACTGTCCACCCTACCTCATATGTCAATGGCTCAGGATAAGTATCCCCTCTAACAGGCACCCCCCTACGTACAAAAGGGTACAGGACTACCTTCACTTAATACATATGTTAAGGCCAAAAGTACTCGCTAGGAAGGAAAAGGGCTTTTTCTGTTAATGTACGCTCTTGTTAGGCATTACAGCATTGTTTCAGTCTTAGAATTCACCATTCAGGTAAAACATCATTTCATTTTCCTCCTTTCGTGCTAAAATTTATGCTTCTTTTCCCCTTTCTACCATACCAAATTCGTGAAAGTGAAACTGAAATTTTTATCGTTTATTTTCATACCCTTTCTTAGGGGACGAGCTTTGGCTGTTGGCGAGAGACTGTGGAGTAACAAGGATGTCACTGATGCAAAAGCGGCGGAGGGACGAATTTGGGAGCACCGTTGCAGATACCTCAGGTAAAATCAAGTAAAAAATAGTATGAGTTCAATCCATAATATTAATTTCAAGCTCAGTTCTTGATAACAGAATCATTTCATCTCCTACATGGTATTCTCATAGTGATATAGCTTATATCTTTGAAAGGGGATGTTGGTCTTTTTCAGACTTGGATCTACGCTTTCCCGGGTTGCAGGATGATTTTAGTTAGTTGTCCATTTAGCTATCTTTTATAGCCGAGTGCTAGGTATATGCCATAATTTACGTAGTCTTTTGTTGAATATTGCCGTAGAATTCTCAAATAGAATCATCATCATCATTGTCATCATCATCATCATTATCATCATTGATCATCATCACCATCATTGATCATCATCACCATCATTGATCATCATCATCATCATCATCATCATCATCATCATCATCATCATCATCATCATCATCATCATCATCATCATCATCATCATCATCAATTTATTTGTAGTTGGCTCTTTTTCTGTTTAGCAAAAGAAGAAACTAATTAAGGCAGAGTGGCCAACAAACCCTGGAAACCCTGGATTTTGTTTGCCCCTAGAAAAATACCCTGGAAAACCCTGAAATTACAACCCACCCCTGAAAAATTATGTTCTGAAGTGGATTTTCCACGCGTCAATTTTTGGCCTTGCAGTGCTGTTGCAATGTTTATTCCTGTAATGCAGGGGAGGAGGATCTATGAGGTTGTTGGTGGGTAAAAACAGCGTGTCATTTGTCGTGTGGTAAGCAGCCTCTTTTTCCAACAGCGGAAACAAAATTTCAAGTAAAGCACAGAATGAAAGGTGGATGGGTACAGGCAGAAGATCTATATGGGGATAATTATATTTTTTGAAAGCATAGTCAAAAATACCCTGGAAAGCCCCTGAAATATGGCAGAAAATCCCCCGGAAAACCCTGGAAAAGAATTTCATTTCACTGTTGGGCACCTTGTAAGGCCAACTAATGCTAAAGCTAAAAATATATAAGTACAAACGATTATCAAATACAAAATTTATCCGAGAAACCTAAATAATTAATAGACTTTCCACAATCTGCAGTTGCAGCCAATTCTACCCCACTGTTTTGTTCTCCTTTAAAATTGTTACAAAGTGTCACTGTCTTTCAAACTATTGAGGAGTGAGGACCATAAGGTGCAGTTATAGCGAACCCGAACTTACTTTTTTTTATGATTTCAAGGGAAAAGGATGTCATTCTTATAAATTCCTTTAGATTCAATCCTTTTCTTTTATGCAGGAGTTTTGACCAGTTTTGGATTATTCATTCATTACATAAAGGCAATTTTACCGTTTTTGATACTCTCCCTCCCTGTCTTGTAACGTTCCATAGCACATCTCTCGAAATCAGGGTTGCCACCACGTCAGGACATTCAGAGAATTTTATGCTCAATCAAGGGAAATCAGCGGAAAAAGAAAGATTTTTCAAAAAATCAAAGAAATTAGGGAAGTTTAAAGTTTGGTAGTGACAAGCGCCAAATTTTACCCTTTTGTATGTCATTCTGTTTCGTGCAGTCCTTATGAAGCACAGCTCTGTGTTTTGTGAAATGAAACATTTGAATGGCTAAATATAGGGTCAAGGCTCTCCCAAACCTCGTATCTATCGAAAAAAACGATAAAAGCCTAATTTTAGATTTGTTAGGAACATCCAGTGGTAAATGGGTTGTATTTCACTGAAAATATCAGGAAAAATCAGGAAATTTTTTGCTAGAATACTAGTGGAAACCCTAGATATGTGGGAAACAATACGGTACCGAACCTAGGTACCCTTTCTCCCTTTTAGGAGGCATTGTGTAACAAGTGAATGATCCCTTATTGTTTGATTATCATTTCTAATTAGAATGTTTTGTGCAACTGAAACACAATTTAGATTATGATACTCATTGTTTTCATACAGGAGAGGTATTCAAGCGGAAAATGTCGTCCAAAGTCAATATTGCCGTCATGAGTGGAAGAACATGAGAGGGAACTAAAAGAAAGACTGATCTTCATGTACAACGTTTTGTCCAGTGATCAGATCTAGTAATTTTCGAGCAAACCCAGTAGAATTTCATCTAACAAATAGTACTTAAACAGTTAACTTTTCATGATCCTTAAGACTTTATCCTTTATTTAATTTTGTGGTAACGGTCGTGTTGACTTTATCCTGCTAAATAATTCCACTTCTGTTTATTATTGATATTCTAGAAGACTCTACACTCAAATATGGCATTATTAGAGCCCATCAGTAGTACTTTTAGATTAGACAATGCTTCATTCCATAAAATTAATTTAATCTCCTTCTATCTTTTTGTGAATTAATATGTAAATTTCATTGTATTACCAACTGAGGATTATGTTTCATGGTTTTTGCATCTAATGAAGCCCGATGTATTATGAATTTTGTGCATGGAACAGAATTGCATATCGCTTTTTTCTTGTTTGTTGGCTTCTGGCATTTCATCACCTGGTTGATGTGATGGCTAGTATTAAAGTATCAGATACAACTAGTGTAACATCAACAAACTTAATCTCGTCTCCTTAACTACATAACCTTTCTCCCTTTCCTTGGAGTTTTTCCTTTTCCAGGGCTTTTTTGTAGGCCCTAAGGCCTTTCCCTGACATTACCTACTAAAAAATATATTTTACGTAATCTTGCGTGCGATCTTGAACCAAGAGAAACCAATCAGCTCTTTTCTGTTGGCTTTGTTGAAAGGAAACAATTTTTATCAATTAAGTCATCATTTTGGAAGAAATCTTGCTTTTGAGGGATCAAACTTGTGATAATGTTAGGGCATCGGCTTATTGTGTAAGCTTTTTCCTAGTGCTTTTGCGCCAAGATGTGGAATAAACATCTGGATCTTCTAGCCAGTGATGTAACAGAGATACTCAGAGCACTTAGGATCTCAGTACGGTTGGGGTCCCATCTAAATGTTCCCTCTAAATGATTAAAAAATGTGTCTCTTGAAAATATTCAAAGGGCCCCTTTAGGACCTCCAGATCTCAGGGGCCCTTAAGAATTGCACTAACCCCAGCCTACGTCGATTACTCCACTGTTTTTAACTTTTACTGGTTATTGCAGTTGGGAGTCAGTTTAAGGAAAGTCTCCTTTCAGACTGTAGAATGTCAGATGATGATGCTTAAGATAATCATCTTCAATTTATCAAATTTACCCTCCCGTGGCTACATGTTGTAAGTGTGTAGAACCAGTTAGTCAGCAAGACACTTTACTTGACAGTTCCATTTCCTAACAGGTCCTGAACTAGCCAACCATGTGAGCTCTAGTGAATTATTAGAAACAGTTTACAGGCATTACACTCAATGTGAATAGCTGCATTTCACCTCTAAGCTTTTTTCTATGGCATTAAACTCTTCTCGTATTGATTTCAAACACCAAATTGATCTGATATTTAAAAGAGAATCTAGATAGCCGGTTTAGAAGTCACTATTAGAATTGTTGAACTCTGTTTGGATCGCGTTCAATTTATGTGTGACGTTCATTCACCCGATTTATTCTTCGACAATGTTCAATTTCTGCATTGGAATTGTAGTTGCAATTATCGCATTCACACAGCCTTTATCGCATCGGGCACATGGACTTTCTGTTCCAGTTGACGAGGAAGAGGAAGATTCAGGTTTTGAGAAGAGATCAAATAAACTGAAATACAGCGAATTAGAACATACGCATTTAGATGATGATTACGTGAAAGGTTCGCTATGGCCTAAGCCTCAAGAGGAGCACAAGCAGCGTGCAACTTTTTCATTCTCCCCGGAGGACTTTACGTTCACCACATCAGGTGCCGGTAAAGATTCAAAAGTTATCAAATCAGCAATCGAAAGATACAAAAAAATTACTTTTCCAAAATCAGCTTTGAAATGTGAGCATCCAAGCTGTGTCAAGTCACTAGAGATTTTAATAAGAAAAAAGAACGAGGACCTTCACTTTGACATGGACGAGTTCTGTAAGTGAGTTTATTGCTACAATGTTATGCCAATTCTCAATAATGTGTAGCTGTACCAACTTTTCCTTACTGTTTTGTATACACTTGTCGATCACACTCAAGTATGAGGAAAGGCAGAAAGAACCAGTCATAGGTTAATACCTACTATATTAACTAAAGTTAAATATTCTGAAAATATTGTAACTTAAAATGCCTTGGATAATACCAGAACTTTACTAGTTCAGGCGGCAATTTCATGGCAATGGCATACAATTCTATGGGGTTATCTTCCATGGTATTTTGCAATCAAAATACCCATATGAATGAGTCAAGAATTGCCCTTGCATCAATAATTTCATACATTTATTTCATATATTCCGTTTAATTGCTTTAGATCAGCTCATTGTTGATTCGCCGACATCAAAACTAACTGCAAATACTGTTTGGGGTGCTCTTCGAGGTATGTATTAGGAGCTAGGAACATTTTTACCAATTCAATAGCTCAAATTGATGCGAATAAAGTTATTTCTTAGAAGAATCGTGAAGAACGAAGATTAAAAATTTTTCCTCTATGGAAATTATGAATATAGAACATACTATTTAACACATGCAAGTAGCTTTTTTAGCTAGCATCACAATCAGCGTCAATGTTTGCTCGTTGTATACAATAAACCAAAATGAAAAAAAGATTGTCATATCTATTGTGCCACATAGAAGATCGATTTGTGGACCAAGAGCTCTCCTTCGATAGGCATTTTACAAGGTGAATTTACTGGGCATTGCTGCTCCGTGGCTCTGCTGCAAGTTCAATTTAATTTTACCAAAGATATCTTTTGCCAAGCTGTCATTGGTAAAAATTTAGCTCACTTTGCAACATTTTGCTGCATCACTTTTCCGTTCACTTTCACGCCTCTCCCTTTCGGCATAAGGAATCCTCTAGCAGAGCAAGGTAGGCGAATCCAATAAGTATCATTTATTGCTGTCCCTGGATTTCTTCAGATATGATGGTCTTGTTTTGAATGGCTTGATTTCTGTCTCAAAATATGTGACCTCCCCCCTCAATTGAAGTAATATAAACTTTTAAATTTCTCCTCAGGATTGGAAACATTTAGCCAAATTGTACACTTGACCAAAGAAAACAAGGTGAGTTCACGTGACTTCATGTCACGAACTGCTTCTACTCAGGCGTGTTACAGGCGGGGTTTAGGGAGCGCAAGTTTGGTTTTTTCAATGCTGCTTCCTAGTGGCATAGCGCAGGGATACCGGATCATACGAGTGGCAAGTTCGTATTAGTTGTAGAATTGGGGGTCAGGGGCGGAACACTTTAAAATGTTTATTAGTACGCCCTTAGATTACAACAGGGTGCCTGCCATATCAGGAAAACCAGGGAGATAGACAATCAAAAGCTTTGGAGAGGTCCATAAGAACCATTTCAATTATTCCTTTATTGTCAAGGCTTTTTCGACACTGCTCAACAAGACCCAGAAGAGCATGTTGTTGGTTCTTTCGAAATACACAAAGTAAATTGGAGAATTTGGGAACCATAAAGGGTAAACTTTATTGAGATAACATCCTTTCATAGATCTTAGAGAGTGAAGACACTGGCAAAAACCAAAGGCTCAGGCCATTGGCAGATTTTGGAAGCTCATCTCCGGTAATCGCCCAAATAGGGGGTCCTGGGGATCTAGACCTCTGTCCTTTTCAACAAATGAGCAAAAGTACCCTTTTTGTAGTACCCTCTCTATATCAAAAAGAGCGTGTCCCTAGTTGGAAAACACGTGATTCCAAAATTGTTCTGGGGGCTCCGTCCCGATCCCCTTTTTCCGCCCCTGCAGTGATAAGAAATAGCAATAAAAATCATTGGTCTCCAGAGCAGCGATTTCAGTGAACCTCCCAAAGTAATTTCTCCATTTATGAATATGAAAACAACATATATACAGGCCGTATCTTCTTTTAAAAAGTTTTAATGTGCCCTTTTTCGTGGCTTGGACCCATGCCCTCGAAAATTCCTAGTTGCGCACCTGCTCCGGATGCGCTCCATCACTGGCCTGCCTATAGTAATTTGAACTTTGTTGATAGTAATATGTGTACACACATTGTGCTTGTAAAGCTGTGCTTTGTATGATTCAATGTCTTACTGATTCTTGTGTTTTCACTCTAGTACGTTGCATACAAGACGAATATAACAGACTGGCCGAGATTCAAGCATCGTGGATTTTTGATTGACACTTCACGACACTATCTTCCTATCAAAATAATTTATAAGTTTCTGGTAGGAATGCCGTCGCCATTTTTACAATCAACATAATATCGTTATCATCATCTTCTTGTTTCCCTTTTGCCCCCAAAGGGGGGCCTAGAACTGACCCTGGGTTCAGTTTGTCGCCTGTCCGTTGTTTAAAAGAGGTGATTGAGTCAGCTACACTCAATCCACTCAGTTACCCCAACAGTTACTAGGTAGAACTGTAGCGTAGCGTGAGCCATTGAACCTGCTTCTCACTGAAGGAGCCTGGTTGGACAGTTGCCATAGGTTCCCTAATTCTGAATTTCTGCGACATATACCACTGCAAGCCAACCACCACCATCATCGTCATCATCATCGTCATCATCATTATCATCATCATCATCATCATCATCATCATCATCATCATCATCATCATCATCATCATCATCATCATCATCATCATCATCATCATCATCATCATCATCAT